>CM046846.1:13259670-13859670 GCA_025618425.1 Heliocidaris tuberculata
TTCATGAAAAAAGGACATGCTTCTTCTTCATAACCTTTTTTTTTTTTTTGCATTCCATCAAGACCACCGAGGGTATCAAATTCACAGTGCCGGGTTACCCGATCAATTTTCTCTTCTCCTACTCCGATGAAGATAAATAATTCAGCACTATGAGATGACCAGAAGTGCAGGATATGATATCATTCATGTATACTATATGAATGGCAGAGATCGATGGGTGTAGATTGGGTTCCTCGAGCGCAACTACTTGGCCCATTTATCTTCAAAGTTGGAAGGTGAACCCCCGTTACAGAATGGTCCTTCAGTGGACGTGGTATAGGCTTTAGGGTAAGTGCATGTCGAAGATGAAGTACTTGTCGATAAGATTAGTAGTAAAAACCTGTTCGTCTATATACATCCACATGCCTTCAAAAAAAACATCCCCCAATCACCTTGACACAGCCTCCATTAGGTTCCATGTGAATACTCAAACTTTTGTCCCTACAAGAAGTTCTGAAGATTTTGCAGAAGAAGCTTCTTATAAAAGTTTGGAAAATCATCAACCTATTTCCAGTCACATCAAGATACTAAATATATCATTGGAAAAAACATTAACCCGCTTTGAGTCAGATTAATGTGCTCTTTCCAGTTTAGTCAGCGATTTCATGCATCAGAATGTTCCTTAATGCCTCCGTTAATGTTCATGAGTTACATGACTGAACATCAAAGCAGCATGGGAACTGACATAATGGCATCATAAATTCTTCAATATACTTCATTCAAAAGCTTCTACCTCTCAATATTTTAGTTACTCATTATCGATACATTATGACACAGTCCCATATGGAGTAAATCATGTATGGGCATACATTTCTACCTCAGGCGGGGTTTCACTGGTTGAGTCTTGCATGTATAATCATTTATCAAACAAGCAACATCTGGCTTAAAGATCTTCCAAATATGCGATTCCCTGGAGTATAATTAAAATGTACTTGCACCAATGCACACAAAGGTCATCCTGGCATATCTCTATGGCGCACTTCTCCTGTACAATCCACTATCAATTAACCAGCTCATGTCAATTATATGTTATCATTTCAACGCATTAATCATTTCTATCATAAATGGCATAAATGATTTCCTAATCACCAAGACATCTCATATTACAAAACAACAGGAGTCCTATGCCATAAGACATATTCATGACATATATTAAAGAGATTATGCCCCTCAATTAAGTTTGCAGGGATGGGACTAAGCTATCATTATGCAGACCTGAAACTTCAGCTAAATCTACGCTAGAGCTAAAACTTCATAGAATAATAATAATAATAATGATAATGATAATAATAATAATAATAATGATAATAATAATAATAATAATGATAATAATGATAATAATAACAATAAAAAAATAATAAAAATAATAATAAAATAATGACAATAATAATGATATAATAATAATAATAATAATAATAATATAAATAATAATAATAATAATAATAATAATGATAATGATGATGATGATGATGATGATGATGATGATGATGATAATAATAATAATAATAATAATAACAATAATAATAATGATAAATAATTGAATAAATTAATTGAATATGTCAATTGAAGATGCATACCTAATTGAGGGAGGGAGATCATTCCAAAGTTTGGTGCAGCACTAACAAAAGCACGGTCTCCTAGGGTAATCTTTGTCTTACACAACGGATAGCTAAGGAGCATGGTATCACGGGAATTACGAAGTCTGTAAGACTGGGATGTTAACCTTAATGTCAGGAGTTTACTGAGATAGATGGGGGCCAAGCCGTGAAGTGCCTTATAGGTAATAAGAAGCAGCTTAAATTTAATTCTCTGATGTACCAGAAACCAATGCAGATCATAAAGCAAAGGACTAACATGTGAAATTTAGATGAGCAACTAACGCAATCTATTATCTTTAGATGTCTTTGCTTTTAAAAAGTAATGTTAAAAAAAACAGTTGATCATTGCTGTATTAATTGAAGGTCCAGCCACATCAAGAGCACAGCTGTCATTCGTTGACAACATTCATTAAAGACAAGGCAAATAATTTGATTACATCATTCTATTCTATTTTTATTCATCCTTGGCTAGAAGCAGACATTTCTTTTCAAATAATGTCATCCTATCTCTCTCAATGGTTCATCACAAACGTGTGTCTTTGAACTTTATTTTCTCTTCATATTCTGCTGAAAGATAAATTTTGAAGAATTAAAAAAAAAGGAGATAAAATTTTGACTTTTATATTGGATATGAAAATGTTTTAAGTATTTAAATCACAAAATAATTAAATAATAATAATGATAATGGAACAAGATATTAAAGTGACAGCATACAACTGATACTATTTATGAGTTTTTCTTATACATGGCATTGTCTCCCCCCCCCCCCTTCTTTCATTTTGTTCTTCTTACCTACTTCTTTGTTTCACTAACTTCACATTTTTTCTCAACTTCTCCATCTTCTTTTGTACCTTCCTTCCTTGAATTGTTCTTCTTCCATTTCTTTAAACTGCTTTCCTTATCGTTTTGACTATGAACAGTCCTCTCTACATGTAGTTTTGATACCAACCCTTTCAGTGGGCCGGTTTGAACACCCAAATTCTAATACTGAATCTTACAATTTAGGACTACGAAAATCTTGCCTTGATTCTAGCTTCTGGGTTTAAGAGAATTGGACCCATCCCGCAGCTTACTAATAGCTTAGAAGCCTTCTAGAACAGGTGCCTAAGATTTCAAGTCTGGTTTTCCTCATGATTCTGCATAGAAGGTCTATTTTCTACCAGAGTTACCCCATTCTGTAACAGTCTAAACAGCTGCTGTATATATTAGCATCAAACAAAAAAACGATTACAAAAAAAAAACAAGCAGAGAGTATGGAAGGAGTGGTCCTCAGCCTTTTCAATACAGGTATAATGTTTAGATATTGGCAAGACATTATTCAAATATGCCACTCTTTACCCAGGGAAGAAATGGAGACCTAGACCCCATCGCATAAAACTTACCATTAACGGTAATTTTGCCATCAATGGTAATTCCCATGGAAACTTTGATTTTGACTGGCTGTTGAGTGATGTTACCATGGTAGTTACCACTGATAGCAGAGTTACCATTAATAATAAGTTTTATGCAATGGGGCCCTGGTGGGGTGCTAAGAGCCAATGTTAAAAACTTTGCCAAATGTTTCTCAAGTGCCATATGCTCGGAAAGTGGAGATGGTGCACACACTGTGTGCATGCAAAACTTCCATGGCCAGGATAATAATAACTCTTTAGAAGTGAGAGCTTTGAAATACATCACCAACATTTTTAGATGTTGTACATTTCATGATTTCATATTTCAAAATTCATCAGCTTAAGATGTGGAGCAACTCCTTTTTTTTTAAGATCAACATCATTCCTCTCAATATTGTGATCAGTATTGTCACTGCCACTCTTATCATCAATATTACTATTAGGTACACACATATGACTACATGGTTTCAAAAACTTACTTTTTATTCACTGATTACATGAATTAAGTGTTATCAGGGTAAGATATGAAACAACTAATTTTTAATTACCTTTCATATGAATCAAAATTGCCATAGCAACAAAACACAGAGTGATGCATTTTAAAGACCAAGTCGACACTAGTATCAAGTTGATTTGAATTAATAGAGTAAAATTAAGCATAACAGTGAAAATTTTATTGAAATCGGATGTAAAATGTGAAAGTTATGGCATTTTGAAGTTTTGCATTATTTCTTGAAACAGTGATATGCATAACATGGGCAGTATGCAAATGAGTGAACCGATGATGTGACACACTTACTTTTTCTTATGTATTTTATTATATGAAATATAAATATATATTTCAATTTTTTGCTTCAATAATGTAAAACATGGCTAGACTTCTTATGGAACATGTAAAATCATCATTATTGTAACTTATTTTGATACAAGGGAGAGATTTTTTACTATCAAATCCATAAAAATTGAAATATTTGAAATTTCATATAATAAGATATGTAAGGAAAAGTGAGTATGTGACATCATCGGTTCACTCATTTGCATACCGCCCATGTTATGCATATCACTGTTTCATGAAATAATGCAAAACTTCAAAATGCTGTAACTTTCTTATTTTACATCCGATTTCAGTGAAATTTTCACTGTTATGCTTGTTTAATTTTACTCTAATTATTCAAATCAACTTGATATTAGTGTGGACTTGGCCTTTAAGATGTGGATGTAACATACAGTATAAGCTGCTTCTCAATAATAAAATGGAGTCAAGTTCAAAATTGAACCAGTGATGAATTGTATTTTATTGAAAAACAATCTATTATGTATCTGCTTAACTTAACCGAAGAAGATAGCATGATTGTCAAAACTAATTCCTCAATCGTAACTTTAATTCCCCATGTCTCCGCAAACATCCTAACAAGCTGATGACAGGGTATGGGCAGGCTACGTGCAGCCCATCGCATGCCACGGCGGCTGCCAAATCCTACTTGACGACAGTAACCAACACCCCAACCATGCTCTCTCCACTGCAAGAACCAGACGATAATCACTCATGCATGACCATGCAGTCACAAGGCGTCGGGGCAAAGGTCGACAGGTATTCAAGCACCCACTCTAGAATAAATTTGGTTCTGCAAACGGTATGGGACCCCCAAATTCAATGTTTGGCCTGGCTCAACTCACTTTTTCAGCAAAAGTGAGTGGAGGCATTTAAAGGTGGTGGCAGGGTGGAATGTGAATCAAGCCAGTAATATCGACTTGAAATGCAGGGCATGTACCTCTATGACGAAGAAAAGGGAATCGGTTGTGCCTAGCATCCTAAGAGAGTGAATTCAAATAGGTTATATGACCACTTCATATTCCGAGATCAAATCAAAAATTATTACAGCTTTTGTTGCTCTTTTGTCTATTTATCAAGATCCCCTTAGATATCATGAACAAACTCTTTCCAGGCTTTGGCTGACTCACTGAACAAACACTGAACTGTCACAGTAGACTTCTGTCATATATACAGTTTATATGTACTATGTACATTGTACCATATACTCCGAACATTGTAGAATATTCGGGTTTTGATCCACAGCAGATAAAGAGTTAAAGTAGATTACTTTTTCATACCATTTTTTTCTCATTAGTGGGTTTGATCCCCGGCACGGCACTTATGTCCTTGAGCAAGGCATTTTATCTACATTGCTCCTCTCCACCCAGGTGTTAAATGGGTACCCGGTAGGATGCGAAAGTCACTGTGGATGGATCAGCATTGTGAGTGTCTGCAAAAAGCCGCCTGGCTGGAATACTCTCCATCGAGTGGAGAAGGTGCATACATTGTGTGTGGGCAAGCAATGAATCCGATGACTGGGGTAATAATATGTCTGTACAGCACTTAGAGACAGTGTAGATGCATAAGGTGCTATATAAATCCAGAATATTATTATTATTAATACAGATGAGACAAGCAAATGAATAAGAATTCATAATTTGTCTGAAAATGTGGGCAGAACTAAGAGAGCTCTAAGAGCCAGAGAGGGGGGGGGGGGGGGGGGTACACTCATACGTTGTAACACAGTTAATTCGCTTCCGGCTCTTCAAAACAATATTATGTGAATTCAAAGCTCTCCACTAAATACACATGTTATTATGGAGGAGTTGTAAGGTACGCTCTGATCAATGTGGAATTGACATATAGATATTCACTTGAAAGGTGTGCATTTCGGGCATGCTAAGTGAAATTTCAACATAAGTGTTTGAAGTATGTGAGCATGTCTCCCCTTACAAGATATATGGTAATTGTCTTCACTGGCAGATTTTAGAGTGCATGCACCACCATGCCTTCTGTTAGCATTTCTCCTCTCTAAAGCCCCATTCTTGCAAGCTTTTTCATGCAGTTTTGCTTAAAGAGAGCTATGGAAAAAAGAATAACTGAACACTCGAGATTCTTTCATCATCAGAAAAGTCCCAATAAAAGACTATGATTTTAAAGTATTACCATATTACTGAATTTTGAGACTGAATGTGAAAGATATATTTGCAAGAATACCCTACTAGATCACAGAGTCTACTTAATTCTTCACCTTTATATCATCTGTTTGGAGCCAGAAGGGCATTAAGTCCCATCATTTGTACAGAGTTAATGCCTTCTAGCCCCAAACAGACGATATCTTTTGATTTAAAAAAAAAAAGGAGGAATATGCTTTTGGGGACTACATTTCAAAGACTCAAGTGTATACACAGGGCAACAAAACCCAGCAGACGTTTTACATATCACCAGGGCACCACTTAAGGATCCATCACATCAGGTATTCCCCCACCAGGCGTGTCATCAATCAACAGAACCTAGTACTAGTCTCACTGGCGTACGAATATCACAACCACGACCCGCTCGGCCAATTATCACCTGATTGTTTTGCGAGACAACATTTCCCCCTGACACCATCACCTCTCCCCTATTCCAATCGAGACTCGGCAAAGTTTCTTGTATTTCCGCGAACGTCTTTGAGTGGTTTCTATAAACGACCGTTAGCTAGTCATAGGCAATCACCATCATGATCATCACGAAGAGAGTGTGAGAGAATGCAAGTTGTCGCCACCACAGAGTGATCATTGTTTGTTGATCTTTCTGGTTAGCTTGTACTCTACAATAAATGTTTGGGTCATTGCAAACCATTAGGAAATAAACATGGGAATAACTCTGCTCATTAATGGACATTAAAGGGCTGGTATATACTTATCTAGAATTTTAGACAATAGCTCATATTATGATAATGAAATTTTGCACAATTCACAATTTCATAGTTATGAAAGATATGAAAGTACAATAAAGATAACCAAAATCATTAATAAGAGGTCGATACACGATACAAATATCATCTGAAATAATGTTTCCCCATTTAATTTTCGGGGGGGGGGGGGGGGGGGCGGCGGGTATATGTTGTAACCATCTACACCTGCAAATAATCATCAAGCAAAAATATAACATACCGTTGTCAGTTTCTTGACTAATTCTCTGATTGAAAAAAAGGAACTCATCTTCACCACCTGGTTATCAATGTTATAAACTGAATCCAAAACAATGCTTAGAGCAATATTTGACATGGACATGCCAGTAACCACAGCCAAGGCAATTTGGGCCATCTCTCAGCTGCGTGGAAACCAGATCTCCTCGCTACCGACAAACACATTGATGATACAATTCATCAAGGCATAGTGGTGATTTGTTACATCTTCATTCCGCTAAGAAATGGTCTCGCAGCTCGCCAATTGAATGTTATTCAGGATCGTCAAACATTTTGTGATGCTCTTTGAAAGAAACTCGACAACAGACTTCAGGAAAGATTGATGAAGACACATCAGGTTTTGATTGGGTTTTGAGGAAGGTATTAGGCTTCGGCAAGACAGACATTTTTTTTTTCAAGTTTAGCTTGCCATTTCGTTGAAAACTTATAGAGTCCTGTCTGGAACAAACTACTTTTCCTGTAAATAAAAAAGACTAGTGACTCTGAAATTTAAAAAAAAATTGTCTCTACGTAATGCTTGTGTCTCAAACCTCACTGCAATACTGGGTTCAAATCCCTGCCACAATACTAATGTCTTTTAGCAAGATTTTTAATCTGCATGTGCCACTCTCAACCCAGGTGAAGTAAATGGGTACCGGGAAGGAAGAAATTCCTTGAATGATTGAGCACCTTATCATGGTGATTAGTTTAATGTGGGGGTAATGATATGAATCCAGGGCCCTCGTGAACAACAGTATTATTACTGATGAGGCTACCCTGGGTAAATAAGATACGTCATCATCATCATCATCATCATCATCATCATCATCATCATCATCATCATCATCATCATCATCATTATCATCACAAAGACCACACATCGTACACTGTATTGACAGTGCATTGGGAAGACATTTCACTCTCAATATGTGACATGTCAGGAGGAATATATGGTATGATTAAAGTCAAGTGGAACAAACGTCACATCGTATGGACAGCAAAAGATTATTAAAACCAAATCATATCGGGTTATAAAAGGACATACAAATATGGCCCACGGCAATCGTCTACAAAGATATTTCAAGGAAACAAATTTGCCAGATAGTAAATTCTATTCTAACTTTATTTCCTATTCGTATCATGTAAACACTGTAGTGTTTGCATGCTTTTGGATAGATACATGTTACAGCAAGCACTCTCAAATTAGATAACAATGAAATATTCAAAGGCAGGAAGTCTCACTCTAACGTCTGTTCCACTTAACTTTAATCATCCATAAATAAAGATGACAGCTATGAATCTCAACTGTAAAGTACATTCTAAAGCAATCAGAATCATGAGTTAGACTTGATGATATCAGCTCATCAATCTTCAAAAGGTTTTGGCGCTCATGCCGTGTTCCTAAACAGAATGTTCTTGCTCTGTTCATATCATTAATGTCAACTCCAACTCGGATTCAATCCGTCATATTCATTAAAGAGCAAAGAGTAATCGGTTCTCGCTAGAGGAGCTTCCCATACTAAGTAATCAATCCATAACAAACATACACTCATCTTGTATTCAGAGAATATTCGACCCTTGGAATGATTAAAGATAAAGTAGAAGTTCTGGTCATGCGATTACATTGTGAAAGAAACTGTCTCAAAGCAATTGGGAAAGGTTGATTATGTCTACCTAAGAATTAGTGTATACTGTGAGGTTTGGAATCATCAAAATGATAAGAAATTAATCCAATCTCGCTGAAAAGCACATGCAATGCACAAGGAAATGGTTACATGGGACTGCACACACATGTGGAATGAATGTTGGGCCCAAATTCTTAAGCTATTTCTCGTCATTTATCAAATATAAGGGCATTTAAAAAGCAGTCCTTCTCAGGGGATTTCTACTCTGATGTTCTTCCAAAATGACATAAAATGAATGAGAAAGCTCAAAAACAAATTTTCTTCCGGTGATACAAAATTCAATGAGACGTCAGAGACATGACAGCTTTCTAACGTTTCTTTTAGTGCCATTGAGTTGGATTGTCAGAATCTGATGTTGCATATATAAAGCATTGATGTATGATGTAAAGAGGCCTTGAGCCTGTGACATTACTGAGCCAAGAGAGGTAAGTCAATCACTGTCATATGATAATGGTTTTGTATGTGAAAGATTCCTGAACCCCACACTGAAGAAATAATACTGTACAGTGTGAACGCAATAAGGTAGAAATAAGGAAGAAATGTAGTCTGGCACAAAGAGACACATCCGGAAGGCAAAAGGCATATTTATTGGTGACAACAGGGAAATGCAAAGGTATAATTTGACATATCTAATGACAGTTTTGGTAATATTTAAGCCTTATCAAGATAGGAAAGGTATTTAACAGCTCTGTGTCTTAATGATATAGTTCTACCTCTGTGCAATGAAATCACTGACTTTCAATCATTATGGGTTATCCCACAGAGGTTTGGCAAAAAATGAGAACCAAAACTCATTTTGCAAGTTCTTATCGTTTTAACCTGAAAGAAGACAACTTAGGCTGATCATATTTTTTTTTTTGAATTATGCAATTTGGATAAGTTTTTAGGAAAATGACATCATTTTGATGCAATTTTAAACCACAATATGCATTTTGTGTTCCAGATGCGTCTTTTCGTGCCACAATATTTTGCTAAGCTAATTATCAATTGTGGGCGATGCATACATGCATTTCAAGTAGGAATGAGGCCAGCTTCTTACAACCTACCTGCATGTATACACATCCAACCTGATTAACCATGACAGGGGGTGCAAGCAAAACGATTTTTTTTTTCATGCTTCATTTACAATTCCCACATGTCATTGAACAGAATAGGAGTTTTTCTCACGCACTGATGAATGAAAAAAAAAAAAAAAAAAAAAGCAAATGCCAATCTCTGTATTGCCCTTTTATCACTGACTGCATGCTCTGTTCAGACTAGTTTTTATATAAACACATGATCATGTCAAAAATAAACAGCAAACAATTAAGGAAATGGTAGGAGATGAGTTCACAAAATATGAGTGTTTGGTTTTCTTCTTGTATTATGTCACTATCTAGTTAGTTTAAATAGTTCATAGCTCTTCAATTGTTGTAATGGCTAGTCCAGTAAAATCATATTTAAAAAAAAATGCATCCCCCCAAAAAAACAAAAAGAAAAACTTCACAACTTCACATTGTCTGCTGAGAGTCAAAAGGGTGTCAAGTCATATCAGTCAGGGCCCTGTTTCATAAAACTCATTATCAATAACAACTGACCTAATTCTATGACAAATTTGCTCTTAGCCAAGCAGATGCAAGTATTTCAGTAGCTTATAACTGTTATTGTAACTTGTTATTGATAACAGGTTTTGAGAAACGGGGCCCAGGTTTGTTAAGTCCATATTTTGGAGTTTTGGGGACAGAGTTTACAAAAGCACCAAACTTTGCAGATGCACTTGTTAGGACAATAGCTTCATTTCTTTCCCCACAGGACTCATCGAATCAAACCACATAATTCATGCAAAATTATGCTCTTTTATGCTATTTACATTCACTGAATCCAAAGTCCATTGACAAGGTAAATATCGATGGCTTAAAAATGTTCCAAACTTTCTACATGTATTTCTTGTGGCAATAGCTTTATTTTTCCCCCACAGGACCCATCAAATCAAATCTCATCTTAAACCAAAATTATGTTAATTTATACCAATTATTGTACTACATGTACCTAAACAAAGTAAAAATTAAAGTGCTTGAAATGCATATATTCATTGTGCCTAGAGATTTATTTTTTCCCACAGGACCCATCAAAAACACTCACATCTTCATGCAAAATTTCCTCCATTTATGCAAATCATAGACTTAATGTATCCAAAGTGTTAATGCCATTCATATTGTACGTATTTAAAAGCTTCAGCTCTTCAATACGTAAAACATATTTGCATTAAAATCAAGAAATATACTCTGAAAATTGCAGTTTAATGTTGTCTTTTCATTTACCTGACCTTGTTTACAAGTATCAAATTAGAAGTGCTGGTATAGTAGGTTATTGATATACCATTGAAATTTTGTTTTATGCATTAATATGCATGAATCATAATAAAATAGTTTAAAATTCAAGGAATGTACTCAGAATATCACACCTAATATCGCCATTTCATTAACCTGACCTTATTCACCAGTATGTTACAAATTTGAGGTGCTTGTATAGTCATTTCTTCATATGTCATTGGAAATGGGCATCATGCATAAATATGAATCAATTATAATAAATTACAATAATCAATCAATAAATCAATTAAATTAATCAATAAACATTGCAATATTATTGCAGTTATTATTGTTATTTTAATCTAACTGATCGATATAACCCTACAGTATGTGGTAGAATATGAAGCTCTTCCACATTCATTTTGTGAGTATATCGTAAAATATGTGTTTTATACAGAAGTCAGCATAAATTAACATCAAGATAAAGCAAAATGAATTTGATGATTTCATCAGATTCACCTGGATATAAAAAATTAACAAACTAGGTTATATATTTCGAGACAAACAATTGAATTTGTGGTTTTTGCATAAATTAGCATTTTTACTGTAAATAGGGTGCCATTCACCGATTTCGCTGCACTATAACTAAAATTAACGCTTTGAATACATATGACTCACAGGCAAAAAATTGCGCTTTTGTAACAGACCTGACTATATACTTTTACAAAGAATTAGCGCCCTACTCTCAGTAGATGACAATAGCTACGTTCATACAGGACATGTGGTTTTGAAACTTTAAGTTAACGAAACAACTCACTAACTATGACGAGGGTTCACACGGGCCCGAAACAACAATGCTCGTTGTTCTGAAACTACAAGCCAAGCAATTGTCGTTTCTAAAGCCGGAAATAGATACTACTGATTGTGTGTACAGTGCGCAACATGCAGATCCTGTGTTCATAATTCGCGCTAAGGGTATGACCCGGAAGTTTAACATGAACTGCGAGGTCATTGTTAACTACGAGCTTGCGAAACCTAAAGTTTATTCTGTCCACACATCTGAAACTGTGACGGAGGACCCCCCCCCCCCCCTCCCGCATGACTCCATTTATGCGGTCTGAAACTACAAGAAAACTACAAGTTAACTTAAAGTTTTGAAACTACAAGCAAAACTTAAAGTTTAGCTCCCTTGGTGTGAACCTGACTATTGTAAAACTCTACAAGAAAACCCTCAAGACACCTGTGGTAAACAATGCATCCTTACACTTCATATGCTCTGCACATATACCTACTTTTCATCTTCAAATGCATTTCTCTATCCAAATACCATTTCAAAAACCCTTTCCTTTTTGCAAGTCTCCAACAGAAAATGAGACTTGAATACTAATGACTAAATTCAACAAAAAACTCTACATTTGTATTCCCTACAACTGGCCTGCAATAGCCTCTGCAAAAAGATTGGATATACATATGCTCTGGCCACAACAAGTGCTTGGCAGACCATAACCTCAACCTCAACCTCAACCTCAACTTCAACCCTGGACCAAATACTATCCCTAACCCTAACTCTAATCCTAACCCTTAATCTACACCTAAAACCCAATTGCATCCGTAACAATAACCTTCTATCTTTGAAGAAATAAGCACAGAGCAACTGTTGCTGAAGGAAATGTCAGATCAAGTCCCAGCGATGTTCAACTGCGGCCTTTTTTTTCTGCTGCGCAGGGCTCGCTCTTTTCGTCATCCAGGATTAAAACTCAAGATCCAGGCCATCAATCAGATAATATTGACCAAATTAGCTTAATTGGTCCCTTGTACGTGCTCCGACAAGCCTTCTTTTTCCCCTTCACGCACAGTGACTTTTCAAGCTCTATCAGTCACACTCTATTTTGTGCATGGAAAGAGGTATTAATTAAGAAGTCATTTTATTGGTTGTATGCTTTTGTACCATAGCTATTCTTTATTTATGTTACTGTTATCGTTAATAGTCTGGGTATCAGGTCAGGTATTTGTTTAATTAAATTTGCACTTTCCCCATGTTTGTTCCATACATTGTGACTAAATATAGATAAAATGGTATTTGCCTGTTGCTTATTCAGTAATCATTATGTTCCATTTACAAATACTCAAGATTTTCATTCAGATGAAAATAAAAATAAGGACATTCTATTCAAGCCTGATATGCTTAATTGTACGTAATATCTTAATTCCATCTAAACTGGTTGCGTTAAAGTTGGAATGTTCTTCCATGAATACAGTAATTTCTACAGCAACATATTTTTTCAACAAACTGTGCATACACATATGTGTATCAGACCCTAAAGACAAAACTTGAAATCATAAGTCCCCAAGGTTGCTTACCTTCAAATATACTTGTTTTCATATATTAAAATTTTTAGATTAGGACATTTCTCAGTATTTGTGCGAATAGTTGGAGTAATTGGCAGTGAGAAAACGTCTTACTTCTTTAATCCTATTAATACAGGGATAATAAGCAAAAAATTACTCAAAATTAAACCAATCAGACATTTGTGAAATTGAAGACATCTCCAACAGATTAAAAAGTCGTCAAATGGCCTTGATATTTTCCTACAGCGAAATGCCCGAAGGCTAAATGCATGCCCCACTTGTAAAATGTTTTAAAGAATGCATAGAAAATGAATAACTGATACAGTATGCAATTCATTACAACACATCAGCCAGCCCAATAAGAACATGGTCATGCAGAAAGGCCACTTAATATTGTGACAATACCCTCAAAATCACTATACCTTTCTTCATAATGATAATTTAAAATCTAAGAATGCTGACCCCAAAAAAAAAAAAAATCGATCTCACTTATGCTGCCTCCAGTGGAGAGAATTCTCCTCTGTATACCCCCCCCCAGCCTTCCAATCTTCAATACCAATTTTTAAGCCATTAACATGATGAACAATGCATGTCATCTTCACGGATGAGCCATCTTTCATTTGTGGCTGTTGTCTTTATGAGACGATAAGGAAACCAGCCAATTCATTACTCAATTTTTGTACATATTACCGCTTTTGTTCTATGTCGATTCCGTTCTTATTGATCCAAGGGCACTGCTGATACGTACATGGGGACGTAATAATCACTATTTGTCCAATCGGCTTCAGTTAATTACTGGGGTGCCTGACCAAATGCAAAATAAATTAATTTCATCATGGTATGCATGTACACACTGCCTCATAAAAATGTGGAGCAGCAGAGGTATTGATACCTTCAACACACTCATGTTGTTTTTTTTATTAAGATCAATGTGAAATCCATTGCATACAGGAATCGGCTGGCCCCTTATTAAGCCTATGGGAATCAGAGAATTCTGTAGTCATCAGGTTAAGTGCTCTGAAGATGTAGAAATTGGTCGAAACTGGTTTCTTCAAACAAAATGAAAGGGAGGGCCTTTCTTGTATAAAATTTCACCGTTGGTTATTTGTGGTAAGGTCATAAAAAGCAATGTGATGAGGTTACAGGTAAGTACAGCAAAGTGAAGCAGATTATTGTAAAAGTTTGCAGAGAAATATTTCCTTTAGACAAGGCACACAAACACATCATCTGTTGAGAGCCAGAAGGGCATTAACTCTGTCTAAAATGATATGAGGTAATACCCTTCTGCTTCTCAACGAAAAATATCATTTGTTAAGAGCCGGAAGTGTGTTCAGCTCTCGGTTAGACGACAGACAATATGGGCAAAAGGCCACAAAGACATTTCAATCTCAGGCAAGATGTCACTATTGAAATGCCATCTTGTGTGGCAGGAAGCTTAAGTGTGAAAGGAAGAAAATGTCCAATAGGAAGACAGATGCCTGCATCTTGCAAATGTTTTCATTTTGAAAGGAAGAAAGTGCAAGTTCTCTTTAGATGAAAGGCAACCTTAACACTTAATATTTTTCTAGTGAGAATATGGAGGTTTCTAGTTGCTCTCAAACATCCTCATGAAAAATAAAAGGTCACATGAAAATCAAGACAATTGTGTAATCAGTCTTACTCTCTTTAATATATTCCTGAATGATATCCCCGATATTTTTGATCGAGAGAAAAGCAGTCCGTAGAGTTGAATGAAAGAATCCTTAATTGCATTATGTATGCAGACGATATTGTTCTTTTTTCAACTGCCAAAAAAGGAATGGAACATTGTTTGGACCAATTGAATGAGTACTGCAAGAAATGGAAGCTGGAAATTAATCATTCTAAAACCAAAATTATGGTGTGTAATAATAATTCAAGGAATTTAATAAAAGAAAACTTTTGGATGAATGGGCATATTCTTGAGAATGTAAAAGAATTCAAATATCTCGGGATTGTAGTATGCAGTAATGGCTTGTTTAAGCAAGCTACAAAACATTTAGCCGATAAAGGAAGAAAAGCCCTTTTTAAATTATACAAATCGTTTGGCAAATATACTCCTAACATTAAAATTTCTACACGCTGCTTTGATAGTATGATCAAACCTATTTTATTATACGGATCGGAAATATGGGGTAGTACACTGGTCTGCAGCAAGCTCTTCTCAGAAACAAGCAAACAAAACAAAACTATATTTCAAACCGAATTTCGAAAAAATCCATCTTCAATGGTGTAAACATATGCTTGGTATGAATCGTAAAAGTAGTAATATCGGCGTTATTGCTGAACTTGGAAGATATCCTCTTATTATTGAGGTTTTAATTAACACTCTTAAGTACTGGATAAGAATGCGTAATATTGATCAAGATACTATATTGTATGATAGTTATATTGAAAACAAACAACTCTATGAAATCAAGGAGCATTGCTGGTTAAGAAACATAAAAAAGATTTTAGATACCGTAGACATCTGTAATGATATAGAAATGTGTGAACCAGATGATGTACAAATGACGCAAAACGACTTCGTCTCCCACTGTGAGGGTAAGCTACAAGATATATTTGATAACCAAATAAAACTTGATCTTTTCCATGATAAAAACAATGGAGAGGGTAACAAATTGCGGACATATCGATTATTCAAAACTTCCATCAACGAAGAAAAATATCTAAAAATTCTTACTGATAGAAACATAAGACAAAACATCTGCAAACTTCGCATAAGCTCACATAACCTACCAATTGAAAAAGGAAGATATCATCGCCCTCACAAAATACCAGCGAATATACGTTTTTGTGAAGAATGTAGTATGCAAACAGTAGGAGACGAATTCCATTATGTCATGCAATGTGATAAATTTAGAATAAGAAGAGAAATGTTTTTTGATAATCTTAAAGCACTCAATGATAACTTTGAAAACATAAACAGTTTGGAGAGATTCATATTTATAATGTCACTAAAAGAAGACGATCTCATAAAAGAATTTGCCAATTTTTTGCGATATACTATTGATCAACGTGGTAACCTTTAAATTGTTTATTATTAGACATATCTATATATAGTATAAGTATTGTATATAATTCTTTTAATGGCTCTTTTTCTCATCACCTTACACTACTTGTACATAATCTGATAATTTATATTTCATGAAAGAGCATGTCTAGTTGATCAATATGAGTATTTTTGTTTGTTTGTTTGTTTGTTTGTTTGTTTTGAATGCTATACTCACGATATATTGTTCTGTTTTTGTCATGACTAAGTTACTACTATTATTATTATTATTATTATTATTATTGTTCTTACTATTAATGTTATATTCGAGCAAAATATTGATGGATATGTCAATGAAGCTCAATGAATAAATACATACATACATACACTACAGTATAGTTCTGACCAAAAATTAAAGATGCGTTGAAGAGCTATTGAAATCAAACAGAAAAAAAAGTATCTCCAGGATCATCCTGAACATATCAAAATTCTCTCTCTCTCTCTCTCTCAAGAGGAAATATTTAAATTCCGTCAAAAGACAATGAACATTTCCCAGAGTCACTCTATGGAAACTCTGGAAAAATTGACACTTCACTGCAAATTTTGATGTGGTGGTTCTGAGAAATGAACAAGGAAATAGCAACAGGAAAAACAATGAACATAAGAGGTATGCAAGGCCAAATCAATTGATACAAAGCTTCATGTACTCAATGGGAATATCGGTGATTTTTTCCAGGTTTTTGACAGTATGGACAGGTTTTCCACAAGCATTTAAACATTCTGAATATGAAATAAACATCTGTAAGTGTCACATGCCAAACATGTTAAGAATTACATTTAGATGTCTTAATATTGTTTTTACATGACCCAATGATTGTCAAATATTTCAGCTAAAAGAGTGACACAGAGTCTATGTCACGATTGCAAGAGATGTAGATATCAATATCCCTTTACTTCTTTCATTTCAAATCCAATGAAAATACCTTCAACTGCATGCATATCACTCACCGTACTTAAGTGTTTGACAGAATGGAATGAAAAGTTTGTGGAGTTATGCAGCTGTATCAACTCTTCTGACCAGGGTACCCTTAGGCCTGCTACCCTAGGACCTGCAACGTCACAAGACCGCCAAAGACCTGTCCAGGTTTACATTTCCCATCCAAGAGATACCGACAAAGCAAGTAAACATCCAGAGCACACACACCACGTCCCAAACGCTAAACACCGCTCCGTCGCAAAGCAGATATTCCGTTCCTGATCAAACAGAGCCCCTTTCCTTCCCAAGTTGCTCTCTTCACCTTGCTCAATGTTTCCAAGTGAAAATATGATGGGGGTGAGGGATGATAAGAGGGTGGGGGAGGGGGGGTAAAGTGATGAAGGATTTGATGACTAACCACAACCAATCGCAGGGGTTTTTATTAAAGCCTTTAAAAATCCAGAATGTCAGTTGATTTAGAGAGAGTGTTTATTTGTTAGATGAGACCTAATAACCGTAGAGCTTCCACGCTTGCCTGCCCATCTGCTTTGAGCCGACGCAGCTTTCTTCCTTCCAATCAACGCTGCAACTGACGAGTAACTCAACTCTTCGCCCCTGCCGGATAGAGGGGGGAGAGAATTGATTGATGTCGCTTGCCTCTGCGCACACCAGAGCCCTTACAGCAAAGCTAGACTGGCCGCTGGCCCTTCAAATTATGATTGCTGGCAGCCAGCGTTGGTGGGTTGGATGGCCCGCGCTTAAAACAACAACAACCGCCACATCGTCGTCTGGCAGAGCGATAACAAGAGGGCAGGATGACAGAGTATGGGATGGAAGGTGAGTGAGGAAGAGAGGGACTGAGCCAACTCCAAGTAGGCAAGAGAAATTGGCTTGGGATTACAGCGCAAGTGTCCTGCACCGCTCCGGGACAGGCAGATAAATAACCCAGCAGCTAGCAGCCGTGATCGGCTCCGCGTATGTGCTCTAAATGAGATTAGGCCATCGAGGGCTCTCTCCCTGCACGTGGGGTAATAAAATTACCAAGAAGGCTCTTGGATATGATTGCAATGATAGTCAGAGCAATCAAATTGGAATGCAGTTCTCACTGCTGTAATCCTACCAGTAATAAAAGTAATACATGTTCAAGGTGACAAGTAATGCAAAGTTGTTTTTTTAATATTTTCCAAAATACATTTCTCTCATGAAAACAATATGGAAAGATCAGAGGCAGAAAAATTCATCTGATCTAAATTCATCTGGATATACATGAATTTAGCATGATTTATATGGTATGTATCTTTGAAGTTACATAGAATTTTGTTTGTTGAAAACAAAAAAGACAGTAGCTCTGTTTTAAAGGTATTTCATCCCTTTTACAGTCCTAAATTTTGAAGTTATGTAAGTATGCGATAAATAACAAAAGAATTATAATTGGAAAACTTTTGCGGATGTGAAAAGGATTACAATTTCTTTTAAAGGGGGTACCCAATGCTGAAACAATGTTAGTTCATTTAAAAGATCATGATTTTATTAGCAGAAAATCATCTGCCTTAAGTTTTTTAAAAATTCGTGTTGCCAGAAAAATCCCCGAAATATGGTAAGACTTCAGGATATTTTGGCCCCTCAGCTGTGTCTCAATTTCAGCTAGGTAACCACAATGACGTCAAAGTGGTTACCCAGGTTCGCGTATTGCAGATGTGTTGCGCGCTAGACTGTACAAAATGCATTATACCTTGCGCGCATTTTGCTAGAATAATTGCGCGACAAGGTAACCACTTTGACGTCATTGTGGTTACCTAGCTGAAATTGGGACACAGCTGAGGGGCCAAAATATCCTGAAATCTTACCATATTTCGGGGATTTTCTGGCAACACGAATTTTAAAAAAAATTTAAGGCAGATGATTTTCTTCTAATAAAATCATGATCTTTCAAATGAACAAACATTGTTTCAGCATTGGGTACCCCCTTTAAGTAAGTAGTAACATCAATTCGATAACACTTGATTATTTTTACTTTAAAAAATTGCTCAATTTTAAAAATTATTCTTTGACTGTTACTACTACATGTACTTGCCTTGACTTCTGAATAGCTCCCTCTGCAATAAAAGCAAGATTTTCATTTCTTTCAAAGGAGTTAAAGAACTTGTGACCTTGAAATTTCATAGGCAGTATCTACAGGATGTCTACTAAACCTGTGCAAAGTTTCACAGAATTTTGTGTAAGTCTGCGAAAAGGATGAAGTACCTTTAAATAAGTTAAGTTTATACCCCTCTTGCTCTAGAAGAAATATTCAAATACCAGCATTTTTTATAACGCCCTGTACGAAACTGCACACGATGTAGGTCAAAAGAAAACTTTAGACACAATGTTGATAAACCTTCTTTTGAAAGCTATCTACTATTCATGACTGTATTTTAAAATCTATATATATCTATTATTCTTTACATGGTAATGAAAAAAAAAATAATATGCTGCTGTGCTCATTGATATATCTGACCTTTTCTCTGCCTACGATTAACTTCAGTCAATAAAAATATCACTTAAACTAATAAGCAGTTGTGAAGAAAGCCTTTACAGACATCCAACTCTTGACGAAAATTACTTCCCAAATTACACAAGAGTACTCAGTAGAATATGCAATTATACGCAGCAAGAACACAATCTATAAATCTACTCACGTAAGAGCCACAGCTAGTCGGTTGGTAAACCACTCAAAAAGAAAGAGGCCACATTAATCACAACTATATCTCCTCTTAAAGGGACGTTTCGTAAACATCCACTGCCCTGCCCGACCACATAGATTGCCTACATACATATATTATTTCACAACTCTTTTTCTCTCTCCATCGCTCTCTGAGCAAACGTTGGCCCATTGATTTTTCCGCCGACGAGCGTCCTTTCTTAAAAACCCTTCCGATGCACCTCGCTCCTTGCAATCAATAACAATATTGCCGCTCATATCTGCTTTCCCCGCAATTTGGGGGAAATGTCGGCATTCAGGGTCAAACCCGAAAAGATGAGGATAAATGCTCTGCTAGATTTAGCCCTTTACCGACCACACATGGGGACCAGCATTGCGAGAGAGGGGGCGACGGAAGAGAGGGGACAAAAGTGCACAACAATACTTTATTTCTCTATGAAGTTTAGATGGTACAGTCTGCGGTGTAGCATTTAAAGGACTATTGATCTATGTGTCCATATTCCCATCTAGGCTTTTGACAATGCCAAGTCCATGAGTAAGTGCTGTGACGTGCTATATATATATATATATATATTGAGTTCATTAACTATGTTTAAACAAATGTCAAAATATATCATACAGACAGTTCTAAATAACTTACCAAATTTCCTTAACACTGTTTTGAACAGAATGTATTAATGAAATTAACCCTTTACATGCCTAGCATTTTACAAATAATTATCATTTATGAACTACCTAAAGTAAATTTTAAGCTAAAATTCACAATAGTTTATAAAACACAATAAATCAATAGGAATAAATTCTACAATGTATGTTCCGTTTATGGGAAAAAGGCTCTTCTGTAAACAGGGCAACCATTATTACAATTCCTGGGCTGGTTTTTTCATCCATGAAATGGAAAGGATTAATAATGGTCAAATGATTAAGTGATTGTTGCATTTTTTCTGCTTGAACTGATTTGAAAGTTTGATGGAGAAGGATGGTCTGCTTGTGCCAAGCAGAAGGGCACAAAAACACATTTTTGTTGCATGTCTAAACTGTTCAGATGTCTAAGCTGATAACAAATTGGACAATGTAGTGACTGAAGTGTGTTGTGTTGATGTAGTGAAGGAACAATACATACTTTGAAATGTGATTTTTTTTTTTCCTTCAAAATGTTCATACCTTGTCTGGGCATCCATTTGCGCCCTTCTACCTGGCACATAACGTAGTCCTTAAAATGTACTGCATGTGACCTCAGCAGCTGGTGATCTGACATGTGCTCAAATGACAACTGCTCTGGGAAGACAGGGAGTTATTTCATCAATTCATCCAGGGTAAGGGTTAGGGTTAGGATTGGGTTTTAGGTTAGGTGTAAGGTTAGAGTCATGGTTAGGTATAGCTCTTAGTCCCTGGTTGAAGTTGGTATTTGGTTAGTATAGGATACTCTCTGCAGAGCAACTGTCGCATGTGTTGTACTAAGCTGCAGTTATGATATTTATGAGACATTGATAATTATGGTTCCTCATTGCCGCCATCTTTGGGGAGAGATACATGGAAACCATGGGTATACTGGGTACGATCCTCTTCAAAACCTCTCTGCTGTAATGTACATTGTGGAAGCAGCTTAAAAGTGCAGACTGCCATTTTGCAGGCTTATCTGCCACCCCCACTGGATGAGGGAATGGTGTTTGACATGCTTTTAGGAAAACGCCAAGTGGTTTACCCATTTGAATTGGTAACAGGTGGAAAGAACATTTGTGGTGGAGAGACGGACAGAGACATAGACAGGGATGGGAACAGAGACATAGATAGAGTGGGAAGAGAGAAGGGGAGGGGAGTGGGATAGAGGGGGAGAGAGGGGGAGAGAGAGAGAGGAGAGGGGGAGAGAAAGAGGGAGAAAGAGGGAGAGAGAGAGGGATGGAGGGAGAGGGAGAGAGAGAGGGAGAGGGAGAGACAGGAGAAAGATGAGAGAGAGAGAGATAGAAAGACAAAGTCAGAGACACACAGAGACACACAGATCTTTCCCCCGAAACAGGGGAACAACTAATCTTTGGACAGCTTTAAGGGGCGGTAAAGGATATGAACTAACACCCTTTTTGTTCTTCACAGGCAATATCTTTGGAAGATATGAATCTATTCACTTTTGAATATTTCAAGAGAGACAAAGAAAAATGGAAAGGACAAGAGAAGAGGTGAGACAGAAAGAAAAACTAACACAATATAAACTCTAAGATAAGACAATGTATAGGTAGATCCAGGGTGCACAAGGGGGTATGTTCCCCATCCCCCCCCCCCCCCCTTTCCAAATTTTAGTTC
Source organism: Heliocidaris tuberculata (assembly GCA_025618425.1). Classification (NCBI taxonomy): domain Eukaryota; kingdom Metazoa; phylum Echinodermata; class Echinoidea; order Camarodonta; family Echinometridae; genus Heliocidaris; species Heliocidaris tuberculata. The sequence goes on from CM046846.1 coordinate 13,281,995, forward strand.
ACACAATCACAAAATAAGGAATAATTCGAGCGATCGCCAATAGGGTAAAAATGCCCGGATGCAGGTATCGGGGTGCGTTTACTATGCAATGTGGGACAGCTTTTGTGACCTAGTTACTTCCGGAACCTGACCGGTCGGTGAATGACCCGGCGGCCGTGCATATTAATTATGTTTACAGTTTAGCTTGCTTCTCCAGACTTTGATGACACGCAAGAGTTCTCGAGGTTGGAAATTCATCTTTTTGTAGAGATTAGATATATTTATAATTCATCGCTATTGACCGAAGTATTTGAAAACAGCTATGGGGAGATACTGCGAAGCAGCAATGTGCTGGTCGCAAGGCTCAATAACGCTGTAACATTCAGCGGCTCTCCGTACTAGCAATTCCAATTCGAGTTTGCGTTTTCCGTTGCATGGAATGCCTCTTTCTGTCAGAAAAGCTTTCAGCTGCAGAACGGTCATATTCTTGAAGTCTTGAGAAACGCTCGCCATGACAATTCTACGATTACCTTAACTTTTATTAGATAAGTTTGAAGAAAAATTCCTGAAGTGTGTACCGCGGTTACTGTAACTTAGCATCCGTATACACCGGAAGTACACAGGTCCCGGAAGTTGAATGAGAATTCCCCCAAAACGGTACATCCGGGCATTTTTACCCTATTGGCGATCGCTCGAATTGGGGAGATTAAAAAGAAATCACGTAACCAGATGGCAACAACTACAAATCCTTCTAATTAAAGGAAACCAAAACCCAAGGAGAGAATCAATGTTATTGGAAAGTGAAAATTAAGAGAAGCCTTTTACAAAAAGTTTCATTAAAATTGGTTAAAAAATGAGAGAGTTATGGAAGTTTGAAAGTCTCGTTTTACTTTCTATGGGGATCCTCAAATTGGCAAAATTGCTTCAAAATGGCTGATTTTGTGAACAACTCTCCATTTGTTTTGTACACAGATTTTCAGATTTTCCCCATTATCTTTCAAGGTGCAGTTAATCTCCTTCTGAGCTCAACATATATAATGGGAAAATGTATTTTACACCACATATTTCGAGTTCAGGAGGAGACAAGGAGCACCCTGAGAGATAATGGGGAAAATCTGAAAATCTGTGTGCAAAACAAATGGAGAGTTGTTCACAAAATCAGCCATTTTGAAGCAATTTTGCCAATTTGAGGATCCCCATAGAAAGTAAAATGAGACTTTTCAAACTTCCATAACTCTCTCATTTTTTAACCAATTTTAATGAAACTTTTTGTAAAAGGCTTCTCTTAATTTTCACTTTCCAATAACATTGATTCTCTCCTTGGGTTTTGGTTTCCTTTAAGGCTGAGCAAACTTCTTCCTTTTTCATAGAAGTAACAGCACTTTAAATAATGGACACATATTTAAAGAGAAGGTTGAGTTCTGGGAAAGGTGAAAAATAGTTTGTGAGCTTTCTCTTTCCTTTTATGTCAGTTTGGAAGATCACAGTAGAAATGCCTCCAGCAAAAGATTGCTCTTTAAATGCCCTCATATTTGAAATATGACAAGAAATAGCTGAAGTGTTTGTGCCGAACATTCATGTTACATGTGTGCGCAGTCCCATATACCCATTTCTGTGTGCAGTGTATGTGCTTTTCAGCAAAATTGATTTAAATTCCTATCATTTTGATGATTCCAAAACCTCGCAGTAAACACCAATTCTTTTGCAGACATGATCAACCTTTCCAAATTGCTTTGAGACAGTTTCTTTCACAATGTCATCGCATGACCAGAACTCAATTTTATCTTTAAACAACACTTGTCATATGACTCGTATTAGTAACTTCTAAATTGGGAAAATCAGCAAGAATGGGTGTTATTTTTCCCCGCATACGATTCTGATTCCCACACAATATGAAATTATGAATATGAGATTCAGAGATTGGCAGGCACCTTCATGCATGAAAGTGATACTTCCTCCCTGCAGCATTCCTATGCCTTCCTGTCAAATGTCTCAGAAGATGGATTTTGTGCCGGATGGAATGAATATGCTCCTCTCCTCTCCCCTAATCTATTTTTTTTTTAACCCAAGATACCCCCACTTTTTGTCACTGTTTTTCTATTTCTTTTGCTATCATTACTTATGATCTATCTCCTCTGATCTTTTTTCCCTTTACACAATTTTCTCTCTTTCCTCTTTCCTCTCAAATTATCCTTTTTCATTTTATTTTGGTAATTCGTTTTGGTAATTCATTTTGGCGCTTTATTTTGATTGATTGAAACACATAAATACCAAGGATTCTAGTTCAAAATGATCAAACATAACTCCAATATGACTCATGTAAGCATGTAAAAGACAAAATGAATTTGTGGCCCCTTTTTAATATTATTTCAAGCAGTTTTTCTTTAAAAGATTACACAAGATTTTATCAATACCTCAATTACCTCAAAATCAGTTAAAGATCTGTTAAGTTTTAGCTGATACTGTATCTTATCTGTCATCATCCAGGGAATAAGAAAGCATGAATCAAATCACGGGTAACAAATTTCCCAGTAAAAACAGGTCAAGTATGAAAGAGAAATATGACCAGAAATCTAATGATGTCACAGGCTGTGCACTCTGTCATTCTGTAGAGTGGTCACTGAAAAGTACAAAAACAACCTACCATGCATAATTCTTGAACTTTGAAAAGCAGTCTTTTTTTTATGCCTATGCACAGTTTAAACGTGGAATGAATCATCACTTTTGCCATGCATTAGCTACAATTGTCGTAATTAAAAGTCATCATGTGTCAGCTACAAAATTTGACATATCTTTAATAATATCATGAAGACTTGTATTTATGATAACGTTAAGGTCACCTTGAAGTACACAACAGAATCTGTGCATTTACCTATGTTTTTAATTATTTGCAATCACATTTTCCCCAATTTGTTTTTGTTTTTTTGTTAATTTGTGCACATCTGTCGTTCTTATAAATGTGACTGGAAATACATGTACATCTAGGAAATATAAAATCCTTCTGTTCCATTTGCATATGTTGTACATCAATACCACTTCTCAGACTTTCATGTACATGTACATGGATATGTTCATAACCTAAACTTAAAGGGCAATCCAACCTTGGTAATAAGATGATTTGTGTGAAAGCAGAAAAATAAGAAAAACAGGATGGTGAAAGTTTGAAAGAAATCGGACAAGGACTAAGAAAGTTATGGAAGTTTGAAAAATGAGATCACTACATCTATGCGAATCTCAAATTGGCAATTTGGTGAGTCAATTGTGACATTTTTGTGGACAACTCTCCCATTTGCCGTACACAAAAATATCATTAATTTGCGGTTTTCTTCGAGGCGCTTTTACCCTCAGGGCTATACTCAAAATATATTGGAGATAGCATATTGTTATAGGTCTTCATGAATGAAAAGATCCTACTGAGTAATGTATTTTGAAAAAAAGTGACATTTTAGTCATTTTGTGTGTTAGAGCGAATGGGGGAGTTGTCCACAGCTACATCACAGTGACATTACCCATTCGGCCAATTTGAAATTCCCATAATAAAGCATAGTGATTACAACTTTCAAAAATTCATAACTTTCTTATTACTTGTCCGATTTCGTTCAAACTTTCACAAATCTGCTTCTCTGATTTTTCCTCTTTCTTTCAAAGCAACTTGCTATCAAGGTTGGATTTCCCTTTAAATGAATGCTATGTGAATAGAATTCTTCTTTTCCATAGTTTTAGTCTTTCAAGATATTGTATAGAAGAAACTCTTTGTCAGAACTATAGAATTATGTTATTTCCAAAGTCTATGAATTTAATCAGATAAGATATTCATATAAGGGATTATGAAAAAAAACAACAAAGAAAACAGTCTGAGCAATATCTTATCGTGATTGATTTTTATTTCTTATAAGAAAAAAAACTTCATGTACAAAAAACTTATTTACCAGCAAATAAAAGCCATTTTAGCAAGTAAATGATTAAGTCAAATAAAAGATGAACAAAAAAGATAGCAGCAAATGTAAAACGAGAACTGCTGAGCATCAGTAACGCAATTTGAGCATGGACAGAATCTCATTGCCGGTTAGCTCAATCCAATTATTTGCCAAAGAACAGAACCCAAAAGTCTAGATTTGGAGTGCTCGGAGCTTATCAGCTCAGCGAAAAAGCAAAAGCTTTCATTCCTAACGATTCAGGGAACATTATCGCGGCGTCGCAGCATTCCTGCAGTGATGACGACAATCCCGGTCATGTGATACCCAGCATGCCCTGGGGAGATACTGCAATTCTTTTGACTTTTCTACAGCGGGAGTAATGCAAATGGGATTGAAATCAATGCCGGCCGTGTTCGGGGGCTTGGGCCCGATATTGCAGGGTGTTGGAGGGGATCAGAAGCGTGCAACGATGTAAATTATGACGCTTTTGGGAGGAAGGTGGCCTACGCGTGTCAGGCCGTTTGCTTTCAACAAACAGCTTGATGTACATTTGAGCTTCCCCCACTTTTCCTCACCATCTTCTGTTTGCGCATTTTGATTCTATTCTCTAGATACTTGGAATGGATTGATCGCGTTTTCAAAACTTGTGTCGCAATGTTTGAGTAGATATTCGCATATTAGCTCTCATATTCATGGTAAGATTAACTGCACATATCCACAATGATGCCAATCGCGTACCGGTAGTCCAGTTTCACATACTTGTATGCACATGGAAATGGACCATTTCAGAAATATTGAGAATAACTTTGAAACTTTCAAACCTGATGAACTGTCTGTACTAAAAATACACCCTCTTTCATATTTATAATCTGTAACACTGAAAAGATTTCACTAAGTACAAAGTAATCAAGGTGGCCTTTTTAGTTTTTACATCTAAAAATATCTTTTTAAATGCTTTCAAGGGCATCCTATGAAACTGAAAAAATTGTATTGCAATTTTTATTTCAAGAGTTTATATGATTTCAAATGTTGACATCCAGTTAACTAGGGAAGAAATTAACCCACTGCCTATAGAACACAAGGTGACACCTTCTTAAAGCCCTATGGGAATACAAGACCTGCAAACTCCTCGACAAAAAGTAAAATTGAAAACAAAAATAATAAAAAGAAGTACAAAAACCCACACGTAGATGGCGTCAATATTCGGAACCGAATCGTACACCAAAAACCCGAAACAACAACAAGAACAAGAATTCAGTAGTCAATGATTGAAACTGCAGCGATAAAGAAAAAGGATACATTCTACAAGCTTTTAAAAAGCTGCGCAATTACATGAGCATGATTTCTCAAAAAAGTTTGATATAATTTTGAAATGAGGTTTATTAATAACTTAATTCCAGAGATGTTACGTAATTTGAAATCAACAACTTTAGATTCACTGTAGAAAGGGGCTTCTGATAATGTATATTGACATCTAATTATGTCTCTTTTTTTATCAAAGGCCTAGTGCGCATGCGGGATCAGGTGGCTAATTTCCATTCCAATTTCATCAACAAGAGTACTACCTAATGATCAATTTGCAATACATATCCTTATTTCAAATAACATTTTTTTTAAAGTTTAGTTTACTTTAGCTTTGTTACTGATTCAGCATATTTGTACCATAGCTAAGTGATAGATTTGACTTAATTAGGGGAGTTTCACTCAAAATTGATTTTTTTTTTTTCAAGGCTCAGTTTTCAAGAATATACATGTACATGTAAATGATGCATACAGGTTCTTTCATATAAACCTTGACACACACTTCATTTAAGGACAATGTAGAGCAAATGTTTTTCGAATTATCACAAAATGTTTTTGAGCTTACCATACGCATTTTCTACTTCATTTAATTGAATGGTAAAAATAATGCTTATAATATAACTCTCTATGACTAAACATCAAAAGATAACCCAAGACCATTTTACTGTTTGAATATCAACAAATTAACAGCACTTTCCACAAAAGGCACATTCAAAACTTGAAAGAAAACTATGCACACCAGAGTTAAGATTTGAAGATCTTCCTTTCATTGCCATCATTAAGACAGACAAAACAAGTGCAACTATTTCTTCTTTGAAAAATAAAACCACAAAAAGGGCCTGCTAAGACAATCTCACATTTGTCTCCTGTGTGAACACTGCCCTTATAGTTCTGGAGGAGAACATACTCGCAAATAATGAAGAGAGACTCGGAGATGAGAGAATGTACAAATGGTAACATTAGACCCATGCAGAGTGGTTTTACATCTCATGGTTACAGTCACTGAATGACACTGCACAGGAAGGCCAAAGATAGGGTTACATTCATTTTCATAGCTTCAAAGAAACTCATTGGCCATTTTCAGTCTCAGATGAAGGCAATTTGAAAAGGGACTGTCCCCTTTTCTTTACAATTACTAGAGAAGAAGATGACAATGCTCTGTCCTGTCCCATCTTTCTTGAAAGATAATCTTGGGGAGCGTTTCATGAAAGGAAGTTGTCGGATATTTCATCCGACAACTGTTATAAGCTACTGAAATCCTTGCATCTGATTGGCTGAGAGTAAATTTGTCGGATAAAATATCTGACAAGTCCTTTCATGAAACGCCCCCCTGATTTCCGGTAATGAAAGAAATACTCTTCTGATTCATGAAATATGTACACTTTTGTCAAAACAGATTTTTTTTTGACCAACAGAGTGTAAACAGATATACATGTATGTTTTAATAATGCTGAAAATCATGTGTTTTTGATAATTTTCAATTAAAAATATAAAATACAGGTTGCATCCACTCAGCACATGTGAAATTACCTGTCTAATGATCTAGTTTAAATAGTGAAAATAAAATTAAAAAGAATACATTTGATCTTCTTCCCACTTTACATGGAGAAAAATCATGAATTATTTTATCACAAGCTGCAATGATACTGCCAAAATTGAAAAAGGCTTGATAATAATGTCAGACCATTGTAGAAAATGGATCATCTAAAAATGATCTTAAATGGTATTCCTTAAAATGAATATCTACAATCTGAAAGCAAGTAAAAAAATAAAAATATATATATATCCCTCTATAATAAGGGTGACCTTCAGTTTGATACTTTTACTCAACTTAAAAACAAATATATGCTCAGTGCTATTGCAATCAACAAAGACAAACACAGCATCACAGCTTGTTATTAAACATAAAAGCGATCACTGCTTGCTTGCTTTCTACCCGGACTGTCAGACAAGTCAGGGTTATCTCCCCTCTCTCCCTGTCTGTCTCTGTCTCTCTATTTCTCTGTCTATCTCTCTGTGCCTCTTTTCTTTCTCTTTCTTCCTTCTCCTCATGACAATTTTCAAACAAAGATATACACATCTACATTAGATATGAACTTTCCAGGGTTGTTTTTTGTTGCGTTGCTTTCTTCAATGGAACTTTCTCCCCTTAATTTCTCCTCACCTCTCTCCCTCTCTCTCTCTCATATACACTTCCCCTGTCAGTCTTTCTTTCTATTTCTGCTCTCTCTCTCTCTCTCTCTTCTCTTCTCCCCAAAAACCATTTCATTTAAGATGTTCACATCTACATGAGATCTCTTTCTCCCCCCCCCTCTATTGTGCAGTGTCTCTCCAATCCCCTCTTCCTTTTCTTTTCCCCCTACAATTTCTATTAAATGTTGGAAATGTCCCCTCTCATTATGAGTGTATGAGTGTGTGTGTCTCCCTCAATCTCTCTCTCTCTCTCTCTCTCTCTCTCTTCATTCTATACATCTCTTAATTTTGTTCTTTTCCTCTTCCTCTTATTTCTTTTTGTTTAACCCATTCAACATGCAGGTCTCTCTGGGCCCTGTCTGTCTCTCTCCCTTTCTCTCTCTCATAACCCACAGCTTGCATTAACCTTGCTAGCACAGAAATCATCAACAACCTTTCATCAGAGATGATGGATTCACTAACCTTCTCCAATCATGAAAATAAAACAAAATGAGGGCCCACAATACAACATGCCAATATATATAATACCATAAACATAATCATTAACATCTTTTGACAAGGGTGTTTGGAGTGAAAGCTGGTCAAATCGATGTACAATGGTCTAGCAAAGTGAACCATCATGACGATATATTGGCTTAGTGAACTTGGCTATTGGTATATAATCGATACTTGAACGCATGGAAACAATAGCACATACCCTGTATACACGGAGTCTGCATCAATACAGTTTGAGAGTGTTTTGCCTGTACAGCATGGTGTACGTATGCATGAAAAAGGTCTCTGTGGGTGCACCTATTCAAAGCAAATCCATCTGCAAAGAGCATACTTTTTCGCTTGTGCTATGATGTTCAAAAAAACATTCTATATCGAACCTGTTGATTACTGAGTTCTCTTATTTCCATACAGGTTTAATACAGGGACTAAATGGTTCCCGTACGTAATAGGTTAAGTGTAATTAGGATTTAGAATTTAAGAAAATATATACAAATCTACTTTTTGTAGGATTTTGGGATTTTGCAGCCTTTTGAAGGATTTGGACAGGACTTGATAATCTCAGTCACTTCTTTGACACTCTATGACACTATGTCTGAATTTTGCTTTCAAATCAATCAACAAAAATTTCTTCCATGCATTCTTTCATCAGAAATCACAAATAATAAGTAAAATTGTGCTATGGGATGGCAAATAGGGAGTTAGGACAAGGCAAATTCCATCAAAGATTTAAATATTGTCACATTTATTTGAAAAATAATAAGGTACATACTTTGTCTCCTTCAAAGAGAAACATGAGACACAAAAACATGTTTATTATGTACATTATATTATGTTGGTCCCATGGAAGACACTTTATGCCGAATTTTACAAAAGGGGTTCAAAGAGACATTACAAATTAAGAGGAAATTTCAGTCGTGATAACTGTTTGTAAAGTAAGTATCTCAAATGGGATCCCAGAGAAGGTTAAGTAATGCCAAAGGTGAAAACAATCGTTGAGCTTTCTCATCTTTTGTTTATTCCCATGGGGAAGAATATAAGTAGCCATGTCACATGAAAAGGATCGCCTATATATATATATATATGACAAAATTATTCAAAATCAAAATTTCATTTTATAGATGCAGAACCAAAATATTAGCATGTAGAATTAGTATTTACCTCTTTGAACACTTTTAAGCAAAGTAATATGAAAGCTTTGATTCAGATATGTCTGATTATAATTTTAGAAGCACATACAAAACTAGCTATTTTCCTCTTTGCGTCTTTCTTGCATCTTTAGGTGCCATAGCACTGCGCTAAGCTACCTAAATGCTCTAATATTTCAAATAATGAATAGAAACAGTTGGAAAAAGCTTTTGGTGATAAAGGCCACATGTCTAGGTAGTATCATTCAAATCTGCTTATTTGTCAATTGTTTGAACATTTCGAAAACCTCACACAATACACGATTATTCTTATTTACGAAAAGATAAACCATTCAGAATAACGTTAAGAGAGCTTGTTTCACAACGCAATCGCCTGACCAGAACTCAATATCATCTTTAAACCAGTTGACCTCTCCCCATTCTCCAGTCACCAGGGTAACATTATCTTCATGGATAACGTATGAAAGGACAGACGAGTGGACAACCCTAAAACCTAAAGCCTCTGGCACCACGACGGCGAAGGCATTGCAAAAGAACGGGGGAGAGGAGGTCGAGAGGGAGCAATACCTTACTATCCCTCGTCCATTTCATGTGCTACTATAGATCTCTGAAGATAAACAACACCTGGTTTATGAAGCCCTGTGACTGATCTGACAGGGTGAAGGATAGCATCATCTGTCTCCAGAGACTACATCTCAAGCGTCACTTCCCCGGAAAAATAGGAGCGGTGAAGCCCTCGCAAGCATCGCCCTACAACGAATTGGGGACAAGGGTACGTAAGGTTGCCTAACGACGGCTATTTTTGTGCTGTTGATGCTCTTCTTCTTCGTCACCTCTTTGGATTTTAGAAATGTTTGGGACACAAGGGGAATGAGTAAGAGAGAATCAGACCCCATTCATATGAACGGTATGATCTCCATTGATCTTTTGATCTGCTTTCAACCTGTTACATATTCCATGGTGTTCTGGAAAAAAAACCTGGTAGTTTTCCAGGGTGTGAACCAAAGTGACCTCGTTGCCATGGTGACAAAAGCTTACAATGTTAATTTTTTCTCTCTTTTCTGGCATTCTGACGACTATCTGATCAATCTTTAGAGCTTATCATCCATATTGGTCAGCTGTTCAATAGATGCCATAAGCAAAATGCCCAAAGATAATTGAAGATAGACACTAGAGGGTAAGAACTCAGAACAAGTAGGTATGAGCATCAAAGACATAAACAAATGTCCTTGTACCACAACAAATTCAGGAAGTAATAGATGTTTGACTCACAAGTCATTTGAAATTATAACATAATTTGAGCAATGAATGTACATGTCCATTTGAGAAACTCGCAAATGAACAGCTAGTAGGCTAGAAAGTGCAAGGGGAAGGGTTTTGGGGTAATATATGAACTTGGATGAGGAGGATGTGAGAGATATAGCATGAAAAAAATATTACTTCTATGACGCAGAGGATAGCTTAAACCAAGAGCAATTCGTTTCGGCTCGCATTGGAAAGAGACAGAATCAGAATGTGCCCAATAACACAATAGGTACATGTAGAAAGAATAAATCAATTTGATACAGGTCCGCATAAAAAAAAGTTGATTCATCGCTAAAGGAATCTAATCTAGGCTAACCTGTTAGCCCTAGTTTATTCTCAACTGAATATAGATCAATTGTGGAAGCCGCTATAAATCTATTTGTAGAATACTTGTGTGCACCATCTCCACTTCTAATGACGTATATAATCAATGCTGCACAATCATTGAACAAACATGAAATATAAGAAACATATACAGTAAGTGCCTCGAAATTTCCCCTCCTCTGCGGTAGATAAAACACAAATTGTTTTCCTTTGTCACCCCAGAACTACCGGTACACATCTACTGCCTTTACATGTCCTTAATTAGGAAAATAGGACAGTTTTGGTTCTTGCAACATGGGATTTCACTCCCATTAAAAAGGAAATATATATTTAATGTTGTGGTTCAGGATCTGATTGATGCTCTAATTCTCTGAAATAAACATGAATCAACATTTTCCACATTTATTTGCAGTTATGAAATTCTGGACACACAATTGTCACTATTTTCGCAACTGAATTCTAAAGGTGTATTTCAAAAAGACACGCTTCCATCATATCTTCCCGTCTTTGATAAATGCTTTGATATTCAAATAGGTTCCAATTCAAAGGGTACTACCTTTGATGTCGGTTGCATCAACTAATAGAACCGAACAAATATTACTCAACAAAGAGGCTCTGTTTGATATTCTTTCCATATAATTGCCGAAAGAGAATTGCACATTCGATTCAGATAAACCAACAATTCAACTCCATTGCTGGTGAAGTTCAGCGGCTACAAGGCTAACCAAATCCAATTTGTCTGAATCCAATCCTTTGTCCACTTATATTCTCTTTATGTGTGGGTATAATATGCATGAGAACAAATGCCATTGAAATACGGGTATGTTTAATTTTTTCGGTAACAAAGGAAGGGTATATTGTCCGCTATGAAAGAGGATTTATTCATACTTAACTTTGATTACTTTATAATATCTGTACAGACATGCAGACAATATGTAAAATGAAACTAATTTTATCTCTTTCCCATTCACTCTCCCATTCTCTTCCCCCTTTCCCTCCCCCCCCCCCTCTCTCTCTCTCTCTATCACACTCACACACACAAACACACACTTCAATTTGGAAATAAAGTTTACAATGCACGTAGTAGTACAAATGTACATGCCTATGATTGGAAAATAATCAAAAGAAGAAATTGTCATTCCCATCAATCTTACAAATCAAAATAATTTCAAAATAATCCATTCAGTATCATCAACTCAAAATTCATTGATATTCTCCGGGTAAGGAATCGAGAGTGAAACACTGAATTTGGATGATATCATTTTAATCATAAAGGCACAATATAGTGTACTGCTTCCAAATCAAGATTAGATAACAGGCTAATGTATAAATTAACAGAAAGGCAACGACTTGATCAGCTTGAATGTCAGATTTAGCATTTTAAAGTACTCCTTGATACAAGTATTATTTATTTCTAGAGAAACAGAATACTACTGATATTTCGGTCTTTCACACTTGGTATTCATCAAAAAGTGAAAACTTATACCCCCCCCCCCAAAAAAAAAAAAAAAAAAAATTAAAAAAAATATGAAACATCAAATCGCAATTTATGCACAATTCAGCCACTTCATTTTTCACTCGAAAAATATTGATAATTACCTATAAATTTGAAAGCTCCGATTAGAGTAAAACCTCTAAAAGTATGCATTATGCATTATTTTCCCACAAAAGAGAGATGAAATGCTACGGAATATGCATCACTAGTGAAGATATCTTCTCAAAGCTAAAGATAAGTGAAGAGGCTGCTAGCAAGGAGAAGCAAGAAGAGACAGAAATAATTTGAAAAGGAAATCAAATATACATTTTGAAAAGTCTAGTCAATTAAGGAATTCCGACTTATACTAGGTGAAACCTCATGAAATGTATCACACTTAAAGATTTTTTTTTTCTCGAAGATAAGGGCAAGTGAGGAAGCTGCCAGCTGGGTGGAGCCAGGTGAAAAAGGGAGAGAGAGCAAAAAGTTAGATTGTGAAAAATAATCTCAAAAAAATTTTAGTCAATTAAGGACATTCCATGTTAAATTAGGTGGAACTTTATGAAAAGTATCACCCACAATGATGATTTACTCAAAGATATAGACAAGTGAGAAGGCTGCTAGCTAGGAGAAGCAGGGAGAGAGAGAGAGAGAGAAAATATTAGATTGGCCGAAATGAAAATGTCTCGGAGACAATGGCATATGGGGGGTTTGTACTTTTCTAGGACTGGTAAATAACCCTATCAGAATTACCACTAGCTGGAGGCTGCAAAAATATGAATATTGTTTTCATTTATGAGCGCCGCGTCAGCGTAAGCAGGCAGAGTTAGGGTTTGGGGAGGAACGGGGTTTAACAAGATGAGGAGAATTATGACGATATGTGTCTATGAAGGGGTGAAATGAAGAAAATTGATATGAAGACGTATTATAATTTTCATGGTGCCTCTTGGGAAACTGATAATCTATACATTTAACTGGATGTGGGAATGTTAATCATTCAATTCAGCCTTTTTTTTTCTCTAGCTCTGGTTAAATTGGAAATTGGTATTCCTCCCTAAATGAAATGTGACTATAATGTGAGCATTCATATTCAGATATATAGAGACAAGAGTTGAGAGAAAGTTGATATATTAGCACTGAAACTACCAAAATACCGGTAGATTGAATGCACGCTTATATTGCCTTCCTAATCCAGGGGGAAAAACAGCATTTTATTACAAGTTTCTACAATTTCATGCTTATATATCTGTAAGATATAACAAAAAATTTAACAGAGTCATTTTGTTGTAGTTGGAAGCATTTTTTGCCATGGTTAATAACGCCCCCTTGAATTCAAAATTTACGGTTTAATAGAAAAATTGGTTGTAAGTATCATATAATTGGGATGTACACAAAAATATATTCATATTTTTCAACTATTGGGTTTCAAGAAATTTTTAATTTCTTTATAGCTGAAATTGATAACCCAATACAGGCCAACTACACAAAAATAAAAACTGATTTGATCATTTATCCCATTCTATTTCTCTCTCTCTCTCTCTCTCTATTATCTTTTCAATCCTCTGTCCATCTCTTCCTTTTCACTTGATTATGCCTATCCCACCCTCTCTCTCTCTTTCTCTCGTTATCTTTCTCCCCCCTCTCTCTCTCTCTCCGTTTCTTTCCCTCACCTTTTCTCTATCTCTCTCTCTCTCTCTCTCTCTCTCTCTCCCCTGTTCAGACTACCTAAATTCATTGTATGGCTGTACAAGAATCGTATGGCTATACAATGAGTAATGAAATTTTCATTGTCTGAATATCGTATATTGTATAGCGAAACGCACGTTTGTGGATCATGTCCAACAAAAACTTGAAGAATCAGCATTCCCTTGTAGTCTGAACGTTGTATCGTACGAGAATCGTATACCTGGGCGGGGCTTATCGTACTGTGCACTGGATGTGACCAATGAGCTGTAATATGTATGCTCCATCGCTGTCCATGATGTAACCTGATACAAAACATATGGCATCAGCCGACTTCCCCCAAACCTGTTTCTTTATACGATTTTGTAGTCCGTACACTCTTTTCGCTAATCATGATTCTTTATAGGATGTTTCTTTATACGAGTCTCTTATGACTTTCCAGTGGTATGAACATGCTATCTCTCTCTCACACATTCATTCATTTTATCTTCCTATACTTTCTTTCTCAATTCCTCCCTCACGACTCCCTACCCTTCAGCGAGCCAAAATGTGAAATTACAGATTTTGATGAATTTTATTTGCCTCCAGGATTGTCACTCTTCTAAATTAACCGCACAATAAGATGCACTTAACCGTGCATTCTATGTCACTTAGTAACTGGAATGGGGAAAATGAAATGACGGCAATTTCTTCTCCAGGGGTTGCCTTGCCGACGGGTTCTAATAGATCATATATATAGAGCATAGAGCAAACTATGAGGCCGTGCACACTGTAAATGTATCATTTTGTTTATTTCCAAAACCAGTCAAAATTCTGTAAAAGCTGAGAGATTTATATTCTTCAACATGTGAAGAATAATTGTCATGAAAGTACATGTAGAATGTTGCTCCTGAATTTGTCAAAAGAATAAGTGATTGCATACTCTGTTTTACCGATAAACTATATAAAGGGAATCTCTTTTTTTTTTATGCATGATATTGCAGTAAAAATGGACAAGATAACATCTCACTGCAAGCATTTAGAGTAGAAAAATTACATTCCTGTTTCAAAATGATAGAAGGCAATTGGCTGAAACCTGAAAAAAAAAAGGTTATGGCTTTATACGATGGTCACTTCTGGACAATGAACTTTTTTTAAATAGAGAATTAGTTCAGAATATAAGATTTCTTCACTCAACTGATTAATTGACGTAAATAAATTTTGATAAGTTGATTTGGTCTGCATACACATTTATATACACAGGTGATTAAAAAAAATGCAACTCTACATCAAGATAACCTTTCCACAGCTGCACTCACATCATATACCCTTTAAAAATAAAGTTGAGTTCTGGTCATGCGATTACATTGTGAAAGAAACTGTCTCAGAGCAATTGGGGAAAGGTTGATCATGTCTACAAAAGAATTGGGTGTATACTGTAATGTTTTAAAAGCATCAAAATGATAAGAAATTGACCCAATCTTGCTGAAAAGCACATGCACTGCACAGCACAGAGAAATGGTATATGGGACTGCACACACACAATGAAATGTTTGGCCCAAACACTTCAGCTATTTCCCATTGTGTTTAAAATATGAGGGCATTTCAAGAGCAGTCAATTTCAGGACCCTGTTTCATAAAGCTTGTCATCAATAACAAGTTGCAATAACTGTTATAAGCTACTGAAATCCTTGAATCTGATTGGCTGAGAGCAAATTTGTCGGTAAAAATCACTGACCAGACACTTGATGAAACGTCCCCCAGGGGACATTTCTACTATATGATGTTCTTCCAAACTGACATAAAAAGGAATGAGAAAGCTCACAAATTATTTTTCACCTTTCCCAGAACTCAACCTTCCCTTTAAGGAGATAAGATATGAACCATACAAATATCTTAATGAGTAAATGTGTCTAGCATTTTGCTCTCCTTGCCCGTCTTTATTTCGCTAAACGACGCCAGCTAATCATCCTTAATGTGCCCTTGTTACCTTGAATACATCTTTGCTAATCAATGATGATTATCGAAGCAGCTCAGAGAAGTACAATACACTCAAGAAACCCTGTTCAGATAGATGACTTTTGATACACTTCTGCTTACATAAACACACATACTTGTACTTTTACGCATAATAAAAAAATAGTGTGATCTTTATCTGCAAGTAATTGAAAACATACAGTTTCACATCAACACAAGATCACTGAAAATACTACATACGCACTTTTATTTTTACATGTGTACAAACAAGGTTTTTACCTAAAAGTAAGCCACTGATTGATGAAATATAAAAGTTTAAATATATATTACAAATAATATACATTGTTTCAAATTTAAAGAGGAAATCTTTTTCCTTACCCAAAAATGGTCAAGATATTGTGTACAAATTAAAAATTGGGGTGGCGAAAATTGTTTAGCACACAGAAAAGGTTAATGCGCCTGTCACTTTGCTGGATAAGGCAAACGCATGAGAAACGAAAGTTGATTTTTGGCATCCGTTGAGATCCGTTAAAATACATTTCATGTCCTTTTTATCCTTTGGATGGATGTTCATCGTCAGATGATTTCCGGCAAAGCGGCCAGAAAACTTTGTGCATGCATAAAGTTTTTTCTCGCCAGAAACGGATAGCGAGATCCGGCCCTTGTCCGATGATTGTGCGTTTTCTCCTGTATGTATACTGTACTTGGTCGTTTTCCACATGTTTCCATCCCCTAGGCGTCCTGCAGGTTCTGTTGCTGCAAGAGATGAGACGGATGGAATGGGCATGTACAGCACATCAAACGCATACACACCGCATAGCCAAAGGATGCCTGCAGGATGACTACCAGTCAAAACGCATGTACATGTAGTTACGGATGACAAACGGACAGAACGGCCATAAGTAATGATTACAGCACATCTACAGGATATCTACAGCACATCCACAGTATATGAACAGGACATGGAACTGATGTTCAACGAATATGTACCGGCCTGCAACTGACACCGGCAATGGGGCACCACCGAGCGTTGTGTATGCAATGATTGAATATGTTCGATGAACGTTTCATGTGTCACTCATTCGTTCCTCATGCGTTTTGTCCGGTGGGCATGCGGTGCATGTTCGTTTCTTGTGCCTTTGCGCACGTTCCACTGTCCTATATACAATCGCCCCAGGTGCGTTGTTTGTGTGTTTTATTCGGCCCGTGGACCGTGCATGTACGCTCCTGCAAAATGGAAATTTATACTTTGTCCACCGGATTGAAGATTTGAACAATGGATAAACAAAATACCATCCGTTTCTTGTACGTTGGGCCGATCCGGCGATGTGTGACAGAGACATAAGTGAAAACACAAGGCAATCAATAATAATCAGCAGAACGACATCAGCCATTTTACAGCATGTATGAGAATGTGAAATGAGCAAGTTCTAATTAATCCATAGAGCCCCAATCCGATAGAGGAAAGCTATCTACAGTGACTACAGTATGTTTTATTATTACATAAATATTAAGCTTTGGGCTGAGAAAATCAATTATTTTCAAATAAATGACATCAGTGATATGTGCTCCATTTTACAGTATGTATTTAGAGTGTGAAATGGCAGCATTAAACAGCAAATGAGCATGTTCTAATTACTGTCTACAGCCTTTCATTCCTCGGCGAGAAGCTATTATATAATCTTATTTACTGCAGTGTTTAGAGGCTGAGTTCAGCTGGGATCTGCTTATAGATTCAATCTTATTCTAAGAACCAATATGATTTGAAAGCAAGGTTCGACTTGCTCTGCAAATGATATAATTTGCTAGACGTAATAGGTACTACATGTACCGGTATTCAACTTTATTTTTTGCTGTATAAATTAAATAATATATATTCATAAACCTAACTTAAACTGCTTTTGAAAAAAAAAAAATTAAAACGTTGAAAGCAAAAAATTAGGTTGAGACGGCACAGATACTTTTTTCTTACTTTGTGCACTGCATAAAAAACGCCATCAAAATCACAATACACCTTGGATTCATACTTTTATTTCATTTTATTAATCATATGGTAATATCTATTTCCTCATGGCATAGCATAAAGCGACAACCGCTCAAACCACACTACACACAAAGCATATATATCTAACATTTCATTCTTCACTAGCCTTCAATAAAACTTTTCCTAGAAATTTATCAAAAACCAAGTATACAAATTATGAAGTATCATACTAGACAACATTCTCTTCTGCTCTGTAACAGATAGTACATTTGTTGTGTACTAAAATGTAGTGACAAGTAGGCTTGTATAATTGTTCCAATTCAGCTTTTTCACATCCACCAAATAATAACAATTTTTCTTTTCACCTTTCAGGCCTAGAGTTTGAAAGACAGTTTGAAAGACCCATAAGAAATGATGAAAATGTTAAGACTTACCACAGCGAGACAAACCACCGTGTTCCCTTCCCGTTCAGTGACTGCGCTGCAAACCACTGTAATGAGCAATGGAGTGAAGAAGAGGGGAAGAAAAAGGAGAGGAAGAGGGGAAGAAAGGAAGGAGAGAAGAAGAGAAGGGAAGAAAAAGGAGAGGAAGAGGAGAAGAAAAAGGAGAGGAAGAGAAAGTGGAAGGGAAGGCAAAGGATGAGGAAATTAAATAAAGAAAATATAGAAGAAGAAGAAAGGAAAGAGAAGACACAAGCAATGAGTAAAGTAAGGAAAAGGAAGTGGAATACCAGGACATGAATGGGATGAGAGAAAGAAAAATACAATTATTTACAACTTCGTTGCAAAAAGGAGAATAATCACATAATACCATTTCACATAAAGTCTTTGCCCTTATTGCTCTCTAATTTGGTGATATTTAAATTTATAATCTATGAAGACCCACTGAATTTTAAAGGGCAATCCAACCTTTGTAATGATTTGATTTGTATGAAAGCAGAAAAATCAGAGAAGCAGAGTAAAAGTTTGAATGATATCAGACAAGAAATAAGTAAGTTGTGATTTTTTACAAGTTTTAATCACTATATATATATATATATATATATATATATATATATATATATATATATATATATATATATATATATATATATATGGAATTTCAAATTTGTCGTATCGGTATGGTCACTGTGATTTAGTGGTGTTCAACTTTCCCATTCGCTCCAACACACAAAATGACTAAAATGTTTTTCAAAATCTGTAAGTCAGCAGGATCTTTTTCTTTTTGGAGGACCTATAATAATAATTATGCTACCTATAATATATTTTAAGTACTGCCACAAAAGAAAAGGTGCTCAGGAGAAAACCCTGAATTTAATGATATTTTGGTCTATGGGAGAGTAGACCATGAATACCTCACAATCGATTCACCAAATCACCAATTTGAGATTTGCACAGATGTAGTAATCTCACGTTTCAAACATTCATAACTTTCTTATTCTTAGTCCGATTTCTTCTGAACTTTCACGTACCATCCTGTTTCTCTTATTTTTCTCCTTTCACTCGATTCATCTTTTTACAAGGTTAGATTGCCCTTTAAGAAAAAACACAAGCTATTGTTTTATGAGATAAAAGAAAAAAGATTAAAGCTGTTTAAAATGCTTACAGCACTGAAAGTGTTATTATGATCAAGTGTTCGATGTAATGACTAATGATGATGAGCCAGGGATGCTATAGGGTGGGGCACCATGCATCACTACTAGCAATCCGGTGTCCGTGATTCTAAAGCATATCTCATTCATCACATCAAAAGGAGTAATTTACAATATAATTTGTTGCTAAGAGCAACATATATGTTAATGGAGAAGTGAACTGATAGCAGGGTATAGAGTGAGTATAGCACTGCTTTGGCAGCTTAGCTCAACTTTGGTGATGTAATTCATCTCTGAAGAAAACAACTCTAGCATCAGCACCAATAATCATCATCATCAAATTTCTTTTCTTTTATTTTTCTTCTCCTTCTCCTCCTCCTCTTACTCTTCTTCCTCCTTCTCATCATCATTATCATTATTATCATTATTATCATTATCATAATTTTCAGTGTTCTTATAAGTAACGTCGTCTTTAATATTATTTCCATCGCAAAAACTTTTACCCTTTATAGCAATTATTATCGTCACTGTCACCGTCACCATTACCATCGTTACTATATGTTCATTTTCCATGTTTTATATAACCGCTCATTCTCACCTTTAATTTGTAAACAATAACAAAAGCTTATCGTAAGATCCATGTTCTTTTAAAGGGAAATCCAACCTTTATAGGGAGTTGTTTTGAAAGAAAGAGGAAAAATCAGAGAAGCAGATTGGTGAAAGTTTGAATGAAATCTGACAAGTAATAAGAAAGTTATGAATTTTTGAAAGTTGTAATCACTATGCCTATGGGAATTGGTAATGGCGAATAGGTAATGTCACTGTGATGTAGCTGTGGACAACTCCCCCATTCGCTCTAACACACAAAATGAATAAAATGTCATTTTTTTTCAAAATACATTACTCAGTAGGATCTTTTCGTTCATGAGGACCTATAACAATATGCTATCTCCAATATATTTTGAGTACTGCCCCAAGGGTAAAAGCGCCTCAAAGAAAACCGCAAATTAATGATATTTTTGTGCACGACAAATGGGAGAGTTGTCCACAAAAATGTCACAATTGACTCACCAAATTGCCAATTTGAGATTCGCATAGATGTAGTGATCTCATTTTTCAAACATCCGTAACTTTCTTATTCCTTGTCCGATTTCTTTCAAACTTTCACCATCCTGTTTTTCTTATTTTTCTGCTTTCACACAAATCATCTTATTATCAAGGTTGGATTGCCCTTTAAAGAGAAGGTTGAGTTCTGGGAAGAACATCATAGTAGAAATGTCCACTGAAAAGAATTGCTCTTCAAATGCCCTCATATTCAGAATATGACAAGAAATAGCTGAAGCGTTTTGGGCCGACAATTTGATCATACCACATTTCTGCGTACAGTGCATGCACATTTCAGCAAGATTGGGTCAACTTTTATTATTCTGATGATTCCAAAATCTACATTATACACAAATTATTATGAAGCCATGATAAAATTTCCCCAATTGCTTTGAGACAGTTTCTTTCACAATGTACATGTAATCACATGACCAGAATTCAATTTTATCCTCAAACATATCCTGGGGCAAACTTTTTATAAAGAGAACTCATTAATACAACAAATTCAGTTCATCTATGCATCATGCAACCTTGGCTGGTCTACTAGTATACTCTCTTCTTCCATTTTCAAGCAAATGAAATGAAATACTCTGGAAAATAATAATCTATATTTCACCGTCAGTGACATTAAAGGCAAAACAAACTATCAAGCATCTTCACAGGTCTGCGTTTGTTCAACTTGTTTTGACGCAAGTCTTAAATTGCTCTTTCTCTCTTCCAAGCAAACATCACACGAATCTAACCCTTGGCTGGTGCCATCAAGACAATTCCATCTAACCCCAGAACGGTTACACGAGCATCAAATATTTACTCAGTTGATTTCACGATCAATATCACGTTTAATCTCCCTGAAAAATGTGTCATCGAAATGGCGCGTATGATGAAATTTGTACAGCTTTCCGCCGGTCGAAAGGGAGCTGCATTAGAAATGGATGAAACACGTTAACCTGACCCCCCTGCGTTTATTGATTACTAATAAGACGCTTCACAGATTTGGATTTTTTAAAGATCCTTGTCATCCCCCGCAAGTTCTGGACATTTTTTGGCTGGCAGGGCTTGATGGCGGGACGAAGCATTTAGCAGCAAGTGAGATGTGTCCACGCAAATTCAAGCGTGTCATTGCGCTGGCTTGTATGCCGGGCCGAGCAGCGGTACTTCATCAACCCATTAACACCAGCCTGCCTGCTCCTCCAGCTTTAATTTGTAGAACAGAATGGTACACTCCTTTTTTTTCCTGACATTGTGGTAGGTTGTGAGACACCTGACTTGGGAAGAGATATTCAGTCAACAAATGTAGAGAGAATTTATTTAGAAGAAAGTTGGGGCATAGGTTTCTGTTTAGCCATCGACTTTGTTTGAATTTAGAAGAGTAGAGATGATCTCAACAATCAATGGTATGAAAATAAAGTAAATGACATACATAATAACTCTACATCTCTTTGTTTTTGTTTTCTATAATTAAGCCCCTTTGCTGTATTCTTCTTTCCATCACTATAAAAATACTATTACCAGAAATACAATCTCAAAGGCAGGAATGATCAATGGCATTCTTTCAGTGAAATTTAGCTTCACAATGAGTAAATTAGGAAATGAATTACGCATGTGTCAAGAAATAATGAATGATCTAACTCACAGAGGGGTTATTCATAACTCTCCCTCTCTCCCCCCCTCCCCCTCCTCCCCCTCATCCATACTCACGATCCCTAGGGAGGGCCCAGGCAGGCCTTATGAATGGCTATACGTTCAATCAAAGAAGGGAAGACTAAGAAAAATATTTGACAACTGGAATTCTTTTCTACAAGGTAAATTTCTTTGAATTCCAACTTAAGATTTAGGGTGATCATTGGTGTTAGTACGTAGTGGATCTCTGGTTCTGAACCCTTGCCCATCCCAAAATGTTTACTTAGTACTTGCCTTTTTTTCCATCTCCATTTCATTATCAGCTGCAAAACAGCACAATATATGCCATGGATGTTTAAGCTACAGTTTGAAAAAGCTCTTGGCTTAAGATGAATTTATCGGCAGACAAATTTTTTTTTTTTTTAATCTTGCACAGACAATCCTTCCCACCAACCTTTTCTCCAGTTAGCAAATATGATAGTCAAAATTGGCAGAAAAGTGTCATCTTAACAATTTTGAGCAAATATCTTCTCAAGTTTCTCTTGATGGGATGGTGTTGTAGTAATCATACCAATAAAACACAAAGTTCTCAAAGAATCAGTTGATATTTACACTGAATAAAAAACTAACGGCAAAAAGGATGCCATTGTATGATAAGCAAAAGGACATAAATTTTAGTCAAAGTTTTCAATTCTGTTATTATAGTTTCATACAGAATGTAAAAATACTACAGAGAATTTATAACCTATCACTGTTTGCAATTTACACAATTTGCGGATTGAATGTGTTTTGGAGATGAAATCAAAGAAAGCTCAAAACCTTGAAATGCACATTTAAAGAAATAAGCATCTGCTGGCCATGCATCTTTAAATAATATGCTTATGATTTAATTGGAATTGGAAATAGATGATGCAGGGCAGTGCGAGCACACAACAATTCACCACACAAAATTAATGATTACCTTCAAGAATGCCCAAATCTGCAATTATTGGTGAGAATCCGTGGCTGAGCCCAACCTCAGGAAAAGCCAATTCAGAATGGCATATTCCAAGCAGCTTCTAAATTGCTCTCAATGCTCTCCTTTTTCTCTTTGTATCATAACATCATAATAAATCTGCCATCCCCCAAATGCATAGAAAATATCACACTTGTAGACTGGCATTATACTGAACATGCACAATAACTTAATACAAAGTCGACATTTCCTGGTATTAGGCACTAGTTGAATAGGGAAAGGAAACTGATCCCTCATTCAGGCAGGAGAACCTATATATGATTACATACCACATTTTTGTGAAGGGTTATAATTCTGAAGGTTCATTAATCCAAAAGACTCATTACTCCGAATTGAAAATGAAGGTTCGATAGGATTCAAAGGAACACTATTTCACTCTTGGAATTGCAAATTCAGAATTATATATTTTTGAACCCTATTGCATTTCTAATTATCGTGAAACTTTGGATAAATAAACCTTCAGAGTTACGAACCATACACGAATGGTGAACATTCGAAGCAGTGCAACCGTCAATATCCTACAATAACCAAATTCTCGACTTCAAAACTGAAACAAACACTATACTTGTACCTAACCCTAACTCTAATTTACACACCAAAAACCCAATTGCACCCATGACCCTACAATGAAGAAATAAAGCCTGATGCAATATCGTTGCCAGAGCAAATGTCGAAGCATCCCATATGCAAAGACACATTCCCTCTAATAGAAGAATTTTCTTTATGTTTCTTCAAACCAAATCTTATCATGTGTAAATGCCTCTTTTGGGTACGGGAATCATTTGTGTGTTTTTTTTTATATCTTTCTTTACATAATTATGCTAATTATGTGAATGGGCCTTGAAGTGCCAAGCCTGAGCGTTTAGTCAAAAGGGTGATCCTTCAAATTTTTTTGTCATCCTTTTGGGTCAAACACCTGCATGTCTGAGAGACCGTTTAATATTGGGTCACCTCACGTCAGTCGGTCGACGAGAATCGGGTGCTACAAGATGAATAGGTTTGAAAGAAACACCTTTCAGACCCTGGTCGTATTAAGGCCACCGCACACCTTACGATCGGTCTGCGATCCGATTTGTGAAATAAATCGCTATGGCATTAAATATTGGCATTTTAACGAATGAAATCTACCCTATTCACGTTCTGAAAAGTAATATGAATACTAAACATAGGGTTTGGGTGAGCTGTCAGCTTTCTAAAGGGAATAAAAGCAAAATTAGTTTCAAATCGTAGGCAGTCGTATGATTTTTGTGACGTCAATACGACTCGGAGCCGATATGGCTATTTCACCGAAAAGAAAACTCGGCAAAGGTCGTATTGTCGATTTTACTATCTGTATGACTATGCAGACCCTCAATAAGAAATATTTTTCGTTTTTAAATGATTTGTCAAATGTTATTACATTTTATTCTGAAATCGGATCGCAGACCGATCGTAAGGTGTGCGGTGGCCTTTACATACAGGTACATATTTTTGTTTTACAATCAGTTGGGAAGGAAGAAACACCTCTTTGGCCAAGTCCAAATCAATTGCCTATCTAAGCCCTTTCCTTTCATATCAAAGACAATTCTTTCATGCTCATTATGCATGGATAGGATACGAGAGCTTCATCATCCCTGATTATTGATCTGTTCAATGTTAGCATGATATGCCTTTCCAGCTCTTTCATTATCATTGAGAAAGGGTGCGATTTTTATTCAGGAGGAAACACCTTCCAGAACCTACTATCCAGTTCTCACGTGAACTATTTTGCTATGAATCAGATAGGAAGAAAAGAACACATTTTTGGTAAAATTTGATCTCAATAGCCTGGAGCTAGAGCTTCTTTTCCCTGCTACACATTTTTTTCATGCTAAATATAAGCTACGTTCATACGGGACTTGAGGTTTCGAAACTTTAAGTTAACAAAACCACGACTCCCTAACCACGATGAGGGTTCACACAAGCCCGAAACAACAAGCTGAAACTACAAGCCGAGCGATCGTTGTGGTTAACCCCGGAAGTAGATACTACCGATTGTGTGTACAGTACACATACAGATCCTGTGTTCATAATTCGCACGAAGGGTATGACCCGGAAGTTTAACATGAATAGCGAGGTCATCGCTAACTACAAGCTTGCGAAACTTAAAGTTTATTCCGTTCACATGGTCTGAAACTGCGACGGAGGACCACCCACTGCTCGTGGTTTCTGCCTTAACCACAAGCTCGCTTGTGCTTCTAGAACTACAAGTAAACTTAAAGTTTTGAAACTATGAGTCCATTCATACGGTCTGAAACTACAAGATAACTAGAAGTAAACTTAAAGTTTTGAAACTACAAGCGAAACTTAAAGTTTAGCTCCCATTGTGTGAACGTAACTATAGATAGGACCAATTATCCCTATGATCAGCACAATATTGGCATGATATCCCCTTGAGACACGTAACTTTATATCATTAAAAAAATAATCATGAACAATAAAAAATACATTGCTTTTCAGTGTCTACATGTGGGTCTGATGGCACCAGTGAATAGGCTAAATTTTCCCCTTAAATATTCCCTCAGGTAATCAAAAATTGTGAAGATACATGTATCATAGTGTATCACAAAAAAAAATCTCAATGGAAGTCAATGATGTACAAAAGAAAAAAAAAGGACCTCAGACAGACCTTTGTGGAACACCTACAGTCTATCAAAGACTTTCTATACTAATAAATAACCCAGTAATGTCAAACAGTAATAAACAAAAAAATGGCTCATCCTAATAGTACAGTTTCAGTGACAATGACAGGTAACTATCTCTCAGGGACAACAGCACACATACATTTGGCTAGTGCTAGTAGCAATTTTCTTGCAAATGTCGGTTTCATTTAAGACGAGTGAGAAAAAAAAGTACGTCCGATCGCGGATTAGCATATATCCACCACGACATAGACATGTAAAGGGGAAGCTGAACTTTAATAAAATTGTGACCTTTTGGGATGGTGTGAGAAATAAAAACATCCAGACATCTATGTCTGTGCTGACGGACTATGTCTCCTATTAATGTTCATAAACTTGCACATCCGATTCTTTCACAAGGGGCATCTGCTCTCTAAAATTGCTATCCGCTGCACTTTGGCGAGATTGAAACATGTTATTTGCACAAATTCCATTGCACTTATCTCTCTTTTAAACAAAAGTAGTGGGGGAAGGAAAGATAGATGGGAGGAATGAACATAAAGAATGAGGGGAGAGAGAAAGAGAAAATGAAGGAGGAAAAAAGGTGCAGATAGATAAGGTCTGAGGTACAGATATAGCAAGAATTTATAAGATAGATAGGAGACTGGAGAAATATAAAAAGAAGACAAAGAAAGAAAAGGGAGAGAGGTGAAGACAGATGGGAAATGAAAAATGGAAAAGAGGTTATCACAGAGGTGGAGAGCACAGAGAGAGAGAGAGAGAGAGAGGAGAAGAAAGAGAATGTCACTGAAACGGTAATTGTTGAGAAGTGAACGGAGAGTAAGAGAGAGATAGGAAGAAAATGGAGACAGGATAGGACAAGAGGTGATGAGAGTGGTTGGGAAAATCTGAAGAGAGAGAGAAAGAGAAAAGAGGGGAAAAAATGAAGAGAAGTGTGGTAGAGATGATGGAAGAGCTTCAGTGAGGGAGGGAGAGAGAGAGGAGAATGTTTGGAGAGGACGAGAGGTGGTAGGAGAATGGAAAAGAGGCTGGAAAAAGGAGAAAGTGAAGAAAAAGAAAAGGAGGGAGAGAGGGATAGATAGAAAGGCAAAGAGACCAAGAGAACAATGGAGAGGTTAATGGAAGAGCCTCGGGAGAGAGAAAGAGTGAGAAAAGAAGAGTGGATAAAGACTTGAGAGGCCATGACAGTGTAACAAAAAGAAAAGAAGAAAGATAGGAAGAGAGGAAGATATGAGAATGTAAAAGGGTGAGTAAAATCAGTCAGAAAAATGTGCACGTGCAACAATGTGCAACAAAATATAAGTAATATAAATTAATGAAGAGTGAATAGGATTTTACAAATAAAAAATGTATGAGAGGCAATACAATAACAAAATTAAAAAGAGATGGGACTCACAGGAGAGGAATAATTATTACAGGGATGATTTGTGGGAGATGCATATATGTATGTAAGAGATGAAATGAAATATGTAACAAAAGACGGGTAAAAATATAGCAAGAGTCAGTTATGAAAGGTATGAATACATATCTTTTATTTTGAGGTCAAGGTTAAAGAAATGTACTGAGCTGCAAGCATGAGAGGAAGAGGGAGGGAGAGAAATAATCAAGTCCATAGAGGGTCTGGATAGGGATGTAGGGAGAACGTCTGAGAGACAGAGAATGACTGAAAGAACAAGACTAAGAGCATACAGGGAGAAAGAGAGAGAGAGAGAGAGAGGAGGAAAGAGAGTGTGAACAAGAGACAAAGAGAGAGTGTGTGAGTGAGAGAGAGAGAGGGGGGGGGGAGAGGGAGAGAGAGAGAGAGAGAGAGAGAGGGCCACCATTAGGAAGGATATAAACAGAACCATTTCAACACAGAGGCTGATAAATCATTGATTTTTAAATCCATCACTGCTCTAATCTATTGATGTACAGTAATTTACAACACCAGCACCATTCTAAATACGATGAGATAGAGAGAGAAAGGGGATCGGGAAAGATGGAGTCAACAGATTCACAAATACACTATAGCAAATTTCATACACAGTCAAACTTGCTATAGCGACCACCTGTATAGAAATACCACCTGTCTATAAAGACTGCAATTTTCGTTTCCCTTAAAAAGTGCTTGTCACTGAAACGTGCATTAATGGAACCTGAACATAAAGACCACCTGCTCATAAAGACCGCTTTTCTTGTCTCCCTTGAGCAGTCTTTATATACAGGTTTCACTGTAATTGACAGGAAATATGATACTATTTATTTCATATACAACTATTGAGAGCTCTCATATAATGATAAGAAATTTAAATTCCAAAAGACAAATTTGAATGAAAGAGATATAGTGGAAGTCCACTTCATGATCATTATATTTTTTAAATTGTTTTTTTAATGTATCTAAAGAAGCTACACATCATACAAACATACTCTACGAGTTTGTGTGAACATGATGCATTTACAAACAAATAAACAGTTGAGTTTTCAGGCCTGATCTTGGACCGTTCCCTCATTTACCGGAGAGCACAAGTTCAAATTGAGCTCCACTTATAGAGCCCCCTCTCTGTTCAGATACTAGACAGCTAAGCCAAGAGAGCTGGCCAGCTCCTCAACAAAAACAACTTGCAAGATATATAGCAATATCGATGTCAAATTCAATTTGAGGAAATTATTGGAAGTGCCTTGAAGGGTTCTATCCACAATATACCAATTTGAGGACGAAAACCTTCACAAAAGAACTGATAACTGATATAAATGATAATGGAAACAAAAATTAACTTAAAAATAGGTTGGTAACAATATAATTCTGATTTCAATTTTATTTGTTCTACTTCAGGTTTTTTTTTAGGTAATGAATATACTCATTAGTTCTCTTTACTTGTTCCTTAATCATTCCTTCTCTTTCTTTTACAGTGCTCAAGAAAATTGCATTAACCCTTTCAAGACAATTGACCACATTTTGTGGTTTGGCTCAATATCTTTTGATCCAGAGCTCTAAAAAATATACCAGATGCACGAGTAGAAAGAGCAAAATTTTCTGCACACACTATGTCCATTTTTATTGCATGACCATATTGCGTTTGATGCCAGGAATTTTAAAAACAAGAATAAGCTTTGAGATCCTTAAATTGGCAACACATTGAGAGGTTTAAAATCATTGTTTTTCATCAAAATTGGCAATTTCTTTCAACTATTCAACAAATTTCTAACCATGTATATTGTTTTCAAAAACATTACACCTTATTTGAACCATGTAGCACTAAAAGAAAAATATTATTGTTGCCAATTTGAAGAACAAAATGTGATCAATTTAACCCTTAAATAATCCCTGTCCTGAAAGGGTTAATGATAAATCTAGACAATCTATGCCCTCCTTCAACTTAAGAAATATTTTAATCGAAATACTTAGCAAGACTTTTAATACACTTTTACTTATATTTTTCTTCTTCTAAGCCTCTTACATTAATTATTCTCAGGGTTTGCATTTTTAATACATTTCTGTTTGAAATAGCAATTCAAAACAGAGAAATTAATCAAACTTATTTTTTGGAAATTGATTTAAATCACTTTTATTTTCAAATTTTTCATCATTTGTAATTTTTTTCAATCACAAGTGACTGTGGTTATCCTCTTTAATCACCTCTTTCTTGTTCATTTTAGAGTCACAGTATTGTCACAAATAACAAATTGTTAATTTACAATCGTCATCCACATAAAATGTAATTATATCTTGTAAGATGTAGATTTCACTGTTCATTACCCCTCCGGCTGCAAATTGAATTTATTGCAATAAATTCCAAATCAACGTCAATTTACATCAAATTAAAAAATTGACTTGTATTTGGAAAGTAGAACAATTAAAAGTAAAAAAAAGTCAATCGATCTTTATTAATTTCTCAGACAATCTAATAAAGGAAGTATTTCTTCGAGTAATGCAATTTGAAAATCTATCGGAATGGATTCCTTCACATAGGTATCTATCCCAAGAAATAGCAATACTGATGATAGGAGATAATTCTGTTTGATGCTTAATATAAAAAAGAACCTGATTCAATACAATGATTTTAAATAAAAAATATTGTCCAACTGGAAATTTGTGTCATTTAATACCTTCAAGGTTTTTTTACAAAACGCAATTCATGAAAGTGTCAAAAATGTAATGCAGAATAAAAAAGAAAAACAGGGAAACAAATGAACAGTCAAAACAAGTGAGGTGTAACAGTTTTAGAAAGGTCATACATCTCTTGTCCTTTTTTGCCTATATTAAAAAGGTGGTATATCATGGACACAACCATATTTCTCTCACGTATGGTTTTATGCCGAAACTGGGGAACTACTTCATGACTATAGGTCTATTACCTGCTTTCATCCAGCTCTGTTGGTTACCCGTAGCAACCAGAGGAGAGCTTTGACGATAAACGACACAACCCTTGATCTAAAAGGAGGATGTCGTGCTAGGTACATCAACAAATTATCGCCCATAATTAGGGCTGTTATTAGATAAACGATTCCGAGCAAATGCAGAAGACATCATCGGTATTGCTAAGCCATGTATCCTAACAATGTCAAAATTTGCTACTCCATCGCTTATTTTACTGTACATGCACATGAACATTACACAGACTGATAGTGTTAAAAGTACAACTTCAAAGTAATAATGAAAAATAAATTTCATCAAGTGCTGAAATTTCTCTGGAATACTGTTATCCAGACACAAAAACAAACATATAATTTAATTTTCACAGGCATATAGGAACAAGCATGTGTTATATTTTGTTTCTCCTTTCCTCTGTCAGTGCAGGGATTTGAAGTTTGAGATTGAACAGCAATAAAGGATTAGTATAGCATTTTTAAGCATTGTCTACCTGGAAATCTATTCTTACCAATTAATACCACTTACCAAACTAGCATTTAATTGACTTGGGTTAGGAGAGATAACTGTAGCTGAAATTGGATTTGAAAATAATCTTATTCATCTGATTTGTATTCTGACACAAACTATATCATTCTGTTTAGAATGTGTACAGAATTTGAAATATGTACTTTCATAATCATTGAATCTTTTGATCAATATTCCTTTTTTTAGTTTTCTACGTCAATTTTACTTTTTAAACCGCACGATTAGTCCTTGGACTACACTACAAACTTGGAGGCAGTTGGGGTGACTATGTGATGGGTCTTGAGACATAGGTTCTCCAGAACTTTCTTTCTTCAGCTGTTCTAGTTAGCTGCTCAAAAGACATTCCTGTCCACTGGTTTATGTTATTTATCCAGGTCTTAGTCGGTCTGCCCCTTTTTCTTCTGCTATTGGTTCCTCCTTGCAAGATGGTGTTCGCCAAGCTATTCTTCCATCTACATGTAGTTACATATGACCAAACCACTGCAACTGTCTGGGTTTTTTTCACGACTGTGATAAGGTGATCTTAGATATAAACCAAAATTGAAATGAATTGAATTGAATAAAATGCCATATCTAGAGGCACAAAGCATGGAGCGAGATTTGAACCCACGACTTCCCGATTGGAAGAGTAGCATACAAAACAATCTGTTGAGAGCTGTGTTAATGAGTTAATGCTCTTCTGGCTCCAAACAGATGACATAATAGTACATTATCACTTGAGAGCCAGAAGGGTATTAACTATATGTGAAAGTATGTGAGTTGACACCCTTGCAGCTCTCAACAGACTATCTACAGTTTTAACAGTCATCCTCTCAAAGCCATTGTACCCTCCAACTGACGTCATAAACATTTCTTTTTCAGTTATCTTCCGCCGAGTTGAACTTGTTTTCTTCCCCAATTACATATGCTAGGGCAGCTACAATATGCATCACTAAACCCAAATACCAGAGCTGTGCTATACTGCCACAAAAAATATTGAAATAATTGTTGTTGTTTCTGTTGATATATTCACATTTCAACTACTCTAATATCATTTGGGGCTTTACATTCATCATTTCTTAAAACGAGACAAAATGAAATGTGTATCATGCAGGTAAAGTTGAGTTGTATTGCAAGGGTCACAAAAGGACAAATTTAAGCCTTCAAGGACTAAGCCAAAAATAACTTTGGGCAAGCCAATTGAAAAGGCAGATTAAATGAAAGTGAAAATGAAAAATATATCCATTCATTTATTAGTTTATTTGTTTTCTATTTTTTCATATGTAAGAATAATTTCTAATGAATAAGAGAAGATTATAGATAAATAGAATGTGCTTGAAAACGGCATTTCCTTTTGGCAAGGGAAAAATGTATCATCAAGACTCTAGAACTGAATACACAGTTTTCATATACTCATGACATTAAAATGTTCGGATTTCAGGCAATTTGAACATGTACTCTAATGCGATTAAGTTTCATGCATAAGTTTCAACATGCAAACATTTTAAAATAACAAACGAATGAGTCCCTTGACATATCTTACACCAGCATTTAAATTGCCATTATGTTCAAGGCCATGTGAGGTGGGTAGGGGATTCAGCAATTTGGAACTATAGGGATTATAGAATAACAGGGGGTGGTTTTGTAGTGTTTTTTTCGGGGGGGGGGGGGGTATGCATTACAAGATTCATACATGTATTTAAGTTATAATCAACCGATAAATTTCAACCCTAGTAAATCCCCAGGACAGTCTTACAATTTTTTTATTTCCAAAATAATTTCATTTTTCTAAAGATTTTCATTAACAGCTTCATTACAATTGAAAGTACCATAAGTAATAAGATGGGGTGAATAGGAACAAAAATCATAAAGGTTTTTCTTGGTAATTTCATTTTCAAAGAAATAATGCAAACCTATGCAATTCATTTCTGTTATTTACCACATACATCTAGTTGTGAAAAAATATATCTTTTAAATATTAGCATTGTCTGTCAACAAAAAAAAAAAAAATGACTTGGTTTTCAAATCAGGAATGTACAGAAAGAAAGCACATCTAAATTTTACATAAACATAAAAGGGTCTTCAGCCTTTAAGGGAACTTTGTTTTGTTTTTTTAATGGGGGCAGGGGTGGTTAAAATCAAGCTCCTTGTAAGTGTGATGACTGCAACATAACCAGGAGGAAGATACAGTCCTTTACCAAAAAAACAAAAGGTTTTAAATAATTGTTTTGTGCATGTGCACTTTAAACATATACATAGAAAACAAAGAAATACAACAGCACAGGCAAGCTTCTTATATGATACATTTATCAATATTCTTGTGGCCTTTTAATACATTTTAAGCATTTTTACTTTCACTTGAGGATGCTATCATAAGTGGGTTTTCATGTATACACATGTACATAACATGTTAACCCTTTCGAGACAATTGACCACATTTTGTGGTTTGGCTTAATAACTTTTGATTCAGAGCTCTAAAACATATACCAGATGCATGAGTAGAAAGAGCAAAATTTTCTGCACACACTATGTCAATTTTTGTTGCATGACCATATTGTGTTTGATGCCAGGAATTTAAAAAACGAGAGTAAGCTTTGAAATCCTTAAATTGGCAACACATTGAGATGTTCAAAATCATTGTTTTTTTCATCAAAATTGGCAATTTTTTTCAACATTTCGACATAATGTTAACCATGTACATTGTTTTAAAAGATATTACATCTTATTATAACCATGAAGCACTAAAGGAACATTTTTTATTGTTGCCAATTTGAAGAATGAAATGTGATCAATTTAGCCCTCAAATAATTCCTGTCCTGAAAGGGTTAAGGGGAAGATGTCTTAGAAGAAAAAGCATGAAAATGAAAATGGAAACTTGTGATATAAAGAAAGTGCAAGCACCTACCTAAACAATATACAAGTTTAAAACCTCTCAAGGTTCTTAGACTTTTCATAACTCTCAACGATTCATCATCTGACAGTTTATTCAAGTTTTTTTCGAATTGGAAATGTCAGGTGCATATTTTGTCGATTCAAGAGCAGCGTTTTCTTCTTCCAGGTAAGTGTGGCTGAGCCCAGTAAAGCTTCAATTTAAACCCTGTTTCATGAATAATAACCCTTTCACAGCATCTCTATACAGGATACTGTAATCTTGCATATTCCCTACAAAAACAAAAAACAAAAACAAAAACAAGAGTAATACAGAATGTACCGTGGTAAACATTTACTGATATACTTTTCAATTATTTTCATTAGCAATTATATACTATTTATTCAGCTATTCAAGGTAAAAGTACCCCCCCAAAAAAAACAAAAAAAACAAAACAAACAAAACAAAACAAAACAAGACAAAGGAGCTATATATACCACTGTAAATATTTACTGATGTAGTTTTCCATTATTTTCATTATCAATTATACTATATTTATTCAGCTATTCAAAGCAAAAATGTAAAAGTACCCCCCCTCCAAAAAAAAAACAAACCCAAAACAAAACAAAACAAAACAAGACAAAGGAGCTACATATACCATTGTAAATATTTACTGATGTACTTTTCCATTATTTTCATTATCAATTATGCTATATTTATTCAGCTATTCAAAGCATAAACCAAAAAATAAAAAAGCAAAATGTTTTGCATGGTGCTTTATTAAAAATTGAGTGGAGTACAGGTAGTAACAAGTTAAAAAGGAATTAAAAGGAGAGAGAGCCCGGAGGAGAAGGTAGGGGTGATATAATAAATTATTATTTGTATGAAGGGTTTTCAGGCTACCAGAAAAATTGGCGTATCTCATGGTTTGCCCAAAAGTACCTGGATGACCGTGCAATTTTGAAACAATATCTCATGGTTTGTGTAAAAGTACCCAGATGTCCATGCAATATATTTGGGGTGCAAGTGACGTATAAAAAAGTGAGCATGCGTTTAAGAACACGCAAAGGTTAAGACAATGGATGTATGCGCCCAACCCTTGCAAGATGCTTGGGTAAGGACAAAATAATGTTTTTCTACCTGTGTTTAATGTTAATGTCAATTGATACAAAAACATAAGGACATGTAAAGGTGAAAATTGAGGAACTAGATTTCATACAAGTCGTGCCGACTCGTGAAATATGCTCATAGCTCGTGCGATATACCCTTGTATCCCACTCAAGACCATTCAATATTATATAAGAATTCTAATTAACAGAGAGTTACACAACGATATACAACACATAAAGAGATGAACAGAAAAAACAACAACAAAAGGGGGCGAAAAAGAAGATGGATAAAGAAAGTTTAAGAGAGCAAAAGTAACCTACGGAGTAAAAAAATATAGAAAAATAAAAATGAGAGGGCATACTATCAGACAAATACATCTGACATATGACTTACATCAGACAAGTACATACAGTTTACTTCAAGACAAATATATAACATGCTACTCTGAAGCATGGAAAGTACTTCATGGATGACATCATTTTACACAAACTAAAATTATGTTTTATTCATGTATGAGCTCCCCTTTGTTCATAATGGAAAGAGGTCCATTGCATTTCTTCCTTAACCAGTAACATATACTACAGTCCATCCTCCATCCTAACAAAATTGTGAAGTTGTAAAAATCCAGCATGCGGCAATAACGGGCAAGGTACAATGCCCCAGGCGGAACGTTACATGTCAATTTCTGTCACATTAGTTGGCATCATCGGCGAAGCGCAAAGAAAAAAACGAAAAAGAGCCTCGAGATGGACCTCTCACATCTTTACCGAAGAGCAAAGATTCTGGCTTTCTGATTCTCTAGGGTACATGTCGCTCAACAACTTGACTGCGAACAGCCAGAAGGGTGTTAACTCATACATTTACATAGAGCTAAGGCCCTTCTGACTCTCAACAGAAGATTTTCGGTGACCTTGTCAGGATTTTATGAGGCGGAAGAACAGCAGCATAACCGTAAGATTCCTTGAGTATAGACAGCAGACATATCGCAATGGCATCCTTGAGGAGGGCAGGTGAGCGGAGTTTCAGGGTTCTCTTTCGCTTTCCAGCCATTTCTCACAGCTGTATAAATCCAACAAAACTTTCTTACTCCACATTATGTTTCCTTAGGGCCAGGAAACAGTACCCTAGGGATTTGTGTACATTGGTATATTGTTTATATTGACATTATTCAAGGTTCCCAGCATTTAACAAACAAACAAAAAAACCCTGATATTTCTGATTTTTTCGTGATGGAGTTCAAAAATTCTAGGATCATTAAAGGAGGCAATTAACACACTAAAAAGCCACCACAGCCAATCAATCAGTAGATACACTATTTGGAAATGAGACAAACTATAAGAGACTAACTACTTTATTAGGGGGCCCATGAAATTGCCAGATTTTTCAAAAGTTTTTACCTGATTTTAGTGATTTTCTCAAGTTCACTGACTTCTCCATGACAGGAAAAAAGAAAACTCCTTTTTTCTAAGTATTCTCCGATTTCCAGGATAGCTAGGAACCTAGCTGTGTGTACCAGACCTTTTCCATGCCATCCCTGGATTATCAATTGCCATTAGCTAACTTCTCATGAAACATTTCCGTCTATTGTGCAAATTATTCACAACATCGTTATTTCAGTTCGGCATCTTGTTTCTCTTACAATTTTCATTTCCTTCAGCCACAGGCACAAAGGTACCGTACAAGTTTTTGATCAACTCATTAAATTTATGATTTTTTTTTTTTTTGCACTGAATATAAATCAGGATACCATACTACTTCATACTACTTCACAACAAATCATCTATAGTGTTAACGGGTGCAATTTCTTTTTCCTTTTTGTGGAGTAATCAGTAAAAAAGAAGTAAAAAAATAATTATTTTGGCTGCCATAAGAAAAACTTGTTTTTCTGTATTTCTGCAATTATACATCTGTATCCTTAAATATTGAAATTAAAAAGAAATACCATTTTAGAAATCATCTACAATTGTATACATTTTGATAGAATGAACGAAACCGCACCAATATTTCCTGGTCAATGCACCATTTACAGCCATTTCTGACCACTAAACTATGCTTCTTTTTTTTTAATACTTGAAAGAAATAATTTCAAATTTTATTTAAAAATCTGAACTTGGATAAGATGGAGAATTATTTTTCCTCCAATGTTACGACAAATGAAATCAAATCCACATTGTCCATGGAAAAAAGAAAGAGAAAATAAAATTTAGAGGAACTAAACGGAATTTAGAGGAACAAGAACCAAATAATAACATTTTACATCCTCTATTAAATGTATCAAGGAAGCAACTTTAAGCAGAATCTTCAAATTGTCATTTAGATACCTTTTGCTTGTATACATACTATATGTATCTTTCCGAAACATTGTCGATATACCTCAAAACAAGGGCAACAAGTCCAACCCCAAAATCAGCATATTGATCATGAAAGATAGGAGAAACAATTCCCCCAATGATTAAACAAATGAAATCAAATCCACAACAAAAGAAAACATATTATATTTTATGTATGATCTTTCGAAACACTATGCATACACCTCTAAACAAGGACAACAATGCTAATCCAGCTTTTTGATCAAGAGAGACTAGAAGAGTAACCAGGCACTGTGCATTAACTTGCCAGGTAAAGTTGGGTTTTCACGGGCCACGTGAACGATTCACGAAGGATGCGAATGTCAAAAAAAGGGCAAAGTCCAATATTTGTATTTTAGGCTCCACAAGTTCACCAAACATGCACAGGGGTTTGGAAGCGTTGTCAGTAGTTTGCGGGAGTCGATTTTAGTTTGGAGGGAATTTCAAAAAAGTTTGAAATTTCTTGCAAACATTTCCAGCATCCTAGGTAGTGATTTGTTCATGATTTGCTCTCGAAAATGTCTGAAAAGCTTCGTCATATGTGCACGATTTACTCACGACATGCGTGATGTTCACAAAATCTTTGTGAAACCCCAAACAGATTCCAACAATTTGGAGAATGTCTCACACATGTCTCGTATAAGCAGCAAAGTTCATCCGATCATTTCTCGAACTGTTCATGAACAGTTTGCATAGTTCTTGAGAACTGGCAACTTCGCCAAAGAAACAAACGCGAGCCTTTACGTCAAGGACCTCTGTTAATTTGCCTACCTTTCATGACAATTAATTTGGGAATGTCCCGAAGTATTTGCTAACTATTCGCGAGCTACACATGAACCAAAACCGACGCTTTCACGAACGTTATGCGAAGGTTTTGCTCCTGCGACATTCTCAAGGAGTTCGTGCGAAGTTTGGCGGCAAATCCGCAACACGTGACATCTGGCCTACATGGCCGAGGTGTTAAACTTCATTCTGCGACTAGACAGCAAACTATTCATGAAGAGACAAATCAACTCAAGACAGCTGTCAACTCAGGTTTGCATTTTAGTATCGTATTCTCTGTGTATGTGGACTGGGGAGGATTTCACTAACATTCACGAGCGATTAATCGCAAGACCCATCGTTCGCACCCTTCTCATCGCAGCTGCGTGGAGTTATTTCAGAGGATTTCACAAAACCCGTCGCAGCAACGATGCATTTTTATTCGAAAAATACTTCTTGAACGAGGATGGGGTCAATTTTAGCCATCATTTTAGCCCGCGGGATTTGTGTGCGATCATTTGTGATTTTCAAGTGATTTTTGTTCTTGACTTCACCAAAATGGATGTTAACGACTGTCATAATATCAGTAAGGTAAGATAATCTACAATTACATATTCTGTTGAAGATTTTGATAAGTATTTAATATCTACGCAGGAGTTTACAGTGTTATTGTCATGATTCATCGCGGTGTCGCGGTGCTAGCGATGCAAACTGTGCGGTATGGTAGAGAACCGCATTGCTATCTACGTTTTAGATGTCGCACTGTACAGTGTACGTGTTTGTGTGGAATCGAAGTGGAGAAGAATTGAATTGAATTAGTTTATTTATAGAATATCAATGGTTAAAATATTTAACACTTATAAAAATATAAAATACATAGAGAGTCTAATCATAAAATAGATCTAACTTGGTCTAACTCTAAGACAAGTAGTAGTAACATGGGACTCGGGAGTAACTAAGAAAGACTGTAATTATGTAACTAACTTTAACGTTAGATCAAACTTCAAAGTTAAGTAACAAAAGTTATTTATAGAGTAATAGACTAATGTCGAGAACAAAATACGAACTCAACCACAGTGTTCTCCTCGTATGAAATAATACAAGTAAAAAAGAAATTCCTTTAGGCCTAGATCTATCTAAAAAAAACACACACCCAACA
This sequence comes from Heliocidaris tuberculata, assembly GCA_025618425.1. NCBI lineage: Eukaryota > Metazoa > Echinodermata > Echinoidea > Camarodonta > Echinometridae > Heliocidaris > Heliocidaris tuberculata. The sequence goes on from CM046846.1 coordinate 13,320,845, forward strand.
ACCTGGAAATAGGGTCTTTTTTAGACCAGTAGATCTAGATCTAGACCTAGGCCTAGTCAATCTAAGTTGGGTCTATCGTTAGATCTATTCTAGATGTAGATTAGAATCTAACATTAGAACTGTTGCATCTAGATTTTGGGATCATGGACAAATATAGAACCAGCAGTGTTAACTAGAATAACATTGTTGGATCTACATGTAAATTTAGGTCCAACAGGGTCTAGATTCTTCTTCTTCACTATAATAGACTCTATGGCCCGAATTCACAAAAGAGGTTTATTTTAGTACATGGTTTAAACCTCCCCATGGTTTTTTTAGTCCATGGTTTAAACCTCCCCATGGTCTAAACCTCTCTCTGATTCACCAACGATGTACTACTTAGTCCATGGTCTAAATCGGGGATTTAACACCAGGTTTAAACCATGTACTAAAATAAACCTCTTTTGTGAATTTGGGCCTATAAGTACAGGCTACCGTCTGGTGTATGCTCGTACTTTCCTAGACTTTATATCCTTTATTACTTTGATTTAGTCTGACTCCCAACTGGGCGAATTGTGTTCGTTCATTCTGTTTAAGTCCAACTGATTTTTCAGACCGATGAAAGAAAAATCTCCTTAACCCCCCCCCCCCCAAAAAAAAAAAAATTAATTAATTAATAAATAAATTAAAAAATAAAAATGAATTCACACCACATTGATTTACTAGCTGATAGATCTACACCATATTTTTTTTTACTTTCAGAAGTCAGACTAGCATGAGAGCTCTCTGTCACCTTGCAAAGGTCTCATCTTTACTTGTGAGGATGGAAGAAGATGAAGAGGTTGCCTCAGAGCCAGAGGAAGAAGTGACAGGAGTTAGGAGAAAATGCTGAAGGGAGTGGAGGACTTGAACGATATTGTGAAGAAATTCTGATACAGCTGGAATAAAACAGGTAGGCCTATGTTTGTATTGTTTACATTGTCATTTGCACATGGCATGTCTACATGGACTCCTAAGTTTCAGATACTAGTAGTCTGAAACTAAGAACATCTAAGTGTGACACAAATGATACAGTAAATTGACACCAAGAATTATATCAAAGCTTTTTGTTGCTGTTGCTTGATATCGAAATCATATTTGAATATCACCCCCCCCCCCCCCACAAGCTTTTCTAGACTATGTATAATATGCTTTGTCAAACAGGTGAAGATGATCATCATCAACAACAAAATCCCAACCAAAATCACCCTGCCCGCTAATTTTTTTTTCTTTCTATCACTTGACTTTTGCAAAAGGTGGAGATTACGTTCAACAAAATATGTGTATGAGGCGAAAACGCAGACATCGCAATGAGAGGGCAGAGAGGATACCTATGGGAAGGTAAGATTTAGTCACATAATTATGGAACATCGACTTTTCAAATCTTCATTTTTGTTACAACTATTACTATTGTGTTTTGTTTTGTTTATTCAGTGTTCTAGAAACATAAGACAAGCTAAATATGCCCCTGAAATGTATACCTCTGCATTGACTGTTAGAGTTGTTCATGTTTCAATGTAATAACCTGTCTATTAAGTTTTTTACATTTTTGAAAATCCTATAAGCGGGCTTCCATCCTTTCCTACTTTGAAAATAAAGATACATTGATGGACCAATTTTAATGTGAACTTCTGACTTTTAAGTAAGATATACCGCTTCATCTTCCCTCTTTTTCATTTTGACTGGAAATTAAGGTAAATCATAATTATACGTCTTTTTCTTCACTTCTTACTAGATCATAGTTGCATGAATTCCAAGAAGGAAGGAGGAACAGAAGGAAAGAAGATGAAGAAAGCAGCGAAGAAAGAAATGCATGAGATGCATCACCTACCAATTGACAAAATGATGATGACACTAAAAAGATGAGAAAATTGAGGGTTTTTGTTTGTTTTGGTTTTTTTTTAAAATCACATTACAAGGGATCCATGGATTTTCAAGAAATCAACAGACGCCTCTGATCCTATTGTTACTTGTGAACTGGTTTGGATGCGGGCTAGTGGTAAAACTTATAATTATGATTTGTAAAACTTATAATTATGATTATAATTGTGTTTCAAAAAAATGATTGTTTTTTGTGCAGAACATTACTAAAACAGTCATTGATGCAATCATATAATAATAATAATAATAATAATAATACAATACATTTATCAGGCGCTTAATACGGATGTTTCTAAGTGTACGGTTTACCGGAAAATTAAGATTAAATCCAAAATAATACAAAAATACAAAAATTATTATGTGACAGAAAATATACAAGGAGAGGAGCATAACAATTTAATTTCAGGGGCGATTACACATCAAACATGTTCATTGAGTTGGGTACATGTATAGTTAGGACTAATTTGGAGAGATATGAATAATGGCATACAGTGCTTGCACCAGGCATGAGAAGATGGGACAGGAGTCAAATTTGATTAGTGAAATAATTCTTGCTTTGCCACGGTGTGTCCCCCCCCCCCCCTCATGATTTTCCTTGCCCCTTAGCCCACCACTCCCCCAACTATTATATTGCTGCTGGTGATACCTCTGATTACAATCATTGTTTGTATTGTAGATATTAATATTGAAATACCAAACTGGATTTTTTTTTCTACCCAAAGAATATGAGGAACTTACTGAATGCCATCTCGAATTTCTGCTACTTCTCTTTCCTGTTTCTTTTGCTTGTTGTACATTTGATAAAGGTGACATTCTATTGTTCGTGAAGTTTTATTTATTGCCATAAATAATGTTTCCTTATTCATTAAATTGCATTCAAACAGGCCTGCTCTTTGTAATGCTATTCTACGAGATCATTGTTTCCTTAGAATTTGGCTGTGATAAATAGTAATTAAGGATTAAAAAAAAAAATATATAACTACTGTCATTATTTGTATAATGATGATGTTTAATGCGAATTTGTGCATGATTAACCCACTTGTCTGGTATATTTGACACCCACTTAGCCAGTAGTAAAGTGTTATATGACACGAGTAATGCTACATCTTTATACATCAACCGTATTCTGCTGACAACCTTTTCAGTTGTAGAATTCTCAAAATGCATAATGAAAATTTATTTTGAATTATACATTTATATTCAGTATGGCACAGTTCCCTTTTGGAATCGTATCTTCATCTAAATATCCTACATGCACTGTTTTGAAGTGAAATAAAACCAATTAAAATTTGCCTATAAATTCACTAAAAATTATATTGATTCAATCTGAATTCAAAGGCGTACCAGGCGGGGGGGGGGGGGGGGGGGGGGGGGGGGAGTGTTGGCTGCAGCTTCCCTGAGGATTTTGAAAGTGCCGATATTCGGGCAGAATTTTCACTCCGCTTGATCACAAAATTTAGAAAATATTAAGTTGATATACTGGCAAGAATCATCCCCCCCCCCTCCTCCTCGCGAAAATGTGCCCGTATACCTTTGTCTAAATTCATTGCAAATTCTTGTTACTTTAGATTGGATGAGACTGAGTTCGGATTAACAACACTTTCATTGCAATTTCCGCCCAAGCTACTATTATGTAAACTCATTTTTTTTTTCAGTCACTTTGTATGTTACTTTTTTGATCGTTAACTAATAAAAATCCATGTGGAGCTGTAGATTTCGATTGACAAGATAGTGCCAGTTGGATTTGTATTTCATATATGTTTATACTCGTGAGATTTGTAGTATGTGTAAAACAAGTTGAAATTCTTAGAATAACATTTATGTGCTGAGAAATAAAGAGATTTATACATAATATCATACTTCAAAGCAATAAGATAGAGAGAGAGAAGTAGTAAGAGTGAAAGACATAGATGATTCAAGAACAGGGGTTGTAGACTTATATATCTAGAAAATAAGAGAGAGAGAGAGAAGAAAGGTCGAGGTAATGAGAAGAGAGAAAGAAGAAAAAAAGAAAGGAATCATCGGGTAGGCGAAATGGAGAAAGCTAGTAATTTATTCATGAGTTAATTAGAATACAAAATCGGTGAAATGGAGAGAGGGACAGAAGAAAGAGTTCCACAGTGTGCAAACATTTTTGAACAAGTTACCACATATGCCTTTTTATTGAGGGCGGGGGGAAGGGGCACATCCCCAAAATGGTTTAAATTTATTTGTTCCCCCACCACAAAAATAAAAAAGATGAATGCAATGATAATTAATTAACGAATGATAAGCCGTACATTAAAAAAAGAAGAAATAATAAATAATTAACCCCCTCCCCCCCCCTAAAAAAAAAAATGATTCAAAAATAATTACAAACATTTCATCTAAAAATTTAAAGAAAATTAGCAGGAAGTTTTTCAAAAGAATGGCCTTTAAAAAAAAAAAAGAGAGAGAGAGAGAGAGAGAACGTTCTATATTAACCAGAATGCGAGCCACAAATGATTGAGATAAGTTTAAAACAGACCCTCACTATAAAAACAAATAAATAAAGCGAATTTAACTTGCAAAGGATTTCGCGCCACACGCTCGGTTGGGACAGGAAGTTACTTTTTGAACCCATCGCAGCTCTGCGAAGGGTCTACGATCACCCTTTGAGCATCCGCCGCGTTGCGATGGGTTTGCGACGGGTAAACCCTTCGCAGGAGCTTTGTGAAATCGAAAAGCAACCCATCGTCCACGGGCGATGGGTTCAGGCTCTTACGATGGGTTCAAGCCCTTGCGAAGGGTTAACGATGCATCGCAAGCGTTAGTGAAATCCTCCCCTGGCCATAGTTCTGCAACCCTACACACGACATTCACACATACGTTGTGAGAACTACGCACAAACTGTGCAAGAATGGTTTACGGCTCCATTGTCGCGACACATTCGGAGAAAAACTTCTCTGAATGTTGGACTTTGCCATTTTTTCGCCATTCACATCCTTTGTGAATCTTTCGTGTGCCCTGTGAAAACCCACCTTTAGTGACTTTCTTGTGAGCTGGATGAAAAAAATGCAACATCCTCGAATAAATCTATTAAGGAAGCAACTTCAATCAAAATCGTCAAATTGTCATTTTGGACTTTTTTTTTAATGTACTACATTTTAAAAACAATGTCGATACACCTACAACCCAAAATTCAGCATATTGATCAAACGAGCCTCAGAAGAATAACTAAGCTTATATATTCAACAGGGTAGTGACTTTGTGAGTTAGGTGGAAAAATGCCAACATCCTCTATCAAATGTATCGTGGAAGCAACTTCAAGCAAAATCCTCAAATTGTCGTTTAGGGACATTTTCTTTATGTAGTATCTTTTCAAAACACTGTCAAAACACCTCAACACAAGACAACAACCCAAATTAAGCATATTGATCAAGAGAGAATTAGAAGAGTAACCAGGCATTGTGCATTTGCCAGGTAAGTGACTTTCTTGTGAGCTGGGTGAAAAAATGCAACATCCTCTTTTAAAGGGGAAGTCTACCCTGATATCAAGTTGATTTTAAAAGAAGAAGAAAACATAAAGAAACAGATCAATGAGAGTTTGAACAAAATCCGAAAGAAATAAGAAAGTTACTGATTTTTGAAGTTGTAAGCAATCAAACACAAATTGGCAACTGAGTAATGTATCTTGCGAGTTCCCCTCCTATTTGCCCAGTACTTTATAAAGCATAAATTTCTGTTTTCTCTAAAGAAAATATTTTATCATACATGCACCCTAGATATAATCATTGCACATATGTTTTTACAACCTACATGAAACAAATTTATTCCTTTATCTATAACTGAGAAAATAAAAATCTATGAAATTTTCTGTCCAAAGCAAATGGTAGAGGAGCTTGCAAGATACGTCATGGAGTTGCAAATTTGTGTTTAATTGACTACAACTTCAAAAAATCATAACTTTCTCATTTCTTAAGAAATTTTGCTCAAACCTTCACTAATTTGTTTCCCTCATTTTTCTCCTTTTATTCAAAGCAACTTAATACCAGGGTGGACTTTTCCTTTAAATGTATCGAGGAAGCAACTTCAAGCAAATCCTCAAATTGTCATTTGGGACTTTAAAAAAAAAAATACATGTACTCCCTTTTCAAAACACTGTCTATACACCTCAATACCAGGACATAAACCCTAAATTCAGAGACTTAAAAGAGAAACCAGGCATTGTACATTTACCAGGGTAGTGACTTTATTGCAAGCTAGGTGAAAAAAAAAAAGGGCTCAAGGGGAAAATGTATAATGGATGACAGGGGGAAAACCGGATGCAAAGTGGAAGGAATTACATGGGTAATCTGACTTGTTTTTCCTCCGCCAGGGCATCCACATGTTTTTTTTACACGGTTATGAGACCTAGTTGGCGCTTTTTGAAATTCAGCAAATGCATTTTTTTTTCTCTCTCTCCACGAGGAAGGTCGCGTGAGCAACAATTTGAGGTGGGAAATGTTGCAACATGATTCTCTTTTGATGGACATATGGATCTGTGTGCTGTTATACTTCTCACAGTAAATGGTGCACAAGTGAATTTTTCAGAAGAAAAATAATGGATCAGAGATGTCCAGCTACGGGACTGGTTTTGCATCATCTTCTGCCTTTCTACAGCCAAAATACATCAAGTTTCTTATTCAAAAGAATATTCTTTGATACTCTAAATTGTACCAAAAAATCTACTAAAGCTACTCACTTCGATAGTTATCAGTTTGGAAATCAAAGTCAAAACATTTTGACTGTATTTGTGAAAATTGCTTGAATTTTCCAATTTCTTGCTATTTGATATTTTTCACACATTAACCCTTTCAAGACAATTGACCACATTTTGTGGTTTGGCTCAATAACTTTTGATCCAGAGCTCTAAAAAATATACCAGATGCACGAGTAGAAAGAGCAAAATTTTCTGCACACACTATGTCCATTTTTATTGCATGACCGTATTGCGTTTGATGCCAGGAATTTCAAAAACAAGAATAAGCTTTGAGATCCTTAAATTGGCAACACATTGAGAGGTTTAAAATCATTGTTTTTCATCAAAATTGGCAATTTCTTTCAACTATTCAACAAATTTCTAACCATGTATATTGTTTTCAAAGACATTACTCCTTATTTGAACCATGTAGCAGTAAAAGAAAAATATTATTGTTGCCAATTTGCAGAACAAAATGTGATCAATTGAGCTCTTAAATATTTCCTGTCCTGAAAGGGTTAAAAGAAATCTCTGTGCTATTTTTTCAACCCCCCCCCTCTCTCTTTCTCTCTTCCCCTTTCCCATTCTTTCTCCCTCCCCTCTATCTTTCTCTCCCCCCCCCCCCCCCTCTCTCTATCTTTCCTCTTGCCTAACATCTGAAGTGTGATAAACATGCAAGCATCCCTGGCATACATTTAAAGGCATTGATTAACTTTGCCCAGGATTGAAAAAAAAAATCACTGTTCCAGCTAATGCTGTAATCATAATTGCAAACCTTTAGCTCAGACAGGAATCGCCTGAGTTTTATAAGCTGATCGGGCGTTTATATATCAAGATATTTACGATTGAACAGTGATGTCGGGATAGAGTACCACCGAACCCTAAAGAACTCTTACGGTTGGCATACCTCGCTCTATCACAGAATACCGTACGGGCTGGAAACCCGCTCTGAAATCGCCAAGCGCTGGTGCTTGGTTTTTGTGACTGCAGCGCAGCGAAGAAGCCGAGCGACTTGCGCTAGCGATTGATCGCGATTTTCTCTTTTTTAGGATAATAAACGGGTTCCATTTTCTCTCATACTTTCACATATCCTTAATTATATATGTAGTTAGAGGACTGCACACAATTCACTGGCATTTGAGCTGATTTTACAATTTTTCACAAAGTTAATCAATCACTTTAAATGAAATGTTTTGCCAATGCTGTCACTTATCAAAGAGGCAAAAGGCTTGTGTTGCAATGGGGTGGAGAAGGTTACGAATGCATGAAGGGTATCAAATGACTTTGTTGTTCTCTGTAGCTCGACTTCAAAGGCACTGATGAACATTTTTTACATTGTCATGCCTGTAGTTGTATCGTTTATAAATTTGGCTTAGAATGTAAAAAGACACATCCCTGAAAGTCTTGAAAACAAATCAACACTCAGACTCAGGCAAATGAGGATAGGGAACTTCAAAATCTGACATTTTTGTCAGGAAGCATTGATCAAGCTTAAGCTTGAGCTTGCTGATGCTAATGAGGATGCACCTGCATATGTGGGGATCAATTAAGGGCTTCTTACCTCTTTTGTTTTCTGAGAAGGGAAGATTTGTAGGAGACCACAGATAGGATCATCCACTACCAGGGTGTGTAGGATATATCCCCTCTGCCTCTAATCCACACATACCCTAGGTTGTATATAGGGATCAAATTTGAGGGATTGACACTACCTGTAAGAAAGATGCCGGTCGCGCTATATTACTTTTGTTTTGACGCCTAGTTGCGGTGCACGCTTGAGTTATGAGTTTTCCTATTGATTAGCTTATGTGTTTTAATCAGTAATGCTGAAATGGGTCTAAAACACTATTGAAAAGTGACTTAAACATTGATTTAATTCATATAAAAGTGTTTTTGTGGGTATGGGGTTCTGTTGCAAAGCAAAGATGTGCTGGTCGAAGGGAAATAAGAGTAGGACTTTATCATGTCGTACGTAGCCACGACAGAAATTACTATATAAGCGGAAGATCGGAAGTAGACAAAACAACCGAAAGCTGGACCCACAGCTCCTGCAGCGTGCGTCAACCAATCAAAAGCAAGCATTTGATAAATATCTGTTGATGCCCTCAAGCGGCTAAATAGTTTTATTGTCGATCCCTCAAAATAAAGCCGCTTACCTCTTTCGTTGTCTGAGAAGGGTAGACGTACCCCCTAGATACGATACCACAGAAAGTGTATACATGGAAGATATCCCCCTGCCTCTGATCGACACATATCCGAGACAAAAATTATATCAACTGCACATGGGGATCAATTAAAGCCACTTACCTCTTTGATTCTCTGAGAGGGGTAGACTCACCCCCTGCAGGAGACCACAGATAGGATCATCCTCAGCCAGGTTGTGTAGAATATCCCCCTGCCGCTGATCCAGACATACCCTAGGTAAAAATGACAGAAAATAACAGCTCTTGGGTAATCTGGAGCTCCAGTTAAAAAAAAGAACTGTACTTTGAAAGGAATTGAACTTGTATTGCTCATCATGCAGTAAAGAAATACAGTCATTGCTCCATGTGCTACTATTCATTTAAACTTGAAAAGACCTACATTATACGTCTAAGTCATGTTAAACAAAAGGAAAACTTAGAAATCGGTCCAAACTCAACTTCAGAGCAGTTTAAGTGAGAAGCACACTGTGCATATGTCGTTCTTTTTTAGCTGCTGCAGTATTCTTGAGGCGAGTTACATGTCATCAGATCTCACAACTAACTTGAGGGACTTGGTCAACCATTTGAAGCGCTAAGATAACCTAATCTCGTCAATTTTTCATGGCTAGTTTGAAATTAAATTTTTAAAAATAGTTATACATTTCTTATACTAAACATTTCTTATACTTGGAATATATTTTCAACAGGGCTCTCGAGGAAGAGAAAATGTACAACACAAAACTGTAAATAGTTTGCAAGTCAACATAAAGAATCAACATCAAATGAATAACTATACTATTCTGTTTTTTGTACAATACTTATGAAACAATGTATCCTTATAAAGCTGGTTCCATGACATTTGCTCCTGCAACAATTTCTCTGGTCTAATTTTGCCATGTTAATCCTAAAACTAAACCTAACCCTAACCCTAACCCTAACCGTAATCTTCACATTGTCCTTAACAAAAAACCAAATCGTGACCTTGACCTTGACTTTTGACCTTTCAAGATATGGACAGAGGAGCAAATGTCGTGTCACCTATAAAGCTAACTATTATGAAAAGCATAATGCTAAACCTGCTCTTTTATTAAATCTATGACGAAACAAAATGAACAATTTATCACATCATTTTAAAGACACAACAAGCTTAAGATATTTAGCATAAGGCTACTTACCCTGCAATACCTGTTTTAGGAACATTATGAACAGCCCCCGCAAGTCCATCTTTGCTTGATAGAAGGCCTGTTCTGTTGTTCAACAGGTATAGGATTAGGTCCGTCTGGAAAACGGGAAAAAAGAAAAAGCATACATTAAAGTTACTGGCTGGTATTCATTAAAGCCTGCTAATCTTAGATCAGGTTTAGAGGGAAAATCCACCCTGATTACAAGGTGGTTTAAAAAGAAGCTGAAAAGTGAGAGAAACAGAATAGCAACAGTTTGAGCAAAATCCTATAAGAAGTAAGAAAGTTATGATTTTCTAAAGTTGTAATCAATGAAACACAAATGGGCAACTCCATGACGTATCTTGCGAGGAATTTTTCTTTTCAATTTCATCACTGGATTCATTTTGTTTATTCATTTTGTTACAGAATTACAGAAATATGTCCAGAATAAAGAGCTTGACACTAGATGCTCCATAATTATTTATGGACTAGTACAAGGTTAAACCAGGTTTTAACTTTGTCCATCTTCAAAAATACGAGAATGGCCCCTGCAAGTCCATCTTTGCTTGTTAGAAGGCCTGTTCTACTTGTTCAATAAGTATAGGATCTGGAAAACAAAATCTAAAACATATTTTAAAGTCGTTATAAACAGCCATTGTGCTACAATACAGTACTGAAGAAAAAGAAAAATCTTCCAATGTGATACCTAACCACTAAGAGACACCTTTTTACAAATAGCTGCAAGCTTCATCTGCTGAGTTTTCCAGTTCACTTTTTCCAGAAGGTGGTGGGGGAGGGGGGGGGGGGGGAGGAAGGGGAATAGCTCTCAGGAATAAACAGCACATTGTTGTACCACTGACAAAGTTGACTACTTCCAAATGAAGTTCCATTTACTATGAAATTATGTAACAAAAGACTCATTTGCCAAATTTCAACAATGTTTCAACAAATGATTGAAACAAGGACAATCCGTAACCCCTGCACAAAAAAATTAAAAGTATATTGCTATCACTGTTTTCACACACAAGTCTTCAGATAATTTGGTCAAATTTTGATCAGATGTGTGAATTGTCAATCACATTGGTGATTGTAATGTATGTCATTTTACAAAAAAATAGATGTTAATAGATGTCACAAATAGATGTTAATGACCGGGCAGTACTTTAACCCAGATTGAAAAGAACTCTTTGTGAACCAACATTGTGCAGAATGCATAAATGCACTCTACACTGTGAGAATTAAACAGAATTTTCCCTTCCCTAATCCCTTAACTGTTTTAGCTGTTTCCACTTTTCTTTAAATTCTTTAGTTCTTTTCCCCTCTTTTAATCCCTCATTCTCTTTTTCCTAATCCCTCAATGTGTCTTCTATTTGTTTTCACTTTCCTGCAAATTCTTAGCTTATTTTCTTCATTTTTCTTCCATGCTGTTAAATTCATTTTATATTTACTTCAAATTCCTTGCTCTTATTAACTGTGTATTTCCAATGCAGAAGAGGAAGAGTACAAAAATGCAACATTTCAAATAAAGCTTTTTGCGGTGGCTTTAAAATCACTCCCTATACATAAAGTATGGCAAGTATGGATGGGTTTCTTTTATAATACATCCTACAACTCTTGCTCTGCCTGCATTATAAAAAATAATAAAAAATGGGTTTTCGAGAACAGCCTTCCATTTATCCCGTAATTCCAACCTTGCCGTGCATGGTAGGCGCTGAGAGAATGCTCTCCATTTGCCACTTGTCAAAGCTTTACTACCCGAGAGCAAACAAGACAATAATACCACTTCCATTTAAATGCAAAAAATCTACAGCCCCACATCCTGGGCTGAGAAGAAATTCAAGAAAAATTCTTATTCCTTTCAATATTAGGGATCAATTTGGTTGCCGTGGTGACCGGGTGCGCGACAAAAACCGGTGCGGTTGTCGTGAAATTCATAACGCCCCTTCAATAGCGCACAGGGAGGCATGAGAATCCTCCATCAAGTGTGCTTAAATTTGCACTTGATAGCATGCATTAGGGCTCCATGGAGAATCGCCAAGGTTGAGAAGGAGATCTCATGTGCACACAATGCTTATATACAGCCGTATATGTTGACAGTGAAAATGAAGTACAGGGCAAAGATCGGATACTTGTTGTTTCTCAAATTCCTGCAAAGTGAGAATGTCATTGTTCCAATCAGTTGCAGTTTCCCCAGAAAATCCCCCAAATATTCCACTCCTTTCTCTTCCTCGGCCAAAGTTCCATTGATTAAATGTACTCCACAGTATAGGTAAAATTTTCTAATAAATTGTAAAACTGATTTTTTTTTTGGGGGGGGGGGTGAATTCCTAAAAGAGGGTGAGATACATGTAGTTAAACTTGTTAGTGCTGCCCTGTAAGTTGTAACACATGTATTTTCTAGAAATTCCATATTTGATGTTTATTTTTTTTAAAAGAATTTATCAGTCACTGATAAATTTCTCATTTTACAGCTGCATCATACATTGTGGGGAATATTTCGAGAATTAAATTGTTTCAAAAACTTAAAATTTACCAACAAATGCAGAGATGTGTGATGGTGTGTTTTACTGAAATCTGAATTTAGGTATTACTGAAGCATGAGTGAATGTGAATTTCTCCTCACAGCCCTTTCCACAATCACACAGTTATTACTATTGTGTCTTTCTCTCCTCCATACAACAGAAAGCTATTAGAATAACATTATTTTTGTGGCCTGTCAATGTTCACTTCATTAAATACTGAGCATATACATGTAAACATGTGTATATAGCCAAAATCTTACAGCTACAAATTATTATGCCTTTGTTTCAAGAGTTTCGATGAGCACCTATTCATGTGAATATTTACAGCAGGCTAATACAGTACTCATGCCAATCTCTCAATAATCACCTGCTAATAGCCAGAAGGACATCAACTCTTTGTAAAAGTACATGAGTTTATGCCCTTCTGGCTCTCAACAAACATTATGCATCCCCTCCCCCTACAAATACACCCTCTGAGCACGTTGGAATCATCTCCACATTTATACATGTAAGCCATTTCACATTACTTTGTGATATTCATAATCCTTTGGGATACATTATATCTCTTTTCTCTTTAAGCGCACATCGATTTCATATCTGAGCAGAGCCCCTTGGGCCAGAAAAGTCCAGACAGACATGTATACGATCCTACCAAGGTACCATATTAACGATAATATTAATATAATATGGACTGGGCTTGAGGGGGATACAACATTTATTGCCCTCACTAGAAGACTCGAGCAAAACGATTCTAGTGAGGGACTCGGGCAATACGATTCTAGTGAGGGCAATAAATGTTGTATCCCCCGAAAGTAGCCAGTCCATATCATCATTATTAACAGAATCAGACATCTAGAGTGAACTCGAAAATATTGTAAAAACTACAGTTTATTGCCCGCTATTTAACATGCAAAATCCCATTGATTTTCGAAACCGGGCAATTAACAATTTACCGGCCCGCAATTTTGTGGGCTTGTCAAAGCCGGGCAATAAAATGTAAAAATTGCATTGCTCAGATGTCTGATATGGTTAATAATAATTTATATTGGATTCATCTGTTTGCTTCTGGAGTTCCCTAAATGATTAATTTATGTTTGTTTGTTTTTTTACATTTAAACATTTTTAACTCTGCTTTGCTATTCTTCCATATCTACCTTAGATTCGGTACCATATTTGTTATTCTTTATTTCAGCAGTATTTTGACTGCGATTTGATTATTTAAATAGTGAGAACTTCCGATGCAGCTGCTTTTCTTTAAAACTTTTGATTATATTACTGATGATTTCTTTCTTTTGCTTTCCCCCTTTTTAATTTTTTTCCTTTTTGTATCAATGGTGATTTATTTCAGTTTATTTCTTGCCGTCAAATGTACTTTTCTCTATTATCCATCTCTCCCTGATCCTCTCCCCTCCACTCTCTCTCTCCATCTCTCTCTCTCTCTCTCTCTCGCTCTCTCTCCACATTCATTTATGTCACTTTCTCCATCTCCATACAAATATATTTTACATATCTTGCTTTTCTTTATCTCTCTATCTCTCTTTGGCCATCTCTCCTTTCCCCTAAGGCCATCTCATACCAATTTTTTTTTTTTTTAAATACAGAGTTCAGGTCTGCCTTCTTTTCCAATGCTTTTTTTTTCCATACAAAAGATATTCATAAAAATTCATCACCATTATAAGCCATCCACTTATATCTGACCTTTGATTGTTTTTGTACATGTATACCAATAAAATAAAGTGCTGTGAGTAAGAGTGACAGATACTTTGGCTACAAAGGAAACATCATTAATCATTTCACATAGTATCTTTGCGTAATTTCTGACACTGGCTCCATAACGGCTAATATATAGGAACGTCATTTCTATAGATATAATATATGTAATCCTAGAAACTTTCATGCTTTATACAAGTGGTCCAATTTCACAATTTCATGCTGTGAAACAATATTGGTTACAATATTGGATGAAACCAATTCATTGCAAAGATTATTATTCTAACAATTCAACAACAAAAGAAAAATATTCAGGCTTTGAAAGTTTCTTCTTGTAAAAGTATACCATGCTCTGAAAGGGATTTACTTGAAACACATACCAATATATATATCACAATTTTATTGATGATCCTGCTTCATCTCTGTGAGACTAATTTATGCAAGAAATAGAGATGGATTCACCTAGTGATTTGGAGTTTTCATATAGGTAATTACTTTCCCTTCACTCTCCCTCTATCCCCTCCCTTCTTTTCTCTTCCTCTCTCCCTCTCTCATTCTCTCTTTCTTTCTCTCTCTCTCTCTCTCTTTCTCTCTGCATTTATTATTTTTTTGAGGGGGGGGGGAGAGGGGCCTTTTTACTTCACTTTTCAATCGAAAACAGAGAAATTAAGTACTTTGGAATGGGCCAAATCTTTCACTCTGTTGCTAAAACTATGGATCAAAACAGATTCTCAGGTTGTTAACTTGGAATTCGATACAGATGGAGACTGTCCATCCATTCAATACATAATTAGCGGTCAGTATTCTTTCTGGTCGATTTCAGCACAGAATAAATCAAATCACTATACGGGCATCTTCCATCCAAACAGGCAATGCCATCAACCCTACATAACTCAGCTATCAGATCCCTAGCAATTTGAATACTAATCACTGTTTATCACAGCGGGCGATCTCTGTTGCACATGTTGAAGAGACAAATGTATTCCCCCATGGCACTCCTTCTTCGTAATTCTATTATAATCGTACTACAGCCTTTTTTCTTCTTTCTCTTTCCACGCTACAAGTTTGTGGTTTTTCACTTCTCAGTTTTACATGATTTCGAACATTATAACTTTAACTACATAAAACAACACAAAAACAAAACAACTGAACATGGAGATGCGCATATCAAACAAACAAAGAAAATATATAAACATTGAAGAATATTTCTTCATGAAGTCTTTCCATACTTTCCAATTAACGACTGAAATAAAAGTCATAAGAGACGTGCTGTATTTTAGCAGCGACTACCCTATGAAAGAAATTGGTAATAAGCAAAAAGCATCCATTTCACTCACAGTAATCAACTTAATGATACTATTAATAGGTGACATGAATAAATGACATGAATAAAGAGATTAGCTGATAGTTAATTTGTATACTTCCTCTAATACCTCCTAACAGACGTCATTAGGTCTGAAATTCTAATCGTCTCAAGGACGCTACAGATGTACCTGTAGGGGGGGGGGGGATGAAAACGCCATGCATGAAGAACTCCCTGAAGAGCTTCTGCGTGTAACATGACTGTGTAAACTTTCCAATATTTCTAATGTATTAGGTGACATTGAAGGTTATGAAAAGAAAATGTTTTCATAAGCAATACCAATATAGTCTCTTACTAAATGGGTTCAATATGAAATGGACATATTGTCTGTCTGGAGCCAGAAGGGCGTTATGTCTCATCATTTGTACAGAGTTAACGCCCTTCTGGCTCCAAACAGACGATATTTGCAATTTTCAACTCAAGGACAAGTTGGAAAAAAAATTGAAGACATAGATAAAGGAAATCTATGCATATTATGAAATGACACTGCTCCAAAGGGCTGATAGTTGCACAGAAAGGGATACACCTAATATACCTGGGGTGGGAGGTCTGCTCATAATACTTCAAATGACAATCTGAAATCCTCCAGGTGATGCAAATATTGTTTTCTTTAAGCACTATCCATCATTTTTTGGTTTAGGGTAAATTCGTTAAATATTGCATAAGTTCATCTTACAGTTAGACTGACGGGGAAAAAATATTGCACATTTTTAAAGCAAAACGATTGTTTAATGGACTAAGGGGACACAAAATAATGCCCCTTTTGTATTTTTTTGAAACACAGCTGGAATGTTACATCATGTACACTGTACACCTTCCATTGTTTCAGAGAAATAGAGTTTGCTTCGCTTGGTTATCTTGCCATCCAAAACATATAGAGAAAGATATTAAGTGTTGTATCCCGAAATATGTTAAAAAGTTCATTTGAAAGTATTCTGTAGGTCCAAATGCATTTTTTAAAAGAATCTGAGTGAAGTATTCTGAATAACTGATGAGACACATGGAGGATATTATTGTGCATCATAATGAATAAAACTTCAATGCTATTCTTACCACATTTGTGAAACAGCAGCCATAGGTCTCCCTCACTGCTACTTCAGCTTCAGCAAGGCTGTTCGCTGCTCCCAAGGCAAGAAGAGCCTCCTGTAGAAACAAAACCAACAACAGGGACAGCCAAATTAGAAATTTGTTTTTTCACATAAGATATTGGGGTCGGGGTGAGAAGAATAGCTTATGAAAAGGTTGTCATTACTATGTAGACTAGAATTTCTCTCACACAAATTCTTTTAAAAGCATTTAAAATTCAAGTGCTTATCATCTACATTTCTGTTCCTCAAATGTATCCAACTGTCCCTAAAACCTGCTTTTGTTGCACAAATATGAACCCCCCCCCCACCAAAAAGAAAAAAAGGGGGAATGTCTACTTGTTTGGAGATGAGAAGAAAAAAAAATTCAACATAATATAGACCTGTAGACATGTATCTGTCCAAAGACGTTAAGTTAAGCTAGAATCATTTCCTACTCCAGAGGTTTTCATGTCCATAAAATTTCATATATCATTCAAAAACACGGACATAAAATGACAATTTTCCCTTTAATTGTAGAAGAGGTACATTTTAGAGACCTGATTTGAGGTAAAAAGCTTCAACTGTAGTAATTCAAGTGAACATCTGATTCAAAAAGGTGGAAAATATGAGAGATGCCCAAAGCGATAAACTAATAGACCAGAGGTGCTCATGATCACGCATGTCTTACAATGAAATAGGGCACTCGAGACAAAGATTCTTTTGGTGCTCACAAGCAGATTGAACAGAATTTGCTTCTACCCTTTTCAACCTCTCTCTGTTCTGTCTTTCTTTATCACTGCCTTGCTTCTCTCTGCATCTTTCTTCTCCTCTTCTCTCTCTCTACATCTCTTTCCTCTCTCTCTTCTCTCTGTCTCTATCCTTTCTCCTTTACTCCCAGTCTCTATCTCTGTCTCTATGCTCTTCTATGACTTTTTTTTCTTCAATTTTTTCTCTCATCTTTTTTCTCTCTCGATCCTTCTTTCCTATCTCTGTCTATCTTTTCTCCTTCTTTTCTGACTTAAGTTGTCTTGTCTTCCTTTACCTCCTATCAGTGTTTCTGTCTGCCTGTCTACCGCTCTCAAACTCAATCTCTCTTTTCTTCCTTTTCTTTTCCTTCCTCCCTCCCTCTCTCCCTCCCTCCTCCTCTTTCTCCTGTATCAATCTCAATTCCTTGCTCTCTCCCTCTCTTTCCCTTTCCCCAATATTTCTGTGTTCTTTCCACATCTTCCATCTGACTGCCAGCCCTTTTCCCATAACCCTCACAGTTAGCTCAGCATCCATGCACATTTTGTGATTATCTGTTTACTCTGGTGTTCCCTCCACCCCTGTGATTGCATCTCACGCCAAGCCCGACGAGGCTTGATAAATCTGCGGAGAAAGGCATCAACGGGCGGAGCTTCACGCATCTCCTACCATCATCATCACAACTGGGATGGTGAGATTCACGAAAGCTCATCTCAATTCGAAGACATCATCCAGATATAACATTATAACCTTTCCATACCAACCTGGCATGCCTCTTTCTAAAAATTCTAAATAATCTGCACAGTAGTTTGCACCCAAACATATACATACATCATTCTAGGTACATGTGGGACCATAATGGAAAAGGTAGTGAGGTACACATAAATTCCTAATTTCATAAAACTCTCCTGTACATGTACATTGTCCATGTACATGCATCATGCATGTATATTATTCAACGTGATGTAATATCTCTTTTATCTTTGTATGCAAATAACTAACTTTCTCCTGAGATCTTGGCGATAGGGGTGCAGGAAAAAAATTGTATGAACAAAATTATTTCCCTGTGTAATTGAAATACAAAAATTAATCTACCCCTTCCTCAACATTTACCATAGAGAGAATTTAAACATTTTCTACTTTACTGAAGACGTGAAAGGAATATTTGCATTTTACGATTCATACAATTTCATGTGTCCTGACAAAAAAAAAATGAATGCAATCCTTAAGGCTCAGCTATTTTACTGCACGTAAGCCAGGGTCTCAGTTGTAAACAGGGGAGCGTTTCATGAAAGGAAGTTGTCGGATATTTCATCCGACAACTGTTATAAGCTACTGAAATCCTTGCATCTGATTGGCTGAGAGCAAATTTGTCAGTAAAAATCACTGACAAAATGCTTGATGAAACGCTCCCCAGGTTTCTTCTCCTATCTCAGAGAGAATCAGTAACACTGTATCTCAAGAATAGACACTATCCTATTTCATTTTCCTCATGTTAGAGCTACAAGAGTATGATAGAATAGCATTTACTACCAAGAACCTGAAGGGTTTAAATCTTAGAGTATCAACATACAGATTTCCTCATTCTGCCACTGGTTTGAGATATTTTCTTTATATTTGAAACATGGGGCAATTTTTCTTTTGAAAAAAAAAAACAAAAAAACCCCAGCCTTTTCCTCTACATCGTCTGCTAAGATGCAGAAGGGCGTCGATTCATATCTCTTAGCACACAGTTAACACACTTCTGGCTCCAAATAGATGATATTACACATCAAAGGAACCTTAATGCTCAAAGCTATACCAATGTCCTCTTGGTTCTCGACATTTCCATACAAGTACATACATAGCACTTTCTGTTTATTAGCAGACAACACATACACCAGATTCAGATTAGATACAATGGTGAAATATGATGCCATCCTTTTTTTTTCCAATAAAGATGACTAGTATTTTTCTCTAGTCACTGTGCATCAACGGGGCACCAATGCTCAAAGCGATATCAAAGCCTTCACATTTTCATACGAGTAAGTACGTTTCTTTGCAGACACAAGTAACCAAGTACACCAGATTTAGTAAAGGTTTGGTACAATGGTGAAAAAAAAAATCTGTGCCACCTTGAAGCCAGACTACTAAGCATACAATCCATGAGAAAATGTCACGTCTTGGAATGTAATCTACACTTGCACTTCATCACCCGAGCATCTCTCAAAAAAACTTGAAACACACTGTCACATGATCCACGAAGACGTGCGACTCAAACAAGTCACCTGATCTTATCCAAATGTGTGCTTGTTGCAACGTATCATAGTCTGTAGATATTGTAGCAACTCCAAAGTGTAAATGTGCTACGGTTACAGTTTAATCAACATTGGTTTAGACCTTAAAATGATTATAACAGAATAATGTGAATTTACAGTGTATGACAGACCATGGAAAACAAATGATATTAAATATCTTCCTCTATTTTTGGTTTGCTCCAATTTTCAAAATAAAAAACATTTCCTTCTAGTACAAATCAAATACATGTGAAATCTACTTCAATTGATATATGAATTAGAAAAGTACTTTTTCTGCAGTAATGTTATTCATTAAATCAATATTTTATATTTTGTATATGTATTGCTAATTGTGCCCTTCATATTTGTTATCAGTGGAAATTTTTCAAAATTTACATGATCAATGCTGAATTGCTGACTCACATTTTGTCATCCCTACCAAACATTGTTTCACATTAAGAACTTTCTGTTTATAAATGACTTCAATTTTTTTAACATCATCAGAAATTTTCAGGATTACACATATATTCCCTGTAAAGAAGAAGTACATGAAATACTTGTAAAACCTTACAAATATGAAACCATCATGTGTGACCAGGCACCACAAAACCAGCAAAGAGTCGCACTGTGTGATTGTCAGTTAGAGCTCAATCTGACAATCAATGTTTTTGGTTTGCATGGTCAAATTTTAGTTTTGGGTATTTCCTGAAAGAGTATTTTTTTTCTAAGTAATCTAAAAATTTGGAGGCACCAAACAATCTAAAAGTGGTATTTTGACAGTTTTGTATGAGACTTATGTTTCTCTTCTCTGGATTTTGTTGTATTACTTTTCTTTTTTACGACCCTGAATACTTGTCTCATTTTGATCTCCCATAAATTTAAAAAAGAGTAAATTCTTGCATTGATACTTTTGTACTATCATGAGCAGGATGTGCCTAATTAGTATGCCAAGTTTTAGGACAATCTGATAATCACTTCATAGAAATTTCTATTGAGTTCTTATCCTCCTTTTGTCACCTTAGCACAAGACCTTACAAGTCAAAGTGCTTCAATAGACTGCAAACTTTAAACCCTTATTTCTCAGAAGTAACATTCTGAGGACTGTGCATTCTACTCTTTGTACAGTGAGTTATAAATATCCAATGGTAATGAGTTATATATCATTTTAAAGCTGAGGATCTCCTCTTTCATATCTGGCGACTTTTTGGTGGTTTTGTGGTGCCTGGTCACATATTATACTATAGTACTGTAGTATATTGGTGAAGGCTCTGGACTCTCATAGAAGAGGTTCTAGGTTCGATCCTTGGGTGTTAACATCCTTGGACATGATGTTTTGGTTGTACGACACATGCTCTGGGTACAATTGCTCTGAATATTAAAGATAAAGTTGAGTTCTGGTCATGCAATTACATTGCAAAAGAAACTGTCTCAAAGAAAGTAGGAAATGTCGATCATTTCTACATAAGAATTGGTGTATACTATGAGGTTTTGGAATCATCAAAATGATAAGAAATTGACCCAATCTTGATGAAAAGAAATGGGTATACGGGACTGCACACACATATGACATGAATGTTTGGCCCTAACATTTCAGCTATTTCAGAATACAAATACGAGGGCATTTGGCAAGCAATCCTTTTCGAGGGACATTTCTACATGATGTTCTTCCAAACAGACATAAGAGGAATGATAAAGCTCACAAATTATTTTTCACCTTTCCAAGAACTCAACCTTCTCTTTAAAGTTCATACAGTTTTGGTAGCAAAAAGGAAATTAGAAAGAAATGTGTTAAATATAATCGAATGTTGTTTTCCATGTATCAAAAGATGTTTGTACGAGAACATTTGGTATTCCATCCATGATTTCCGGCGAATTTTACCTGAAATACATGTATGTAAGGAACGCTAGATCACAGCAATATACTGCCCTACGCTAGGACCTTTCCACTCCAACAGCTCCCCGGACAACAATCTCGAGGCTTCGCACGGAGATAGCGTGTGTGCGTCAAAGTGTGTTGGTTTGGAACGCGTGTATTGTGTATAGTGCATGCTGAAGTTGTTGGGAGTTTATATCCCTGACCTGGCACCT
Source organism: Heliocidaris tuberculata (assembly GCA_025618425.1). Lineage (NCBI taxonomy): Eukaryota > Metazoa > Echinodermata > Echinoidea > Camarodonta > Echinometridae > Heliocidaris > Heliocidaris tuberculata. The sequence continues at coordinate 13,342,556 of CM046846.1, forward strand.
AAATCATTGTTTGCCTCTCATTTGTTTAATATGCCACTTTAGGACCTGAAATCTTCACAGCATCTTTGTACTGCTAGTATCTTGGTATTCATCAACAGAAATCCAATAAATCTGATGAGAAGTCTTTTTAGGGCTTACCAAAACTTAACATTACTTTTTAAGCCTGTACCAAACACTATACCAGAGCAATTGTGGCTTGAGCATTTGCTGGAGGACTAATGTTTACCCACAGTGTTCCCCTAGATCCAGGTGTATGAAATGGGTACCTGGCAATGGAGGGGTAATAATGATTGCAGGGCTCTCTGGAAAAGCAGTATTACTGCTGATGAGGCTACCCTGGGTAAATGAGACCATATTATCATTATTAGATATATTTTGAGTTTTCTACTTAAATTGTAGAAGTATACATGTACACGTATAAATAAACAACATGTCCTTAACAATACACTGCATTTTGTAAATACGTAAACAGATGTGTACATACGCTACCCTTGAAAAAAAACACAATTACATGCAGTTTTAATGAGCAGTTTTCATTGGCGTGATAATTCACAATTTTATCACTGTAAAGTTTAATTGAGCATGTTCTATTATTTTGCTGGTATATATACACAACGTGCACATATTGTACAATTCTATTCACCCAATGACTGGCAGTAAATAATGATATCTTGGTTAACCAGCGTACATTTAAAAAGGACCCTGAGGTCAGATGCAGGTAATTGCAGAGTGACATGCAGATAGATAGGCCATCCAACTTCACTTTGCGATGTATTTGGTTATTTACATGGATATTTTATACTGGTATTTGGTTTGAAATTGATCCTGATAGTTACGTACAGTTTGATTCCTGGTATTTGGTCTGGAGTACTGGAGAAAAACCATTTTAAAAAACCTTTCAGTGGGCTGGGCCACAAGCTGCTCTTGACAGATTGGACATCAATTTATACAAAAGGATTTTTTCCCCCTTTCTTTCTATATTTTGTTTTGTTTTTGTTTTTTGTTTTTGTTTTTACTAGGCCTGTTTCAAGTACTTGATTAACCGTGTACTCGCCCAATAGGGTCACTACACGACTAATGAAATTTCCATTGACTACTCAAAAATATAGTTGGAACTTGTGAATAACCCCCCAAAACCTCAAGTTCAGAATAAAACAATTTATCATTCAATTGGTTAGTTCTAAGATATTTTAATGCCATTTGAATCAATAAAATTCACATGAGAGTGTTTGTTTTCAGTAGCTAAGTTCTCAAGGATCGAGGATCAAGCAGCAAAAGCAAAGTCTGGCTGTGCATGCTCCCGCTACATTGGAAGCTGCAGTTTTTAGCGGTTGTGTGAGGCAGCCACACACCCACCGATCACCGCGATGTGCATATATAGCTCACCGTGTATTAAAGCGAGCTCCTATAAAGTTTTTGTACAAACGAAAGGATGCGTATCAGCTAGCCTAGTATCAGCACGGAATATTTTCAAGATAGTAATAGACAAAAACAAAAGGACACTGACATGTAAAGTAAGCAAGAAATACACGTTGGCGGATGGGGCATGCACGGGCATGCCCATGTCGTCGATTGAGAAGTGAATTGAATTGAGAAAGATGAATGGGATTTCATGTACTAAAACGCTACGAAGCCAACTGTACTTCAGGGTACGAGCGCCACCTCTTGGCGACTGTGAACAACTGCAATATCATGATTACGACTGTGACGAAAAAGGGAAGGAAATGACGATCTATTTCACTTTATTTTACCTTGATTTTAATTTAGTCTTCATGAAAGTAGGTAAGAGGAGATAATTTGCCTTACTCTGAGTTTTAGAACCAACACTGATCGTTTAAAACTTGTTTAATTTTAACATTTTTAAACGGAAATCGGACATTAGTTACGGTTGTTGCACAGGCTGTTTGGGACTGGTTTCATGGCTTTATGCTGGCGCTCCGGCCTAGAAAAGTTGTGGGCAGTGGGGCCGGGTTGTTGGCCTGTATTACTGGCAAAATCATCATACCGAGTAGTCGATTACTCATCTGAAAAAATGTCCGTGTAAACGACTACCGAAAATGGCCTTTCAAAACGGGCCTAGTTTTTACTGCTGAAGTAAAGTGAACCCTCCTCAGTAAATGATCTTGAAACAAAAAACTCAATATATATTCTTGTTGAAGCCTTCTTGAACATGCAAGTACAATGGGAGGTTTTTTTCAAGAACTAATTCAAAATAAAATTGCAAACAAGAGTGCAAAAAGAATTGTTAAAAAATAAAATGTCATAGACAATGCAGATACATATATACACATAGATTTAGTTTTGGACATTTTGTGGAAATATGATACAGGCTAATAGTGCTAGCTTTCTTTTACGATAATTGTTTGATACATGTAGTATCTAAGTGAGAAGGGCATTGCAGATATACAATCTATTAAGTTAACACCCTTTTGGCTCTCAAGTCTGAAGTCTCAACAGATCAATAATGGATTTTAAGGCATTAAGTCTTTAGGAAGAAACTGGTCCAGAATTTTACAGAACCCTAGTAATTTGCTATGGTATCTGACAAATTATTTACTACACACATAAAGATGTAATAAAAAAAAACCCCAACATTTAAGGCAAATCCGAAACTAAAGAGGGGAGTTCATTAATGTGAAGAATGGGAACATTATTACAAAGATACTTACAAAAGATCTGTCTTATCCCAGTATAACAATTAACTTAATGCCATGATAATTTCTGACCAAATACCGTTGTAATATTTGACCTACATTCATCTCTGAATTTTGAACATACCAAATCTATCAATATCTCTCAGAGGCCTTTAGAAGCGAAATCACCACCACACACCCTGCACTACCACGTGCACAATTCTCTTCACTACTTCTTTTCCTACTCCCCAACTACCCCCCCCCCCCCAATTCACCCCTTTCAGGTCACCATTATTTCAAGCTCATGCTTATGATGCATGGTCTGCTGCAATTTATTGAATTGCCTTATTTCTGATAAACCCTTTTTCTATTCTATTCTATTCTATTATCTCAATTAAGTTTTTACAGTAACATTGGCTGGAATTCACAAAGGTGGTTTCAATTCAGACCATGGTTTATGCAAATTTCGTGGTATAAATACGCTTAATTTAGCGCGTACACTTATAAAGATCCAATAATGAACGCGCGCCGGTCGCGCGTGGTTGGCAAAAGCGCTAAATTTACGCTTGTTGCCATGGTTCAGACCATGGTTTATGTAAATTAATTTAAATAAACCATGGTCTGAATTTACATACATGTAAATTTTATCTTTTTAAGTGTATGCGCTAAATCAAGCGTATTTATACCACGAAATCTGCATAACCCATGGTCTGAATTGAAACCACCTTTGTGAATTCCGGCCATTGTGTATAAAGTATTCAAAGCGACTCACTGTTATTATGTTTACAATCAAATTAATTACTTCACATTGACAAAAGTATTTCCCTGTATTTCAACATTATTTCTGTTTATTTTGTATTTTCAACGTGAAAAACAAATATTGTATGATTTTTTGGTAAATTTTTACAGTAATATTTATCCTGTGTATAAAGTATTCAAAGTGACTCACTATTACTATTATGTTTACAACCAAATTAAAGGGCAATCCAACCTTGGAAATAAGAAGATTTGTGTGAAAGCAGAAAAATAAGAAAAACAGGATGGCGAAACTTTGAAAGAAATCGGACAAGGACTAAGAAAGTTATGGATGTTTGAAAAATGAGATCACTACATCTATGCGAATCTCAAATTGGCAATTTGGTGAGCCAATTGTGACATTTTTGTGGACAACTCTCCCATTTGTCATTAATTTGCGGTTTTCTTCGAGGCGCTTTTACCCTCGGGGCAGTACTCAAAATATATTGGAGATAGCATATTGTTACAGGTCCTCATGAACGAAAAGATCCTACTGAGTAATGCATTTTGAAAAAAAGTGACATTTTAGTCATTTTGTGTGTTAGAGCGAATGGGCGAGTTGTCCACAGCTACATCACAGTGACATTACCTATTCGGCCAATTTGAAATTCCCATATGCATAGTGATTACAACTTTCAAAAAATCATAACTTTCTTATTGCTTGTCCGATTTCGTTCAAACTTTCACCAATCTGCTTCTCTGATTTTTCCTCTTTCTTTCAAAGCAACTTGCTATAAAGGTTGGATTTCCCTTTAATTACTTCACATTGATACATATATTTCCCTGTATTCACATCATTATTTCTGTTTAGTTTGTATTGTCGACGTGAAAAATAAATATTGTCGACGTGGAAAACAAATATTGTATGATGTTTCATTTTGTATTGTTTAAAAAAAATGCAGAAATAAAACCAAACTGAAACTGGAACACCAGCTCTATGATTAGTCTGCAAGCACAGACCCTAATTTGACATTTTATCAGAAAATCATTGTCTCGACAGAAACCCAGCTACCTACTGGTCAGGAGCAGCTAAAGTACAGGACCTACATGCATGGCAGTCTTACAGTGCAGACACTCTTTTATGACTGACCAGGGTTTGTGCCAGCAAACTACTCTATGATTTTAGCAAATGCCTGTACCAGTCTCAATTTCCTGCATGCAATAGAGATCGTCATCAAAATGATACAAGCTTCACTGGTACAGTAGCAATTAACCTGCTCTAAATCCCAACCAAACAAGGTTTGTTACAAAACAAACAGACCAGAGTTGAATAGCAGGTTCAGTGAAGATGCTCCTTTTGAAGTATCGATAGTAAACAGTAGTTAGCTCAGTCTAATAGTCCTACTGAAAATTTCTGTGAATTTGTACATGAAACTTGCCACTACAGTTAAAGTTAAAAAAACGACGGGAAATAAAAAGTAACGTAGAAAAGAAGTACCAGTACATGTATATGTGTTCGCAATTCATGTTATTGCTGTCTATGAAGACTGCAAGATCTGTATCTCTTTGTATCAAATTTGTTCTTCAGATATGAGTTATGCATTATTTTTCAACATCCCAAACAGTTTAGAGTTTAGCTTTAAATTTCAAGTGATGAGGGTAGGGTTGGGGGGGGGGGGGGGGGGGGGTTGTGTTTTTTTTTCGTGTTTTTTTTTAAAGTAAACCCTGTCAGGCTATCAGTAAGCATCTTGTTCATCAGTACAAGCGTTTGATCATAGCCTTTAGGTAACTTCTTCAGAGGTGTTGCCAAATGATTGACCAAATGTCCAATATAGCCATCCACAAATGTCAACCACAATTGTATTCATTTATTAACTGGGTCAAAAACCACATTCATCTGAAGAAAACAGTGAGTACTGCATGAAACATTTATCCACCGCCAGCTCAACAGAAAGTGGACGTGTTTGCACAAGAGAGAAATATCTCAATTCCGTTGGACTTTTGCTTCTTTCCACACTCCTAAAGACCTATTAGGTAAAATGTAAATAGGACTGGCAATGTACACGGAATTCACCAACCCCTGGTTGCGGGGACAAACTCCTGGAAAATATGCAGTGAGTACTGAAGCAAACACGACCGAAAATCAATGAGCTGCTTGAAGCAGGCTTTGTAGACCCTTTCTACCCTTCCTCGAAGATGGTACTCCCCCATTCTCCGGGCCTATCAGACCGTGAACACACAGGGGTATGAAGGTGGATTACAGCAAAGAAAGTGTGGACAGTTATAAACCAATGTGTCTGAAAGGTTGGCTAACCTCATCCTTGGCAGATTAAAGAGACATGTCCTGGCCTACCAAGGAGCTTGTATTTACCTCATTTTCTGTGAACAAGCAGGTGGAGGCTTCGTAATACTAATAATATCCCATTCTTGTATAGCGTATTATGGTATAACGTTCCTACAAGTATGTGTGCTTCTAAAGAGCTTTGGAAGTTATTACCCTAGCATTACCTTAGGCAACCATTATCAGACACAGTGCATTTCAAGGAATAATCCTACTAGGTACCAATTTACCTCACCTGGGTCAAGTGTGGCAAATTGATGCAGATTAATGTCTTGTCAAAGGACATTTAAGTGCTGTGGGCAGATATTAGCAAATGACAATATATTATATACACATATAGAAACTAGAATATCACTGAAGGTGATTAACACCCCCACCCCAATGTGTGTGCCAAATTTCCTGAGCATTGCTCAAAAAATGAGGAAGTGATTTGATGTGCAATATTTTCCTGTTTTATTGCCATATGTCATTACCATGGTAACGCAGTTTGCCACAAACTGAAACAATATGTCTTGCACATCTTTACCACAAGACCAATGTGTGTGCCAAATTTCAAGAGCATTGCTCGAAAAATGAGGAAGTAGTTCGATGTGCAAGATTTCAACCTGATTTATTGCCATGAAATGCCGTTACCATGGCAACAGAGTTTCCGACGCATTCAAAAAATATGTCTTGCACATCTCCATCCCATTCATGTGTGTGCCAAATTTCATGATCACTGCTCGAAAAATGAAGTAGTAGTTTGATGCGCAAGATTTCAACCTGATTTACTGCCATAATATGCCGTTGCCAAGGCAACAGTTTCCAACACATTCAAAAAATATGTCTTGCACATCTTCATCCCAAGACCAATGTGTGTGACGAATTTCACGAGCATAATTACTCGAAAAATGAGGAAGTAGTTCGATGCGCAAGATTTCAACCTGATTTATTGCCATAATATGCCATTACCATGGCAACAGCATTTCCGACACATTCAAATAATATGTCTTGCACATCTCCAAATTTCATAAGCATTGCTCGAAAAATGAGGAAGAAGTTCGATGCACAAGATTTGCAACGGACTGCCTGCCCGCCCGCCCGCACGCCCGCCCAACCACACGCTGATTCCTATATACCCCCTTCAAACTTTGTTTGGTCCCAGGTATAATGATGAAGGCATTTTTTGTTTTCTAGTAATAAAGATGAATATGGGAACAATTTTACTTGATTTAAGTAGTCTTAATATAAAAATTTAGCACATGAATCCCATCTGACAGTCCTCAGACCAAATGCATGATGATATCATTTTTCTCCTCTCTTGAAATTTTTGAAATATCTTACTATCTTTAAAAAATACATTTCCATTTGGTTATGTGCAAGCTTGCTGCAAGCTTGCCGCTTTCCACAAAAGTGTGCCGCAAGCTTGCGACTTATCTTGCAGGTATGCCGCAAGCTTGCTGCACATTCGCCCTTTTTCAGCAAGCTTGCCACTTTTCCTGCAAGCTTGCAGTAAGCTTGCTGCATGTTGTCTGCAAACACAGACCCTAATTTGACACTTCATCAGAAAATCATTGTGTCTTGAGAGGAGCCTAATTCAGCTACCTTCTGGTTGTGTCAATACATGGCCTATGGTAGTCTTACAGTGCAGACACTCTTTCATGACTGACCAGGGTTTGTGCCTGCAAACTATGCCTCATGATTGCCATTTTTGTGCAAGCTTGCCACTTTTCCTGTAAGCTTGTGGCAAGCCTGACAAGCCTGACAAGCTTGCTTCTCTTCCTGCAAGCTTGCGGCAAGCTCAAGCAAGCTTGCCATCATTCTCTAAGCTCATTTTGCTGCAAGCACATTTTCTAAAAAACACAATAAAGTGTGCCGCAAACTTCAGTTTGTATCTAGGGGAATCCAGTACCTGGTGGTTCACTGTCCAGTGACTTATCCACTTGATAACACCTCAATCTCTTCATGCTGTGATATTATTATACATGTAATCTTAAGCGTTAAGTGGCAATATAACTATTAAAACAAAAATCAAGTGATTATAAAATCTCTTTTGGGGGAAAAATGCACAATACATTTATGCACACAATCAAAACCATGTGTCTACTTTGGAAACATCATGAAAATCAAGTGCATCTTCGTGTTGAATGCATGCAGACAGTAACCACTTTGCTTGAAATTTCCTAACATTTTCCCTCATCAAGTCAGCAGAGAATTAGACGAAATTTTGAACTACTTTAATTTCTTACTTAAATAAAAATGGTGAATAAAAACTTTACATGTAACATCTCCACCTGGTGTAAATGGACTCTTTCGCTAATATTACAATACTAGTGGAACCCGTGGAAATCCACGGGCACTATTGAAATTAGGATGAGTTTGATTGCAACAATTAGACTTGTTATTTGACATAATAGTTGGAAAGGCAAAAATAACCCTTATGTGGACGGAAAAATGTGAAGAGTTTTGTTGCAAAATGCAATAAATCTATTTTGGTGAATGCAAGATATTTGTTTTTAAAGGTAGCTGCTGAATTATGAGGGAAATAATAAGGGAAATCTATGTGCTTTTGTCTACAAGTTGCAAATTACAGCTTCATATGTAAGAAGTGCTGTATCATTGAAGATATACTTTTTTGAATTATACCTCTGTGGCCATAGTTCAGAATTAATTGCAAATGGTAATTTTTTTTTTGCAACAAAACTCTTTTCAAACAAATATTAAACAATTATTGTATTGCAAGAAGGATCTTTAGTTAAATACATTAATTTTGGGTCATGTCATGGGTGAGTAAATAAAAACTAAGGTTTCTTGGGCCTGAGTGGTTAAGATCATTTTTTTTTTGGTTAATTGATGTTAGTATTTACAGGCATAATCTTAGTAGTCACAATTAGTGGCGGATTTAGGGGGGGGGGCAATCCCGGCCCGTGCGGGAAAAACAATGCATTGTGCCCCCCCCCCCTTTTCGACCAGAAACCTTCTCTTTTTTTTTTTTCTTTTTTTTGCTTGTCAGAGAATTATGGGGGGAAACTGGACCCCATAACCCCCCCCCCCCCCACTGAGAGACTTTTGGAGGGCTGGCGAGACCAAAAAAATATGGGTCTCCCTCCAAGCAGTTTCCCAAAGTTGACAATCCTGCATTTGTGTGCCCCCCCCCCCCTGCTTATTGATCCGCCCCTGGTCACAATGATCACAGTCACTCGTCTTTTACTCATATTCATCGATTACTAACTCCAGGGAACTCCACCATGAGCAATGCACAATTGTGGTGGATACCGCGAAGTCTGTAATTTGTCTCCTTGATGCAGTACGGTACGTTTTTTTTCTTGGATTGGTCACGGCTGCAAAGCTCGGCGATTTCTTCCGTGAGGACTCTTCTGTTTAACGGACATTGTAACCTTCTTGTTTTTCTTCTTCTGTGTCCTTCTTTCGGTATTATGAAAGATCTGATTTGCAAGAAAAACTGTCCAAGATCATCATTTAAATATTCAGAGGTTTAAATCTCGTGTTTCTCCCGTTGTAGAACCAAATGATTCCTGGGAAAGAAATACGGACGCCTGGTATAAAGCTACAGAATGCTCATGGATTACGGGTACTGGATGGGTGGTATTTGCGAGCACTCGTGGCCATATTGCTATTTTTAGACGGTTCGTGTACGTTCGTATACAGGCGGGCAGTGGGCGTAGCAGGTTGCAAGCCATCCAGGTTGTCTTTGTCCATGGCGCTTGTTATGAAAAATCATATTTTGCAGCCAAACGGCGAGCTTTCGCGAAATACGAACCCGGCGTTGCACTGCCTCCGCACCTCGGCTACCTGTTCCCCCAAAGGGCGCGTTCCGAGGAGCCGCGGCAAAAAAGTTTACGGCGCTGAACCGCCGAAAAAGCTCCCGCTATTATTATATAGACATGTACATGTACTCTTCCCTAATCTCCTGCATCACTTTTACCTTTATCACATGGGATGAGAAAGGACTTCAAAAAGTGTCAAAGGAAAGATTTGAGTTGAATAGCATTTTTATGGCTGCTCTATAGGCCTCTCAACACATCTCCAGCTTCTTTTTCACACAAAAGAACTTTAAAGGGCAATCCAACCTTGGTAATAAGATGATTTGTGTGAAAGCAGAAAAATAAGAAAAAGAGGATGGTGAAAGTTTGAAAGAAATCGGACAAGGACTAAGAAAGTTATGGATGTTTGAAAAATGAGATCACTACATCTATGTGAATCTCAAATTGGCAATTTGGAGAGTCAATTGTGACATTTTTGTGGACAACTCTCCCATTTGTCGTACACAAAAATATCATTAATTTGCGGTTTTCTTCGAGGCGCTTTTACCCTTGGGGCTGTACTCAAAATATATTGGAGATAGCATATTGTTATAGGTCTTCATGAACAAAAAGATCCTACTGTGTAATGCATTTTGAAAAAAAGTGACATTTTAGTCATTTTGTGTGTTAGAGCGAATGGGGGAGTTGTCCACATCTACATTTTTCATTTCATTTCATTTCATTTATTTTCATATTTCTCATGTTACATTTGCATTTCAAAATAAATACATACATACATATAAATAACATAAAGGTAATTGGTCGATATAATGTAGTGATTTTACTGAGAGAAATATGATGGGACCTACATGAAAGCCAGCTTGTAAAGCTGTAGTGACATTACCCATTCGGCCAATTTGAAATTCCCCTAAGCATAGTGATTACAACTTTCAAAAATTCATAACTTTCTTATTGCTTGTCCGATTTCCTTCAAACTTTCACCGATCTGCTTCTCTGATTTTTCCTCTTTCTTTCAAAGCAACTTGCTATTAAGGTTGGATTTCCCTTTAAATGCAGGTAACTTTTTCCTCTACATGTACATGTATATTGTGTGTAATAAATCTACAGAAACAAATTATCTGCAGAGCAGAGTGTAAAATAATCTGTTTGTTTTACTAAAGATATTTACATACATGTAGAACTATCACTAAATACGTGAGAATATGTCATTGAAAGAGAAAGTATACATGTATATAAAACATTTGTTATGATAACTAATATGCCTACAAATTTTGACTACTGTATAACAGCCCATAAGCACAATACATTTGTAGGTACTGTACTTGAACGTACTTTCACTTCTGTTGCATACTGTTTGAATGTAAAATTAAAGGGAAAAGTAATATTGGATAATTTCTTAAATCTGAAGCATATTTTATGTCATGTGAAAAGTTTCCCCTATTTCAAATTACACCTAAATTTCATTGTATTTTGTCATGAGCCCAAATCTCTGTTGGGGGGGGGGGGGGGGGGGGAGGTTGTGAAAGAATACCACTTCAGTGTAATGCATGTTTACTAGAGATATTTACATACACATGTAGAACTATCACTAAATACGTGAGAATATGTAATTGAAAGAGAAAGTATACATGTATATAAAACATTTGTTATGATAACTGATATGCCTACAAATTTTGACTTCTGTTGCATACTGTTTGAATGTAAAATTAAAGGGAGAAGTAATATTGGATAATTTCTTAAATCTGAAGCATATTTTATGTCATGTGAAAGGTTTCCCCTATTTCAAATTACACCTAAATTTCATTGTATTTTGTCATGAGCCCAAATCTCTGTTGGGGGGGGGGGGGGGGGGGGGGGGGGGGGAGGTTGTGAAAGAATACCACTTCAGTGTAATGCATGTTTATTTTACTGCATAACCAAAATTTTATTCCTTTTATTTGTCATAACATGTACACATACACTGTACACGTACTAAAAGTTGTTTTTAAATAACATCACAGACTTGCAAGTCAGAAATTTAAGGAATTTGAGGTCTCTGCCTGCAAGGCACAATTAATTCACATCCAAAACAATTCAGTGATTTGAACATTATACTCTTATGATCCAAAATGAATGGTTGCCTATATGTGTAAATGTATGTGGAATCCTTCAAAATATTAAAAGGTTGATCCTTTTTAGAGCACAAGACAACTTTCTTGGGTCTTTATTTTGAGAGAGACCCAAAATATTTACTAGAGCATAATGGTGCTGGATTTTTTTTTTCTTCTCCAGCTTTACTATGAATTTCCAAGACATGGACTCAATATCAGAACAGTAATTGATTCAAACCCACCTGTTTGAGCGACCATCTGCATGGAAAGACCACCTGTCTATTAAGACCACACTTTTTGTGTCCCTTAAACAGAAAAATACCTTGGAACATGTTTTAAAGGAACCAGTGCAAAAGATCCATTGCCTATATTTAAGGACAATTTTTCTCTCCCAAGTTTGGTCTTTATATATATGTACACTATATTAAGAGACCTGTTCACAAAGTTATTCAAATTTATGGATAATTCTTTCCTGAGGACCTAGTAACGAGGTATTCCATTAACCTGTTGTTAATGAATGAACTACAATACGTGGAATCCAGTTTGCATACATTAATTGTTGCTATGTCTGACAAGCCTCTGACAAGCTTTCAGGTTGTCAAGAACAGCCTTTGTTTCAAAAGTATGCATAAAATTTGAATATATATGTGAACAGGTCTATTGTATTATCCTTACAATATCCAAGTTTCTATTCTATTCCAACAGCTCAGCATATAATGGAGAAGTGCAACATCATCCCTCTCATAGCCTCCATGCAAATCATATTATTGAGCACTTGCCAAACATCTAGCTGTGGTATAGCTGTACATCAACTGACGGCAACATCAAGGTCAATTGATCAGACACAAATTAGATTCATAAAGCTGCACATCAAACGTGCAATAACAGCCTCATAAAGTCATCCTGCATGCTTTCCAAATCACGATGACTACTCAGTTTCCAGTGGCTGTTCAAGAGCAGTTGCTATTCTACATCAGTTTTTTAAATTTTTTACTGTTTATTTTTTTTTACCTTCAGCACTTTTTGATGAATCAAAAACCTTCCCCAAGACCTTGACCTTCCAATAAATATTTTGTTTTAAGTGATGGATCTGGTTGAGCAATCCTACAATAAATGATGGATGATCATGATGGTGAGACAGAGTACAACAGAATGCACTATGTAACAGCTCAGCCTTGTAAAGTACTTCAGCCACATACATAATAAGGCAACAAACCAGAAGTGTATAATTAAAAAAAAAAGAGTGTAAACAACTGTAATCATACCAGCAAATGTAAGCCGCATTGCTAATAAATATTCTACATCAATGTACAATAGTACTTTACATCTGTAGTTCTGTAGTGTACCTTTTGATTTTTATATCAAGAGGGAGCATTTCACTTGATCAAAGATGTGCCCTTCCTTATCTTTTTCTGAGGTGAAATATTCTTCAGAGTGGCTGACCACCATGAACGATGTAGGCCCTATGTCCTTTTGTGACGATATTTTCAAGTGATAGCAAATGCCAATGATGAAAAGGCTTGTCGCAGAATAAGATAAGATTAACAGACCAGCAGTATTTAATGTTATACCATATCACATGACCAGAGAGAGAGAATTGAAGGGGGAGCAATAATGGGTCTCCCAACACTGACCACCCTCTGATGCATGAAGATAGTTTCATTCATCGTCATAGCAACCGCATCTCTCAGGGAGTTGCAGCAGACGATGCTTAATAGATTTCCATCACAATGCTCCTTTACAAGTGCTTAGTGAAGGAGAGAGAAAAATTCTCAAAGGATAAAATCTATGGAACATTCTCCACTTCACCAAATAAAATGCAGTTTGTTTCCTTTTGTTTTATTTATATTTTTTTCTGTTTCTTGGCATCTGCAAGTTGCACATTTATCTTGAGGTCATATATGTACACAGATCTTGTACATTGCATGTGTACAGATTTCAATGGGGTACTTTATGCTTTGGTATTACATGTAACTAGTGCTGTTAAGGTATGAAAAGGTAAAAATGCAACAACAAAAAATGAATTCAATCATTAATAATAACTCCTGAAAGTGAAACTCAAATTCAACAAAGGACATTCAAATATTGACAGAAGAAGAAAATATTTTGGATATTTTCTTTTCCCACGCATCCTTATCAAAATGGAAGTACTTATCAAATAATTCTGTCTTTATGATCAAGATGAATGTCTCCATAACAAAAGTGAAATTCTATACATGACATCCTCAGCACTTCCCTTTCTGCTGGTAAAAACTTTCAGATTTAAAAGACTTCCTTACTTTTAAGCTCATAAGGTACAACAACATTAATAATGATATGTCTCGTTTACCCAGGGTAGCCTCATCGGTATTTTATTGTGCAATCTGGTGCATACCAAGAGAGGAAATTCAGGCTTAGGATTAACTGTATCTGGGTACATGTAGGTTTGTTATGATTTGATAGATAATTAATTATAATAATTATGTTTTTCTTGAAAAACACAAATAATTGACACACTAATAAATTTGCACCCTAACACAAATACACACAAATATTATTGTATTAAGTATCAAACATTCACACTCACAGTTCAAAATTACTTCAGTTTTTAATTTGGTACTCACAGACTACATGTATATGCTTTTCCTGCTTTTCTTGTTACTAATCTCTTTAACGAGAGGGTCTTTCTTGTCAATTGATGCCTTATCATCACGCGAGCCCCGCTCCACATAATTTTGATGCTTGGAAGTAAAAGCCATGATTTAAGTTCCTCTTGTGAAGTTCACATCAGTAAATAAACAATTCAAAACAAGTACCAAGATGGTGCATAACTGTGTTGGAAACGCGGAAGAAATATATTCAAACGAACTCGAAGTCCCGCTCGAAGTTCCACTCGAAGACACAGCTAGCAGCTGAAGCAACTTGACCAACGCCGCGCGATACTTGCGAGACCGGCTATCGCCCCCAGAGCTTCCCCGTGCCACTCGATTGCTAGCCCGGCATGGCTGCTTAGCAGTGCACTGCAAGGCCACCACGCACTGCAGCGTGAAACCAAAATACCGGATTGGATAGTCTCTATTACCAGGCGTTTTTAGACATGAATAATAATTGCTCGCGTAATGAGCAGCTCAAAATACGTTTATATTTTGACAAAAAGCATGGTACGAGACTAGACTGTGTTTTTCATTACCCAGAGAGTAAAAAACGCGGAAAGCCAAAAAAAGCGAGAAAACGATTTTAAAAAAGCGGAAATTCGCGTAAACGCGGAAATTTCTCATGCCTGACCGCACGGCACCCGGCCGGGCGCCAGTCGGGCGCCGAGAGGACCCTGACCGGGCCCCAGCCGGGCGCCGTGCGGTGCACCTATTCATCTGACAGAGCCCGGAAGCTTACCGCACAGCACCCAGCTGGGACCCTTACTGTTTGTTGACGGGCGCTTTGCGATTGCACTCCACCAATTTTCACCAGGTACGCCCGGGCGCCATGGAATATGTACACGCCGTAAAAATGAAAATCATAATGGTCCCGTACGGTCTCTAAAATCCACGACAAGCCGCTGGGTGGGGAAAATCATACAGGGCCAGGTGGATTTGTGACCTAGGCTTTACTTAGAGTGTTCACTCCACCAAAAAAAATGGTTACTATTTGGGGCAATCCGAGTCTATATCACTGACAGTAATGGTATGAGACTTCTAAATGGCTTTTAAAATTTATGATTCCTTAATAAAGAGTCTTCTTTAAAAATACTTTTAAAAAGAGGAGTGCTTTACATGTAGGTCACATTTTGCAAAGTATACAAGACATTCCTATGAATTTAACAATGCAAAGATCACAAATCAAAATCAATAATTTCCTCTGAAACTCTAGCATGCAGTACAAAAAAATTCCAAACCCTTATAACACTCCAAGTATTTCTCACTCCAAAAAGCATAATGTCGACACTGACTGTATTGTTTGCTGACATACAAAGCCTTGGTGAATAAATACAAATGGAAGTCATATCAATATGGCATTCCTATTTCTGTTTACCTAAGGAAAATAATTGATGTTCGATGGTTCATACCTGGGAAATGTTCGTATCCTGATATCATATATGATACAACTATTACTTCTATTTTTATTACGCACTGCATACAAAAATGTGTACGATAACAAGTCAGTGCAGTTAATGTAGGAAAAGGGGCAAATTGCAGAAATCATTTTGACTAAAGGGCAGCAAAAATGTAATTACTGTATGGGCCAACAATATCAAAACAACTTGACATAATTTTTAACATTCATTTTATATGAAGCTCAAGTCAATTTTTCTAAACTTTTAAAAATTACAACTTTTAAACTATGGCTAAAGATGCATTATTCATTTATATCTTTGACTATGGTATACAATGCTTGCAGCACAAAGTTTTTCCTATCTTTTATTTTTGTTTGTTTTAACACTTTAAAGCTCTTTTTGATATTGCCAAGCTAAAAGTGAGATTTTCAGTATGCAATTCACTGCCTTTAGCCACATCTATTGACAAGCTTTCTACAGCTAAATTACTTTCTTTTCCTTCTTTGAGCTGAATGTTTGTTTGTACAAACTGTATTTTAATATGTTCAGGGGGGTTTACAAAAAATAGATCAGTCCTTTTGCTGCACATCATGTACATTATCAGTATTCACTATTTTGCTCATAGAAGTTCTCTGTATATAAACTTTGAATAAAAAGTGAAATTTCTTATGAGCCATCATCTTTCTGTGAAAGGTCTTTGAGTTTTCTAGTTCTTTTTTCAATTATTTTTCAAAGGCTTTTGTTAGCTTCATTATAATTATCTCCATCCCCATGAGTTCTCCTTTCTACATAATTACACTTACAACAATGTACATCATTAGGTCCATCTTTCTTGCTAATTGCTAAGGAATAATATTCATCACCATTTCAAACAGGTATAGATCTGAAAGTGCTCTTCTTGAGCTTTCGATACCTGCATTGTAATTAACTTCATCCCTGTAAGTTCTCTTTTCGACATAATCACACATACATGATTAGGTCCATTGTTTTTGCTATGGAATAATATAGTCTATTCATCATCATTTCATACATGTACATGTATCTGAAAAGGCTCTTTTTTAAAAGCTTTTGAAAGCTTTATTGTTAATTATCTCCATCCCTGTGAACTCTCTGTAAGTCTGCAAAATTACAGGTACATGTACATGATTAGGTCCATCATTTTTGCTTATGGAATAATATATTATATTCATCATCATTTCATACATGTATCTGACAGGGCTCTTTTTAAAAAAGCTTTTGAAAGCTTCATTGTCTCCATCCCCATGAGTTCTCTGTACTGCAAAATTACAGGTACATCATTAGGTCTATCTTTTTAGCTATGGAATAATATATTCTATTCATCATCATTTCATACGCCCACAACTGGGCGTTGTGGCGTGCACCTGTAATCCAGCTAACAGTGGAAGTTATAAACTGATTCAGCGGACCCAGGTTCGAAACTGAGTCACGTCTTTCGGATGGTGACGTTAAAGGTCGGTCCCAGACGTAAATAATCATATCTGATTGATACATGTCTGTAAAAACCCAATTACACACACACACACATACCTGTATCTGAAAAGGCTCTTTTTTTTTTAGCTTTTGAAAGCTCATCATTAATTATCTCCATCGCCGTGAGTTCTCTGTACTGCAAAATTACAGGTTCATCATTACATCTACATGAATCTTTTTAGCTATGGAATAATATATTTTATTCATCATCTTTTCATACATGTACATCTGAAAGGGCAAGGTCAGACACCGATTTCCGGTACGTGCCAGGCTGTGCAGATCAACCACTGGCATATATGATTCAAGTGACATTGTGACAATTCCCTGATTAAAGTGTCATCATTTGGTGCGGTCCACAGCCAATAGCTCACTTTCACTCTGCATCCGTAAATACCCTACATGTATATGTACCTACTCCCAGGGGTGATTAAAATGGGACTATTATGGCTTAATTGCTCCGGGGCAATTATGGCTTCCCTAATCCTTTTCATCATCAGGTGTGCACGATTTCAAAAAGAAGAAAAATCTTCCTTTGGAGATACATGTACATACATCTCAATTCCAAAAGATTGCTCCATATTACATGTAGGTCTGTTCTTGAAAAGAAAACAGTAGATCTATAGGTGAAATACTTATATATTGACTGGCCTTGAATGGGATATCAGAATATACATCTATTACCCGCAACAGAATCATATTGCCCCAAGTCGAAGAAGAGGGCAATATGGTTCTTTTAAGGGCAATATTTTTGATATTCACCGAAAGTAGAGCCAGTCAATTGCCTGTTAGCCTGTTAGTCCCTCTGATTTCAGGTTATTCATACAGGTATGTAATCTGGGCCAAGCAATTGTGACGTAAATTGTTACCGCGCATATCCAATGTTTAAGCCTTTGTACACTTTGACGTGTACACAATACTGCGCGTATGCACTCTGATAAAAGTGAACTGACAAGAAAGGGCGGAATATAGCAAAATGTTGCCCTCTGTTTTAGTACATTCGTCTATAGAGAAAACATGGAAGAGGGCAATATGGCAAATATTGCCCGCTCCGGTGACGGATTAGGAGTAGCTACTCGCAAAATACGGCTTTTTATTTTGCAGCTAAAATGCCCTGTACATGTGAGAGCCAGCAGGGCATCAACGACATGTATATATGCTTTGTGATTAATCATATACACTGCCTCAACTTAGGTGGAATATGAGAATACACATTTATGCAATCCAAAATATACAGTCATTCATACAAATTCAGGGAAATGGCGAATTCATAAAATTCATACATGGGCCAGAAGATTAGGCCTTGTACCCCCTCCCCCCTCCCAAGCACAGATATTGTTTTGGTCCTGCATATGTGTACCGCATAGCTACATGTATGGGATGGTCTTTTTATAGGATTTGAGAGAATTCATTGAGTTCTTTGTGAATTTGAGAGAGCTTCAGACAGTTCATTGACCCTTGACTTTGACCTCACATCTTTCACTCATGTCAAAACACAAGAGGCCTTCAACAAATGCATCTGTGTTAAACTTTGGGGATCCCACCTCAAACCTGTGCATTGTTAAATTTGTCAGAACTTTTATAAAAGTTCATTGACCTCTGACTCTAGTCTGTACATCTTTCACTGATTGGCAGGCAGTATTTCTTCCAATTGGCACAACAGCCCCCCCCCCCCCCCCTCCTAAATAACAATGCCTTTATAAAATCCATAATCATACTAAATCCTTACATTTGCACAAAGGAGGTGCATGCAGCAGCATAAAATTCTTTGGGGCAATATGGAACATGAAATGGTTCTTGAAAGCAATTTTTACACTGTGCAATTTTTGTATGTAGAAGACATTGCCTGGAAGAAGAAAAATATGTTTTTGATTCTCTGTAAAATAATCCTGAATTTCAGAATGTAACAGTGAAATGCTCTCTCATGTTCTAAATAAAATGCAGAAAATTTCATTTGGTTAAAACAGTACACCATTCCTTCTGCTTTTTAATCTAACATTACATGGTTCACCAAATAATCCTCAATTACAGTATTACCCCAAAGGTAATGACACATGAAAACCATGTTCCAACAGTTTCCACACAAGCTTATCAAAATATCCATATTCATACTGCCACCAAGGAACCCCTGATAGCCCTGCAGCAACTCAACTTGTTAATGAAAGACTCTCATAAAGAATAATGGACATAAATGCATGTGGAGCCAAAGTCAATAAAATTTCACTGTGTCAATATTTCTACATTTGAACACTCAAAGCGCTTGAGTGGATGGGCAATTAGGCAAATGTCATGTTTTGACACCCAATTCAGTGAAAAAATTTGGAAGGCAATACATGCAGCTACATGTAGTAAAACAAATTTTAAAATATAATGTCCCCTGATGAAATTTATCTTTTCTTTTTATAGAATTTTTAGAGGAAGAAAAAAGAAAAGTGTACTGCAACAGAAAAAAGAGTGATTTTTTATATGACTGCTGCTAATTAGTAACACTCCCCCTTTCCTCCACCAGGCATCCTCTATTTCAAATCATTTTGTCCTAGATGTACAGGCCTACATTATGTTTAATTAAATACCTTGCAGCTCCACACATCATATAGGCTACAATGTCAACACTTTTATACATCTATTTCTACAGCCTTTTTTGTTTCCCTATCAGTTTTTGAGTGAATATAGTATACCAATCGAATTCTGCCACAAGAGAACCTTCAAATACCACATCAGAGAGCACATACAATATGAAAAGGAAACAGTTGGCCCGAAGTCGCCACAAAAGGCAATTCTTCCAAATGGCCTTCATTTGTGCAGATGGTGTTAGCTCACAGACATTATTCTTCTGAAGTACTGCAGGTATTTGAATACACTTCACAGATTTAGACTGTAGTTGTCACGTTGTTACGGTGAAATGTAGTTCAGATTTCAGAAAGCAAAATTCTTCCCAAGGACACAATATCCATCATTTTTCTTGCATTGTACTTGTATTGGGCCCTATTTTGATTTTATAATGACCTGGAGTGCATTGTTCCCATGACACAAAGATCTGCATAACAAACACGAGAACAGATTGTATGTACACAAATGTATACAATATGAAATATAGTATATAAATTTAAGCAAAAATCAACATTACACAAGTAAAACTAAAAGCAAATGGCAATGTCAGCTCTGTCGAGTCATGTCAACAAATTTTTATCAATTTTCTTTTAGAGTACAATTAAGAGTACAATTCACAAATGCTGGTGTCATGCTAAAATTTCATCTGCTTCTATTAGCAAATTGCTACTGTACAATATCTGTGAGGATAATTAAAGACATTTTTTTTTTCCTGTTTGACAAAAAAACAAACACTGAAGTTAACACAAATAGTATATGTATACCCCCCTTGAGCAGCATACAATTTGAGCATGAATAAAAATGAAAAAATCAATGAATGAATGATGACTGACTCGTCTCTTGTAATCTGATTATACATTTGATGCATATCAGGATTAGCCATTTGGAAACTATCAGATGCAATTTTTATTAGAACGTTAATCTATCCTATTTCACCCTGCATTTAACTATAGATCTTCATGTATGATTAACTTTGGGCGAGGTGAAAGGGAGTTTGGTTTAAATCATCCTTGATGTGTCTTGTCATGCATGCATCCAGTGTTTCATACATCTGCAAGGCACTGAAAAGCCATTGAATGTCAAACGTTCCTATTTTGATATCAATTGCATAGGTTCAGCAGGTTAACAAAACAGCATGCGCTCTACACATAAATTTCACTTCAGAACTTTTACAGTAGCTAGGGACATAGCCAATCTGATCAGATTTTTGACAGGTTAGAAAAAAAATTCCTAAATGCCCCCCCTAAATTTATCGACAACATACACGTACATGTAGATAGAAGAAAATTAGAGCCGGTTAACAATTTTTCTTTGTCAACAAAAGTACTTTCGGGGGGGGGGGGGGGGGGGGGGGGGGGGTCAACAGATTTATACGTGCAACAAAAAAAAAAAGAGAAAAGGTATATTATATTGAGGAACTACATATACTTCTTTCTCAAATGACCCCAGTATCAAACTTACAAAAGTATGCAATTCACAAGATCTCACTTTTAATCTGATGACTACCGGTATCAACTCTAATGCGTATCTTCTCACATATTCTTGAACCAGAGAGATTGCTTGAGGAGGAAAAATAATTGATGTAAGAAAATTTTATATCGACAAGTCGATAGAGAAAATTGGTGCAGACGACAGCACTAATGGAGAGCATTTTCAGTGTTTGGCATTTATTGATTAGTTACAGCAGATACTGCAAATCGCATGCAGTATACTTGGATCATAATTGAAAATATGATTACATCATACTCAGGGTTTCTAAGCCTGTAACCTTGAGAATCAAATAAACCAAGAAGTTCATTTTCATACTGTATGACGAGGAACAAACGATGTGCCTGGATCACGTACATGCATGCAGTTTTTAATCCTTTCGAGACAATTGACGACATTTTGTGGTTTGGCTCAATAACTTTTGATCCAGAGCTCTAAAATATATTCCAGATACATGAGAAGAAACAGCACAAATTTCTGCACATACTACATGTATGTCCATTTTTACTGCATGACCATATTGCGTTTGATGCCGGGAATTTTAGAAGTGAAAATAAGCTTTAAAATCCTTAAATTGGCAACACATTGAGAGGTTCAAAATTATTGGGTTTTTATCATAATTGGGAATTTTTTTCAACTTTTTTTTTAGTGTATTCAAGATCTCTACTGCAGCTTTCAAGAGCTTAATCACACTCCACTTCCTTATAATTTTTCACCGATAAGACAAGAAAGAAATGAATATTTCTCATTTTACATTGAAGTTGAACATGTACATGCAGGTGACCTTTCTGTATACAGCAGCATGTGAACAAGGCTTCATTCAGTATCCACTGAAGTTTTAAGGAATCAACTAATCTAATTCTTTGAAGAAAGATGCACTACATGTAGGTCTATATACTACAGTAGATTATTTCCTTTGATGGATTAAGTTAATTTTCTTGTCAATGACTGAAAAAGATGCTGACCCTCCGAGATTATATTTTTAAAACAGACAGGTCTAGATCTAGATCTACTTCCTACATGTAACAGAAGTCATAATTTATTGTTACATTTTTAACTTAATTTAACAGTCTTACTTATTTAGATCTACATGTAGATCTAAATACATGTACTATGTAGCACAAATGTGCAACTGCAACATGGTCAAGAAGGTCTTGCTTTTAACCCATTGACTACTGAATTATCTCTTTCCCATAGACTTAATACAGGGAAAACCCAGTTCCAGTAGGCAATGGGTTAAGTTAGATCAGCTAGATTTGTAATTAAAGTCAGATCTAATATTAGTAAGTCCAACTTTAACTTAGAAGTCGAACTGTTACACAGATAGTTTGTATACGTTCAGCTTACCAAGTCTGAATAAGTTAAATTAAAGTTAGACTAATATTAGATCCAAGTTACTGAACTGTTACTAGATCTAACATTAACTTGTTAAAGTTAGATAATATTTTATTATTAACCTCGCATAAGTGTGAGTGGATCTAACTTTAAATAGGTCTAATTATTATTCAGGACAGTAACTTAATGTAGTTTAGAGTCAAGTCTGACTTAAAATAATTTTGATAGTTAAACTTAATATGACTTTTAATAATCTGTTATATAAATAATGATCATATGAATCAGATTACACTTCCAAAGTCACTTAAAGTTATACAATGTATGGCTTCACAATCTTGACACTTGTCTGGCGACCCATACTCTATGGTGGTTGATCCAGTGTCCGAACACTTTTCAGAAAATCAACGATAGAAAATTAAATATCAAACGAATATCTGTCAAACTTACATAATGAATGCTCAAAGTTCTACAGAAAAAGAAATTGATGGAATTTTAAAAAGACAACCTAGATTTAATACGATATTCCCTTCCGAGTGAACCCCTTCCCAACGACGCGGCGTTTTGGTCCCTTGAAAAAGGTACTGTACATGTATTTCCGAACGTGTGAAACCTATGGGAAAAAGACACACCTTTGTTTCAATGATAGTGTGGTTTTCATACGCGTAATCCCAAGTGTATGAAAACCCATTTTAGGCGCTTAACTGTACACGTTCGGTAATACAATCTGTTCGGAATTACAATCCTTGGCTATATAGTCAAGGATTGTAATTCCGAACAGATTGTATTACCGAAAGAGGTTCACCCGGAAGGGTATATCGTATTAAATCTACGTTGTCTTTTTAAAATTCCATCAACTTCTTTTTCTGTAGGACTTTGAGCATTCATTATGTAAGTTTGACAGATATTCGTTTGATATTTTATTTGCTATCGTTGATTTTCTGAAAAGTGTTCGGACACTCGATCAACCACCATACTACTAGCTCTCCGACGAGCAACATCAAAATTGAACTGTCAACACATTAAGCAATTAGCGGTTACCTGCAAGGCTTCCTCCCCGAAGTCCCCGGGTGCACCAACCCGGTACTGGTTCCCACCTCTCCGCATCAAGAACCAAGTTTTGTCCCTGAAATATGAGAAAAATGACGTGAAAAGTTGACTGAGACCCATCGTCATGACTGTTCAATATGATCCCATATATCAGAATTATCCTAGATTAACCAATTAATTGTCACAGGAACAAGCTAATGGCAGAATTCTCGGTTGTCATACACAGCCAGCCGATCGCGAAAATTGATTTGAGTGCGAGGGTTTTCTGCGGTTTCTACGCACGCATACCGTATTCGATTCGAATTTACAATACAAATACGTACGAGCGCGCTAATACCATACGTGTTATTATATTCCGGAGGGAATTATTAGCCACTCGCTGAGTATCAATAACAGTATCAAAAGAATTTTTAAAAATTCTACAATTAAATCATAAAACGTACAAGCCAAGTGAAAATCCTTCAACGGCACTGCTGATATTAAAACGGTAGTAGGTCTACGCTATACGTTCAGCAGGTATCATGCCTTTAGTTTAGTGTTTGTATAGGAATCTCTTATTGATTATTCACATCGGGCAAAAAGGACTTTGGTTCCTACTTGAGCTTTGTACAATACCAATTGAGTTTCGGAGCATAATAGCTTTAACACATTCTAATAAAAGAGCTATTGGTATATTCCTCCAACACTCTGACTCTATAGAATTTTCCCATGTCCGTAGGGTCTTTTCATTTACTGATGATAAGTACCTGGGAAACAAGGGAACGTTGGTAAATATGACAACTTTTTTTAGTCTGAAATAAGTACTGATTACAGGGGCGGCGGAGCGTCTTTCAAAGTGGGGGGGGGGGGGACCAGCCAAAAAGGGCACTTTTGGAGAAAAAAGGGGCACCTACAAAGGGTGAACATAAAGCAAAAACAGGGACCATTTTGTGATATTGGTATTACCCTACAGTCTAATACATAATCAACTTCATCTTCCTTTTGATTTTGGTTCTGGACATTGCTTCAGCCCCATTTTAGCATGGTCTAATGATTCATTTCAACGGTCTAATGGTCTAATGGTCTAATGATTCACTTTTTTCCTAATGCTGAAGTCCTTGGGTTGTGCATTATTTACAGCGATATAATGAAAATGACAACAGCAAATTAATTTGAAGGGAATGCCTAATTTGTATACATTAACCGTGTCGCTTTTCTTTAGGATTACATCAATATCTTCATACTTTATGCGAGCTTGATTTCATTACATACTGTAAGAGCGAGCGAGAGTAGCGAGCGAGCGAGTTTGGGAAAAATTTTCAGAAAATATTGCCCTTATACTTGGTGTAAACTTATGGGCATATGGAGGGGCATTGTGCCCCTCTTGCCTCCAGCTCCACTGATTACATTGTAGTTGTCGTATATGGGTACCTGTTAAAGTCGCACCGATTCTTTGAAGCTAGATTATGCCTCTTTTTGTCAGAAACAGTGGGAAAATATAAGTAACAGGGGGCACTTATCAGAAGAAGAAAGGGCACTTGTCAGAGGTGGAAAAGGGCACTTATAAGATATGAAAAGGGGCATTTATGAGAAGAGGGAAAGAGCTCATATTAGATAGGAAAAGGGCACTTATCAGAAGTAAAGAGGGGGCACTTATCAGATTTGAAAATGGGAACTTATCAGAAGGGGAAAATAGGTACTTATTAGAAGGGGAAGGGGCACCTATCAGAATTAAAAATGCACTTATCAGGGGAAAAAAGGCATAAATTAGGGAGAAAGGGGGTGGGGCAATCATTATATTTTAAAAGGGGCACTTATTAGAAGCAAAAAGGGCACTTATAAGAAAGAAAAATAGCCATCTATCCGAAGTTGAATTGTATTTATCAGAAGGAGAAAAGGGCACTTATTAGAGATAAGGAGCCAATTATCAGATGTGAAAAGGGGCACTTATCAGGAGAAAAAAGGGCACTTATCAGAAGGGGAAAGGGCACTTGTTAGAAAGGAAAAGGGGCACTTTTAATAGTAAAGAGGGCACTTATCAGAGAGAAAGGGGGCATTTTTCAGAAATAAAAAGGGTACTTTTGGGGAACTTCGAAAAGTGGGGGTGGCACTCTGCCCCCTGCCCCCCCCCCCCCCCGGGCTCGCCGCCCCTGACTAATTATCGTATTTACTTTCTTTCAATAGTTTTGTCATTCTCGAGATACGGCCAAGCGGGCTTATTTGTGAATAAGGGAACAAAAGTTGGATCCAGACTAATGGGAAAAAATGTTCAGTTGATTGGGGCACTCATTTAAAACCAATGATAACAGATTTTCATTAATGCTAGGAAGATGCGTGGGAGTGATTTCTTTAAAAAAAAGGAAATGGTGGAACTCCAAGTGGTTGAGATTGGCTGCATGATTACATAAATGAAATGAAACACACACAACAACAAAAATCTTCCAGTAAAGATGGGTTTTCACGGGGCACGCGAACGATTCGTGAAGGATGCGAATGTCGAAAAAGTGGCAAAGGCTAACATTCGTATTTCAGGCTCAAAAATTTCGCCAAACATGCGCGGGGGTTAGGAAACGTCGTCAATTGTTCGGGGAAGTAGTTTTTAGTTCGGGGAAATTTCAAAAAAGTTTGAAATTTCTTGCGAACGTTTCCAGCATCCCGGGTAGTAATTTGTTCGCGATTTGCTCTCAAAACTGTCTGAAAAGCTTCGTCATAATTATGCGAACAACCAACTCACGACGTGCGTGATGTTCGCAAAATCTTCGTGAAACCCCAGACAGATCAACAGTTTAAAGAATGTCTCGCGCATGTCTCGCGAAAGCAGCGAAGTTCGTCCGATCATTTCTCGAACTATTCATGAACTGTTCGCGTACTTCTTGAGAACAGGTGACTTCGCCAAAGAAGCAAATGCCGGCCCTTCACGTCTAGGCCCTCTGTTAATTCGCCTATCTAGTGACGATTAATTTGCGAATGTCACGAAATATTCCCGAGACTATTCGCGAGCTACACACGAACCGAAACCGACGCTTTTACGAAGGTTTTGCGAAGGTTTTGCTCACGGGACATTCTCACGGAGTTCGTGTGAAGTTCTCACGAACGTCTGGCGCACGTTTGCCGCACGTTTGCCGCGCGTTTACCGCATGTATGATTGGCCGAGGTGTCTGACTTCGACTAGACAGCGAACTATTCACGAAGAAACCGATCAACTCAGACAGCTGCCAACTCGGGTTCGCATTTTAGTCGCGTGTTCTTCGTGTATTCGGACGGATGCAAAAATGGTTTACGGCTCTGTTGTCGCGAAATATTCGGAGAAAAAATTCTCCGAATGTTGGACTTTGCCATTTTTTCGACATTCGCATCCATATCCTTCGCGAATCGTTCGCGTGCCCCGTGAAAACCCACCTTAAGGTGGGATTTGAACCTGCAACATCCGTTGCTATATCCGTACAGCGACTTTTTTACTTTTTGTTTTTCCATTCAGAGTCGTGCAGCTGATCTCAAATTTTACAGCAAAAGTAACAGATTGCTCCTTACTTCATATAGATTAGATGCTATACGTATGCGATCTCGCACTTTACACTTTTTCAGTGGCGGATTTAGGGGGGGGGGGGCAATCCCGGCCCGCCCCCCCCCCCCCCCCTTTAGAACTGAAAACTTTTTTTTTTTTGCTTGTCAGAGAATAATTATGGAGGGAAACTGGAAAATGTTGGGCGAACTGTTCTAAAATAAAATCTCTGTATTCAGGGAAAATTCATTTTTGCATTTGCAGGCTATATGCTACTTTCATTTTATTCAAAATGATTTAAATACCTTTGATGCCATATTGGTAATAGGTCATCATGTACATGGAACCTAAATGAGAGTTTTCATCAAGATTATGACAAAAATGTGACCTTCTTATATTCGTTACTTTATCATTATGAATTCATTTTCATTTATGAAATTAGTGATAATAGCAAATATGAATAATTAAAAGTGGCACTGAAAAAATTTGCATATTTAACCAGTATTCGAATGTAATTCACTTCTTTCGTTTTTGTCTCCTCTCTTTTTTTAATTTTTAAAAATTTTCTTGATAATATTTTTTTTCGACAGAGAAAACGGGAATTATTAGTGCATGGTGACTCTAACATAGCATTTTTACCCACAAAGTCCATCCCCTATAACAAAAATAAATAAATAAATAAAAAATCGATTAATACACCTTTAAAATAATATGCCTTATAGACTGCGGGATATGGTAGGGCACCCCAGGTTGTCCCGTTTATGAGTCCATGTCATTGGTCTTACAAGGTTACCCTAGGTCGTTGAGCCGAATATTGCACTTTCCATTTCGTGGGAGAGTGACGTCATAATACGGGAAAATCCCAAAAGGAATAGTGTCGCAATAACACCTTCATATACCGATCCCTGTCGCTTCAACATTACTCGACAGGTCATCTCTATTTTTATTCATCAAATTTGAAAAGTGTTTTTTTTTTTTTTTTCATTTCGGCCGCTGAGTCCTCCACTTTGCAGTATTGTTATATTTAGAAAGTGACATTTTTTAAAATGAATTGTGCGTCATCGAAACCACGCGAAAAACAATAACATGCATTGATGAAGCTAGCTGACACTTTATTTTCTAAAGAGCGAACCGGCATGATGACCTGGACAATGTTGTTGCATTGATGCATTGATCAGTGAGGACTAGGAGCTGTACTCATGTATGTAGGCCTACATCCGATCATAGCTTCTTAAAAATAGGTTGCTTATTTAATCTAAGCCTGCATCTTTGGACAGTGGTCATCATTTGGAAAATTGTTGTTTATAATTATATTTCTATTGGAATGAATTGAAAAGGTATTCATCATAAAACCATATAGCAGCTCAAGAGCTGAATTACATGGAGTATATATCATGCAAAAGAATACACAGCAAAATACAATTCGATATACTATCAGATAAACATTCATATTCGCAAAAACATCACAGACATTATACGTAGAAAAAAAATCAGCATCAAAGATACATAAAATAAAGGGGAGAAGAAAAAGGGGGAGAGAGAGAGAGAGAGAGAAAGGAAAGGAAGAGAAAGCGATAAAATGTGACAGGATGAAAATGGCAGAGACAGAGAAAGAGAGAAAGAGAGGCCCTATAATAGAGATAGATGAGGAAGGGAAAAGAATAAAATAATTATGGGGAGAGAAAGAGAGTGAGGGGGTGGGAAGTAGATAATTTTTTATACGTCATAATTCAAAACCAAATCGTTAACCCTTTTTCCCAAAGGTCATTTACTTGAAATGGACTGAGTTATGGGTTTGAGAGGACGTTCAAGGTTTACATTTTGACAAGGTCAGGAAAGCATTGTTTATTGAGAAGCCTTCAAATGTATGGGAGAAAAGGATCCCATAAGTTTTTAGAAAAAACAAACAAACATACAACAACAAAAAAACATTAACGCTGAGTAAAATAGAGTGTTCAATAATATTAATATAAATTTTTTAACTGTATACTCGTACAGCGGTATAACACAAAAATCAGATATAGTTATCATTAAAATCAGAGGAGTATACATTTATATGCATGTAAATTGTACTATGTGAACAGATGTTTAATGTTGTCAAAATCAATGGAAGAAAATAAATGTTAATTTGAATTTTAAAAAAAAGGCAATTCACAAAATTGTCACCAATTATGTAATAATATTATTACTTCACATAACAGTTTGGACTGATATTTTTAATTTGCATTTTGTTATTAGATAGCACCTTTAAGAAAAAAATATAGAAACCTTGAAACCTTGAACCTTGACACATGTTGTAGATAGCAATGTCATTTAAAGAAATGGACAGTATTACATTTCCACACACACAAAAAAAAAAAAGAAAGAAAAAGAACAAAAATATGCATAGGTCGGTGACACAAACAATTTAAACTGCAGTAAAAGAAAGAAAAAAATTCCACTTGTAGAGATTCATTCATTATTTATCTCTCAATCCAATATTGAGGAAGCCCTTTATAATGAGTCATGTACTATTCACCTGTACAGTTACAATTAATTTTCTCTGCCCCGTGATATTATATAACACAGGATGATGCGTTATTCTCCATATCCTCTTTATAGCTTTGTACAAGAATGCCTACCATCATTCCAAAGTTAAAAAGTCCAGTTCATCATGTATTTTTTTTTTTTTTTTTTTTTGGGGGGGGGGGGTCTTCTCTTTTTCTTTCTTTTCTTTTCTTCTCGGGGACTTTCACCAGGTAAACATTTTTGCATCTTGATCCATTAAACACAAGTTCAAAATGGCGACTTTAAAGGTAATCTTCATTGCGTTAAACGGATGTCGATATGCAATGCATGACAGCCACTTGCAAGATGTCCGACATAATACGTGCACTGAGTGATCGTCATAAAAAAATGTTTTATCAAATTTCTTCACAATATGTTACGAGTATACAAAGTTATGTCCTCCAAGAACTTTGTCGAAGTGAAAAACAGTCACTTAAAGGGAAAGTCCACCCTGGTATTTAGTTGATTTGAATAAAAGCAGGAAACCGATCAGTGAAAGTTTGAGCAAAATCCGATGAGAAATAAGAAGGTTATGAATTTTTGAAGTTGTTGTCAATCGAATACAAATTGGCAACTCCGTGATTAGGTGATGTATCTTGCGAGTACCTTTCCCATTTGCTCTTTACAGAAAATTTCATAAATTTTCATTAATTTTCTTAGTTGCTGATAGAAGAATACATATTCTGTGTAAAAATATACATTATAATATATGTGCATTGGTTTTATCAAGGGTGCATAAATAATTCGATATCTTCTTCAGAAACAATGGAAATTTATGGTTTTTTAAGTACAGGGTAAATGGGAGAGGAGCTCGCAAGGTACGTCACGTGGTTGCCAATTTGTGTTTGATTGATTGCAACTACAAAAAATGATAACTTTCTTATTTCTCATCGGATTTTGCTCAACTATTTTGATTTGTTTCTTTAATTTTTCTGCTTCTTTTGAAACCAACTATCAGGTTGGACTTTTCCTTTAATGAAAATGCTCTCGATGAGCTCGTATACCATTAAAAAAAAATAACCTCACTTTTTATGGCACAGGACATTTAATTGTACTTACAAATCATGCTAATATACTACTCCTGCATGTAATAACCTACATTGTCAAAATATTGTATCATTTGTTGGCAGCAGGATTGTAATTGAATAAACATCTTATAATTGTGTTTCCCCTTATTTCATTTTCAGACAAGTCGAAGACAGACAAAGTACAAATTACTGAAAGCATATTTTCTCGGCACATTTCGAACCAACCAAAATAAAACAACTGCTTTTATTTTGTTAATGAAGACAATTGTTTAAGGGTTAATACAAATAATCTATTATCAATAAAAATCATTTGGCCCATATTCTGAACTCCAGTCTAAGTTAAAACAGAGTTTAATTAAACCTGACTTAGACAGCAAGTCCAGTCTAAATTTCTGTGCAAAGTTAAACCACACATAGACTGGAGTTTCAGTTAAACCGGAGTTCAGATTGTGATTTTCTAAAACGCGGGTTTAAAGAGCAGGTTTAGACTCAGGGGCCGCGGAGCGTTTTTGAAAGTGGGGGGGGGGGGGGGCTGATTTGATTTCACTCATTAATAACAATTTTCGAACCTTTTTTTCCGAGGTTTTATGACACGTGTCTACTCAAAAAAGTGTGGGGGGGGGGGGCTGCAGCCCCCAGCCCCCCCCCCCCGGCCCATGAGACAGGGTTTAGAAGGTAGTTCAGAATATATACGGGTCTTTGGGGCTAGAAAGAGTTATTACCTACATTCCAGCAGAATAAGAGAGGGAGAGGGAGAGAGGGGGGTATAGAGAGAGAGAGAGAGGGGGAGGAGGGAGGGGGAATAAGAGAGCGAGAGGGAGAGAGGGGGGTATAGAGAGAGAGAGAGGGGGAGGAGGGAGGGGGAGGGAGAGGGAGAGAGAGAGAAAGAGGGGAGAGAGAGAGAGAAAGAAAGAGAGAGAGAGAGAGAGAGAGAGAGAGAGGCAGGGAAATTCGACACCTCGGTCAAAATTGGTCTGAAGATGGAGATGTTGAGGTAAAATCTTAGTCGAAAATGATTGTTACCACCAGTAATACTGCACCGTTGTGGTACGGACATTCAATTCTTCTTACCATCTCCTGCAAAATATTTCCCTGAAACTGAGCATGTTTTGTAAAGCGAGTGGGTTTCACGTCAACCGCACAAACTCCAGGGTACCATCTGTTAAACTGACGTCCTGGAATCAGTACATGCATGATATTGCTAGGTTCTCTCCCTATTTTTAATTGAAACTTTCAAAATACATATGCTAGTATCACTTCAACACCAAAAATGCAATTTCTAAAAAATATGAAAGCAATGATTTCTATCAAATTATATCCGAATCAGAAAACAAACAAGACCGCTGCAGAACAAATAACCCAGAAATTATTTAATTACCTGCCGTTTAGAGCAAATTTAGCTAATCAACGCAGGCGTATAACCTTGCTCAGTGTCCACTGCAGTGGTGTAGCTGGGGGCGGGGGGGGGGGGGATGTCCCTCCCTAATTGAACGGCAAAAAAAAAAAAAAATGGATTGTGGATGTAATGATCATGGGTTCGAACCTCAGCCCGGCACTGATTTCCTTTGACAAGACAATAATCTGCATTTGCCATTCTCGATCCGTGTGCATTAAAGGGCCCATGCCAAGCAAATGCATGTTGACTTTTGTTGATTTACGATACCCTGATCATCATGTGGCCAAAAATATATCTCATATATTTTATAATAATTTTTCAGTATTTTTTCTTCAGATTACTGGGATCCATCCACATAAAATAGCCGGATAGTCACTGTCAAGTGTTTTCTCACAATGGCATGATGTAATACACCTGCAAATGAAAGGTAAGTGAAGGTGTATTTGTAGAATGCCATTGTGGATGGTGATTAACAAGTCATGTCACACGGGGAATGTTGGTTTTGTAGCTTTTTTGTGGTCAAATCCCAGTAATCTGAAGAAAGAATACTGAAAAATTATTATAAAATATATGAGATATATTTAGATTAAAAAAATTTTTTTTTGCAACATAAATGATGATCAGGGTATCATAAATCAACAAAAGTCAACATGCATTTGCTTGGCATGGGCCCTTTAAGTGGGCACCTGGTAGGGTATACTTCTTAAAACGCACTGCGCGATGTATAGCGGTTGCCAGAGCTATAGAACCGGGCATTAAAAAAAATAAATATTTGGAAGCACAAACGAACGTCAATATAAGTTATTATTGTATTATCATTATTCATCCACCTAATAAAACCAGCGCCCCCGCCTCCATCAAACCAGTCCCCCCCCCCCCCCAATGGTTGGACACAATCATGCTATTTTATTTTCATGCATGCCCTGATTATACGCAGAGTAACTGCATCAGTATGTGGCATTGGAGATACCTAATCATGAGTAAATTTACCCAACCATAATTAGGAGTGTTCCTTCATATTGACATATCGCCTGGTAGTATTTATCAAGAGATAGAGTGATTTGAAACACAAACTAATGCGCTAAATTATCCTCTTAGATATCGACCACAAGGTAGAGATCGATGATATCGACTACTAGTCAAACGAACATCGAAGATGGGATGTTTTGGCAGATTCTTACCTGATAACGTTTTCATACATGCGGAAGTCTTATTCATGATGTTACGCTTTTTATTTGGAGCGATGCAGTGAACATTAATGTTTTTGTAGAAGATGAAGACAGAGAGAGAGAGAGAGAGAAAGAAAGAGAGACAGAGAAAGAAAGAGATATCAGAGAGAGAGAGACAGAGAGAGGCAGAGAAAGAGAGAGACAGACAGACAGAGACAGACAGACATACAGACAAATAGACAGAATAGGGACATAAAGAGAGAAACAGAGAGAGAGAGAGAGAGAGACAGAGAGGGGCAGAGGCAGACGAACAGAAAAAAAAGACCAAGACAGAAAAACAGACAGACAACGAGCAAACGATGGACTACATTTATTAAAAATCTATGTCCATATTCGCTCCGATAGAAAGAGTATATCAACTACTAAACAATTTAAAATTTTCCGAATGGTGATAATATAAGGACAGCAAAGTAAACTCCACATCATGACTGTCATGGCATTTACTAATTAAGCCAAAGACGAACGCATTTCCCAATCATGCCAATCTTCCTTATTAAAGAAAATCATCTTCTGGCTTGTTTAAAGAACGTGACAAGTCATCTATGTAAATTAATAATGTCATTTTTCATTAGTGGTTGTGTTGATTCGCATGCGGTATCAAGTTGGTTTGTTATACTTTTTAATCATATCAAAATCTGATTTTACAAGAATTTTCAAGAAAAAAACATATACATGAATGGAGAATATTATTCAAAATTTATGAAGTACAGAGATAAAAAAAAAGTTATAAATAGTATTGGGGTATCCTTTTTTCCTAAAAAAATGGGATGGCGGATCCCCTTAAAGAGTTGAGGGTACGTAAAAAATAATTTCGTGTTGAAACCAGTGCATATACTGCTCTTCATGACCATGGACGTGTTAAATTTTGCAATCTCTTTTCAGTTTCCATATTTCACGACAGAAATAGAAATATTTAATTGATTCAGACGATTTTAGGTAGAATTACTAGGGAGGACCATCAAGAAAGCACCAGCATCTAGAAATTCACGGAAAGGAGTAAAGTTTGCAGTTGAAAATAATTCACCAAAATATTTTACATTTCTAATTAGAGTTATATTATTGTAATGTAGTATAATTATATTCCTCTACAGAGGGTAAACATAAATTTATATCTCAGTAAATTCTCTTCTCTTTGTATATCACCTTCACCCATCTTCCCTTAATTCTCGACTCTATCTCTTTATCTTATTACGCCACCGGTTTCTCTTATAATAACATTCTCCAGAAACAACAAGATCGTTCTCCCCTTAATAACTCCCATCATATTCAATATCCTCCATCGCGTCACACCAAATCGTTATTATTACAAACTGGAACATTGAAGAGATGATGAAAGGAACCTTTCTTTCTAGGTTTCGCCCTTGTCGTTTAGGAGAGCAGGAAATTGTAGATGGTCTTTCTGAAGGACTTTAATAAAAGGGCTAGTGTCTCCATTAATTGTGTCATTTGCGTCACTCTGCGTAATTGCTACGTTGCGCTGTAGAAATTGAGAGGATTTTTTTTGTGTTCTTCTTTTTTTTTTAATCTGCAGAGGTTTTGTGATAAAGACGGGTATAGCTGATTTCACAAAATGATAACATGCTTGCCAGCTCAACTATCGTCGCGATATAGCATTGTCGAGTGAACTATTATTTAAGCTTCGATGTTTCCTAAAACTACTGGCTGCAAAATGAGGAGTATATCATTCCTTGAAGGTTAAAGTGATAGTTTTGTTTTTATCCCGGGCATAAAAATGAGTATTATCAATATTATAATAGTATGTTTCATTAGAAACTATTGCAGCTATAGTAGTTAGAAATGGGGAAACATGGGGCCAGATTGAAAGTGAAGTAGGATGGGACTCAACGATTAACAGTACTATTTTGTTGAGAATACAGGACTTATTTCTTCACGATTTTTTTTTTTTTTTTGGGGGGGGGGGTAGTGTAAGATTTCACAAAGTTGAGGTCCGAAGTCAAGAAAAGACCTTAAACTAAAGACAAATGGTGTCGTTATACATGTTAAATGTTATAGATAAATCTTATTTTAATACTCACATGCATGGGCTGTGGAACCCCCTGAGGTAGGAGTATGCAATGATACATCCATTTTAGGATAGAGCCGGCGGTCCCCTTCCCCCTCCTCCCAAAATAATAATAGAAATGAATAAATAAACAAATAAGTAAATAGATATAAATATATGTGTATATAAATAAATAAATAAATAATAATTTTTTTAAAAAGTTAAAGTATAACCAGGGAAGGATCCCCCGTCATCGATTTCTGAATACGCCTTTAGTGTATTGGAGGCACTTTGGTTTCCATTAGTGCTAAAAAAAATGGTATATTTTATCTAGTGTGACGAATAAACAATCTATCTTTAAATTTTGTGGAATATGTTATTTCATGTGCATATATCCGAAAATCACAAGTTGCATCAGTAATATTTTGTTCAAGAAATGGTATGCATTTTATTTATATGATAAATGGTTGCAATGAAACCTAAATATCTATGAAGAGAGCATCGGGTACACCTTTCGTAAATAAGATATTTAAAAAAAAAAGAAAAAGATATTTAATATTCTAGAAAGCAAAGTTCCAATGTCTGTGTACATTGTTGTGATTACTGAATATTTGGTATAACAACGGAGGTCAAATCTATTGTATTAAGAAAAAATTCTACACACTAGGCACCAAATACAGTTAAAACCTAATTTCAAATATTTGAAAATCTTCTATTCTAAGGGACTTATTCCATAAAGGTATATTGAAAGGTTAAAGAATTCCCCACCCCCTAAAATAATCTTTTTAAAAAATAGGAAGGCCCTATTCTGGTGAAAGTTTCAATAATAACAAGTCATTACAGTGATATATATTCACTAGGTTTATAGAGGTCTCTATTGTGTAGCTGCATAATCATGACGTTAAATAACACCTCTGTCACGACTGTGCGCAGGTGGGATGATAGGGGTAGCAGTGGTGACAGAAGGCTGGGGATTGTGGTAGACTAGAGGTTATGGTTATAGTGGTTGTGGTGATGGTGGTGGTGGTAATGATGGTGGTGGTGGTGGGTGTTGTCGTGGTGATGATGGTGATAGTGGTGGTGGTGGTGATGGTGGTGGTGGTTATGGTGGTGATCGTGATGGTGATGATGATGATGATGTTGATGATGATGGTGGTGGTGGTGGTGGTGATGGTGGTGGTGGAGGTGGTGGTGGAGATGATGATGATGGTGGTGGTGGTGGTGGTGGTGGTGGTGATGGTGATGATGGTGGTGAAGGCGGTGGTGGAGATGATGATGATGATGATGGTGGGTGTAGTTGTAGAGGTGGTGGTGATGGTGGTGGTGGTGATGATGATGATGATGATGATGGTGGTGGTGGTGGTCGTTGTGGTGGCGGTGGTGGTGGTGGTGGTGGTTGTTTGTGATGGTGATGGTGGGTGGGGTGGTGATGGCGGTGGTGGGTGGGGTGGTGATGGTGGTGGTGGCGGTGGTGGTGGTGGCAGAGGAGGTGGGCTATACAGTTACAAAATAATTGTGCATTTCCATTTTCTTGTACCACTCAATGTTTTCCTAAAACTATGACATTACTGATAAGATAAGTGTAAGCTATTATAATGTGGTAGCTTCAATCTCGAGGTTTAGGGGTCAAAATCCAGCGGCAAATGGACTTTAACGTTTACCTCTCTGAACCATGGAGTAGATGGATAAATGTCTGTCTCTATTTTCTAGGAAGGCCCTACATTATTATCGTAAAGTAAAGGTAATAATAATTTTTTATAGCGTTAAAACAATGTTAAGCGCTTCGTCATGACATACTCATCATTATTATGAATATAAATTATTACTTCAATTTCTTCTCAAGGGTATTTTATTGCTTTGCAGTTGCACGCTCGTCCATAAAAAACCCCACGTATTTTCATTCCAACACATTACATCTTCTGTTGACAATGAGGAGTTTGTGGTGAGTCTAATTCTATATGTCCATTCTGATAAATTATGTTCTGTCACATTCTTGCCTTGTTCTCCACGACCCTGTAACTTTCCATGCTCTTGTGACGTCATGACGTCTTGCTGACGTCACAGTCAATGACAGAGTGACACACACGTGCACTTTCCTTCAGTCGCTCTGATCAAATTTCAGGTGGAATGTAACCGCGGATTGGGTTAAAGGTCCGGTTTAACATTTTTTAGCTTCTGTGATGACAAAGACAAATCCCTCAAAAATGTTTAAGGAATCAAGATAAGCCGATAAAAACAAACGTTTCTTCGAATATTTCTTTAAAAAAAAACACAAAAACCCAAGAGATTTGTAGGTGTTTCCCCCCAAAGTGCGTTGTTAAAGGCACTCAGAAAATAGAAACACACTAAAAGGTAACTACATGTAGTAGTATATTTCTTTTTTCATGCTTGAATCATTTCAGTGTGTTATATTTTTTTTTTTACTTGAAAAGGTTTGAAGAAGAAAAAAACTTACCATTCCAAACGATATGACACGGCTTCTATCTCACCTTACAATTATGGCCAAAGACAAGACTTGTCAGTCTCTTTCAAACTTTAGAAGAGAGAGAGAGAGAGAGGGGGGGGGGGGGGAACAAATTGTTCAGACGGCGTTATTAATACTACTGAAATATCAGTGGATGTTTTGACCATCGAATTCTCGTGGTAACAGCTGTCGTATTTTGCAAAGCTCGTCTCCCTACAATTTGAGTCACCAAAGAGTAATTTCTACAATATCTCATTTAATAGAAATAGTCCCACGTATGTAGCAAATTAATCAAACTGAATGAACTTGCAAGTTCTAAATATAACATTTTGCGCGTATAACTGTTATCTTAGCCGCCACTCGAGAATTATGTTCGTTTTTCTTTAACCTGGCGATTCTCGCTAAGAAGTTATTGTAAGATTAATTAGATAGCAAGCGCGTCTGTAAATTACGTCAATGCATCTCCGTTTTTCTATGAAATATTATGAAGTTTCATGCCCCCAAGGCACGCAGCTGCGATTCTGTTTCATCTGAAATTAATACGGAACGTTTGCCTTCT
Organism: Heliocidaris tuberculata; assembly: GCA_025618425.1. Lineage (NCBI taxonomy): Eukaryota > Metazoa > Echinodermata > Echinoidea > Camarodonta > Echinometridae > Heliocidaris > Heliocidaris tuberculata. The sequence continues at coordinate 13,380,823 of CM046846.1, forward strand.
ATAATAGAGTGTTTTGATAGAGCTAGCAATAAAAGCGAGTGTAGGGCAGTCGGCTAGTCATTTGGAAAATGACAATGACAATAAATATAGCTCTATCGGTGAGTTTTAAAGACCACGCCCATTCGGTCAGCATCATCGATTCCCAATCAGCGCACTGGGGTATTATGACAAAAATGATGAGAAAATTTTGTTGATAGGGAGGGGGTGACAGAGGTAGTGAGAAAGGGAAGGGGTTAGAATGTAAATGAAAACTGAGGAAGATAGTCATAGGGCTAAGTGAGTGTATATAGAGGAGAGAAAGAGAGAGAGAGAGAGAGAGAGAGAGAGAGTACACCGACCGACAGACATAATACACATGCAGACAGAAGAAAAGAGACACAAGTAGTAGAAAAGATGGAGAGAGAGAGAGAGAGAGAGAGAGAGAGAGAGAGAGAGAGAAAGAGAGAGAGAAAGAGAGAGAGAGAAAGAGAGAGAGAGAGAGAGAGAGAGAGAGAGAGGGGGGGGGAGGATTTAGGTTATTGCATTAGAGAATTCGGAATAAGTTTAACAAAATCTCTGGCTCGGTAAGATGTTGATACACGTATAACAAAGTCACTTGGATAGGACGTTAACTTAGATAGTGAGAGACTAATAATTGAACTGGTTAAATACACAAGACTCAAATCTGAGATAGCAGTTTCATAATCCAGCACCAACGGGAGGGGCATATAACCTCCAGTGCTAACCCCCCCCCCCCCCCCCCCACTATCAGCCTACATGTAAACATAGTCTGTGGATGTGTTTTTGATGATGAAATCATAATTGAAATACCCTTTTCTCATATTGCATTACAAATTTCATTCCCTTTTCTACACACCCACCCCGAACGATTTCAGGGCTTGGGCAAAGCACCCTTTTCAAAAGATTGACTGATATACTGTTTACAACACCCAGGTATACCTGGGTTTGCAAACAGTGCCATTGATCTCTATACTATAGAGATCAATGGCAACACCTTGCCAAGCTGTGAGTGTCACGTTCCCCTTTAGGAGGGGGGGGGGGGGGGCTATGAAGTTTCGTGTGCAGTCCATGTTAATTTTTGGCAACCATTGTGAATGTATTCTACTTGATCCCACTAACCGGAAAAATGATGCTGCCATTTTTTCAGTTGACCTATAGTGACCTTGAACCCAAGGTCAAAGGTCAAAGGTCATTATCTTGACTACACTTCATTCAAAGTATTTTGACCTTAGTATCAAAATGTAGCAAATTTTACAAGAAACATGATATGTGTTATTTTGTCGGTATACATACCTCTCAGATTCTTTTAATATGCAAATTTATGTAAATAACCTGATTAAAATCAACATAAAGTCTGCACCATGTGCACAGTATAAAAAGCCTATGACGTGTACATAGGTATACAGTATCAATTTTGTGTGTCCTTTTTAGAGAAGCTCTCCAATTCTGTTACAATCAAGAAATGATGCCTCTCAGGGGTGGCTTAACAATTTTTTTTCCAAAGGGGGAGGGGGGTCCGAAAAGGGCACTTCAGGGGGGAGTGGCAACTACAACATCTTTGTAGAAAAGATTGATATATACCGTCATGAAATAATTTTTTTTAATGACCCCCTCCCTCCCTCTTTTCCCTTCTTTGATGATGAATGCATCTCCTTACATGACTTACTGTTTTGAAATAATTAAGGATATAATTATTAGCATCTTCCTGGATATAATAGGCTGCGAGTAAGCAGAGCGAGTAAGCCTTTTCAAGAAAAGAGAGTTTAGCTGATAACCCTTACCCTGCCATTGCCTTTTATATCAATTTGTGGCTAAATTAGGATGCTTTGTTTAAAAGAAGTCCGTTAGTTTAATTTGCACAGTCTTTATCACATTATTAAAGTATATTGGGCTTCATGGGAGATAAGTTACTGATCACACGCCAACTATGCCCCTTTCCTTCAGTTGATTCCCCCATTATTCCGTAAGTTTAAATTACTTGGTAGGCAAATATTTTAAGTGCAAGGGTGCATTGCGACAGAGTGCGAAGATTTTTCAGGAAATAACCATTATAACTATAACATGTATTTGGCCTGTTGTAAAGTACCCCTTCTGACATGAAAATTGTCCCCTTCTATTACTGCCGTTTCCTCTCTGTAGTATTTCTTCTTTCTATAATTTAATGTGACTGGCAGATAAGGGAAAAGTTCTGTTAACTAAAACCATCCTTTTTCGTAAAACGTATCTCTGCAGGTCAAATGAATGATGGACCTCATCAGAGGGGAAATATGTTTCTAGAGAAAAGGCATCAAACATTTTCTTGAAAAGCCATATTGCCTTTGGTTATATTTCTGGATAGTGATGTATAAGAAAGCATGTACAGAACAGATAGTTGCCTTCTTATCTATTAAAGAAAGGGCATCCTCTGTGTCATAAATAATTTGTTTTTCTTATAGATATCGCTCATATCCGTAATGCCATGATGTTCCTGGAGATGCAGTATTATTATCCCAGCCCAAAATATGAAGCGTTCTAGCCATATTAAGTACCTATACACCTGGGTGGAGAGTGGGAAATTTAGATTAATGTCTTCCCAAAGGAAGTTAGTTCCGGGCTTGGATTCAAACCCTCAACCTCTGGATTGAAAGTCAAGCGAATGAACCGATAATATCACGACACCTCCACACATAAGAATAGTGTAAACTAAGGGCACTTCAGCTAAAGAAGAGATAATCTTACATCTGTGGGGCATTTGTAGCACTGCGAAACAGTCCTTTTTTTCTTTTCTTTTTTTTTTCACTTGCATGGAAGGGCATTTAAATTTTTTTTTTGTCGCAAAATGGGCAGATTCTTGAAGAGGGGGCAGTTTTCCGACCAACTTGATTGTTCTTGAATGAGATAGAAGGTTTTAGTTTCCAGCTCATAATGTATAAAAACTGTATGTTTTGCCAAACTCAGTAAGAATACATCCAGATTAACATCATGGAGCATGCAGATAGTTTTATACTAGAATTATCATTTAAGCTGATGCATGTATTCTGCAATAAAAGAATACACCCCTACCCTGAAGAAAAATTGCCGCTTTTTATCAGTTGCGCGGGCCTTGAGTTTAAAACCTATTCATAACAAAAACAAAGGCCCTTTCTGTAGGACTACATCTGTTTTCTATGCTTTATTCCATAATTTCAGTTTCACCCTAAATATAACTGAGCCAAATACAGATTTTGTAGTAGTTCAGGATCGTATATAAATCTTCTCCAAAAAGATGTTGTAGTTGTCCTTCTCCCCCGAAGTGCCCTTTTCGGACCCCCACCCCGCCCCCCTTTGGGAAAAAAAGTTAAGCCGTCCCTGAAAGGCATCATTTCTTAATTGTAACAGAATTGGAGTGCTTCTCTAAAAAGGACACGCAAAATTCATACTGTATACCTATGTAAACGTCATAGGCTTTACGTCTACTGTGCAGACTATAGGTTGATAATGCATATTAACTAGGTTATTTACATAAATTTGCATATTACAAAAATTTGAGAGGTATACCAATAAAATCAATATCAGATATCATGTTCCTTGTAAAATCCAAGTAGAATGAATTTATAGTGGTTGCCAAAAATTAACATGAACTGCACACGAACTCCATATTGAGACATTAGGTCCCTCCACTACTTGTGAGATGGCGCTATTTAATTCCTTTCTTCGTTCAGATCAACCGAATGTCACTTTGTAAAAGTTGTCAAACAACCGGCTCCAACAGGGAAAGGGTGTTCACTTTGTTTAGAACATAAATTCCTTTATAAAATTTGTAACGATGATTTAACGGATGATTTTGATAGAATATACCCCAAATGCCTGAATTTTGTTTTAGTAGTTCGGCATTGTTTTATGCATTTTAGAACATATCTTATGCATATTTCACTGTGGATAAAAACGTTCTCTTTAATAATGTAGAGAGTAAATCATGAACAGTGAAATGTGATAATTATTTAGACCAACAAAAGACCGCAGGAGAACAGTATTTGTTCAAAATAGGTTTTTAAAAATGATCAGATACTCACTGTAGTCAGGAAGAATACTTTAGAACTAATTTTTCGAGGTAACAGGGGCGAAGTAATTCTCTATTTCGATATCAAAATACAATTATACATTGTAGGTATGAGGCTATGACAAAACAGATTCGCGACCATCAGACTGTAATAATACAACATTATTTTCTTTCTCTAGATATTTGAAAGTGTTTCCTAAAAATGACCTATCAAATCAATCAATATTACAATAGTTCGGGTGCCCCTGAGGGCAGGCACGTGCCCCCAAAAAATTTCCAAGATCGGTTGAAATTTTTTTATTATGAAAACAAATTTATGTCAGAAAATTCACCATTTTGCATCTTCACCCTTTTAAATAGGCAAAAATTTTCCAAAGGGAAGGGAGACACCCCTCCTCTTAGACCCCTCCCCAGGACGTCGATCAATTACATGTATGTGCCCCCCCCCCAAACATCAAACTCTGGCTACGGCCCTGCCTGAGGGGACTTGAGGGCACAGAAGCGACCGTCACTGCCCAAATGGGAAATAAAGAGAGGCTTTACTAAAATGAAAATGGAATGTTTCATGATGCGTTGAATCCATTGATAATAGTCTCTTTGATAAAACATCATTCACTCCCATTATAATAAAGGGGAAAAAAATGTGCATGCAGTATTTTTTAACAAACAAAACAGTCTCATCAGGTTTATCATTCCAGACAAACATTTCGAAATGAACCGATCGGGACAAGTCGCGGAAGAATCTTGCAACAATTGACGTCATCCCAAAACCACTTATTCATATATACATGGCCCATATGATGCGAGCAAGATCAACCAACCTACCTATACAATACAAGAAAATAGTTAGACACGCGCTCTCATCACTTGTTGCATAGCAACGAGGCCCATCGTGCAATTAATCATGGGAGGGATAACCAGGGCTGTCGTCCCTGGCTGGTTTGCCTCGATTTGGCGGGCCAACTCTGTCTACATAAGCAGAAGACACGAACGCCGTCAATATTCAGCTCCACGTGTTTTACTTTCCCCTTCATTCCCATGCATGCTATTTGTTTGTCTATATTCCATGTGCCGGATAGCTTTCGTATTATTAAAAAAAAGTGCGTCACTTTATAACATAGTATTTTGTTCGATTTATTGGTGTGGAACTTGTGTGCGCCCGCCACCTTTTCTTTCTCCCCCTCCCTCGGTTTCTTCCACATATAAACTACATCACAACGCTCATGAAAGTAAATACTTAAATTTAAGTAAATGATGAGAGAGCATTAGCATTGTCAAATTAAAGTTCATTTTTCCTTCTTTATAATATGACAGCAATCTAATAATCACTCACTGTAGTTCTTTTGGTCGCACCCGGATTGCTTGTTTATCTAACATCTCTGTATATCTTACTGATCAGCTGATTATCTATCAGTTCTATATATTTTTACATCGAGTTCGACATATCTACTCAGACGTTCACGTTGTTTTCACATTCTCCCCCCCCCCCCCCCGCCTCATCCCTCTCAATTATCCGCATCATTTCCATTCATGGTGAATATTGCATATTTTTCCGGGCTAATGACCCACACGGTCGCATTTAAGATGTACTCTAGATCTCTCGTTTCACGTATAATGAATTATTAATACTGATTATAATACCCACAGTCATAGCAGTCTGTCTGTGTGCATGTATGTCCAAATCCACTGCGAGTAAAATAAAGAACCCCTTCCACTTATACAAACACTCGCAATTATACTCATAAACTCATATACAAATTTTATTGGTTTACTATCCAATCTCCGTATTTTTCTGTAAAATTACGATTTATCATGTTTATGGGGAACCTGGAAAGGATTACACTTGCTAGAGTGTTGCGGTGTTTTTTTTGTTTTTGTTTGTTTGTTTGTTTGTTTGTTTGTTTGTTGTTTTTTTTTGGGGGGGGGGGGTGGTTGTTGTAATACTAGATCCCCCTTCAGTGTCTTAACAAAAGAACTTACATGTATACTACATCCTACTACACATACTACTACTACTACTACTACTACTACTACTACTACTACTACTACTACTACTACTACTACTGCTGCTGCTGCTTCTGCTTCTTCTACTACTACTACTACTACTACTACTACTGCTGCTGCTGCTGCTGCTGCTGCTGCTACTACTACTACTACTGCTGCTGCTACTACTACTACTGCTGCTGCTGCTGCTACTGCTGCTACTGCTGCTACTACTACTACTACTACTACTTTTACTACAACTATTACTTCTATTAAAACTTCTACTACTATACTACTACTACTATTCCACTACCACTGCTGCTGCTGCTGCTGCTGATAATGATAATGACAAGAATCATAATAGATACTATGATGTTGTCTCTTAGTGCATAGCGCTCCAGCGCGCAAGATACTCAAGGCACTCCAAATTGTAATTCACATAAATAAATAAAAAGTAAATAAATACATAAATAGAACAAATGGTTATCTTATAGAGGTAAATGAATAAATAAATCAATACATAAACAGAACAAATGGTTATAGAGGTATGAAATGACAGTCTTTAGAGCACTAATCGTGTTTAATGGCAATATAAGATGCAAAAGAAATTAGCAATGTGAAAAATAATAATTATGACAGAAAATAAGGAGGGAGATGATGAGGTGAGATATGGAGAAGAAGATGAGAACGGAAAATGATTAAAGAATGAGAGATACATAATTATCTTGATGCAAAAAAAAAAGAAAAAAGAGAGAGAGACTGAAAGAGGGAGAAAGAGAGGAGGGAGATAAGTATTTAGGCATTGAGTTGGCTAGCGCAATTTCATTTTCTTCTTTAGTAGAATCGGTTGTAAAAAAAGCAAATTCTCGTCTAAAATTTTTGTACAGATATCAAAATTGTTTGAATTTAAAAGCAAGACGTATACTCTTATTCAATGTTTGTTTGACTATGCTAACCCTGTATGGTATAGTAACATAAACAAGTTAGAACAAAAGAAGTTGAAAATTATACAGAACAAAATGGTGAGATTCATCAACTGTTCTGGTCCAAGAACTCATGTTGGCTACAGCGAACTTTCTAAAGCTGGTTTTCTTGAAGTTAACCAAAGATCAAAACAACTCGTATTGCATCACGTGCATAAAATATATCATACTAGGTCAAATCATTATATTCGATCCAACTTCAATCTTGTTACTGACTTACATAATTATGATACAAGAAATAGCAGATTCAACTTTAACTTACCAGAAAGAGTAGGTAGCATTGAAAATTCGTTTTATTACATTGCCATCAAACATTGGAATACCCTTCCTAATTATATAAAGGAAATAGAAAACTTTGCTCTTTTTAAGAGGAAATTAAGGGAATACCTATCACTTGAGAGTCAGAGGAGAGAAGCTAATGACATGGTATATGATTGAAATTGCCTGAAGAAAGAACACTTTTCTTTTCTCTGCCAGGTTCATGCTGTCTAAGTTTGTATATACTTTTGTTTTTGTACGTTTTAGAGATTCAACATATTCTTTATTATTCTTTTTGCTCCTCCTCCTCCTCCTCCTCCTCCTCCTCCTCCTCCTCCTCCTCCTCATCATCATCATCATCATCATCATCATCATCATCATCATCATCATCATCATCATCATCATCATCATCATCTTCTTCTTCTTCTTCTTCTTCTTCTTCTTCTTCTTCTTCTTCTTCTTCTTCTTCTTCTTCTTCTTCTTCTTCTTCTTCTTCTTATTATTATTATTATTATTATTATTATTATTATTGTTGTTGTTGTTATTATAATCATTATTACATGTTATAAATGTTGTTTTTGTTATTATCATTTGTATTATTCTTAATATTTTTTTTCTTCTCAGTCTGTAAATAATACAAATTGAACTAATTAATTTTGTATGTTGGGGACCCCACTGGAAATAAACTCTCGAGCTTTCGTGGGTTATCCTGTTCAAGCTTACATAATTTTGATCTGATATTCTTTTATTGTTGTATGTTAGAGGCTTGGCAAATAAAATCAATCAATCAATCAATCAATCAATCAATCAATAAGAGAGGGAGGGAGGGAGAGAGAGAGAGAGAGAGAGAGAGAAAGAGGGATAGAAAAAAAGAGAGAAGAGATAGGAGAGAAAAAGATGAGAGGGAGAGTGGGAGAGAGAAGAGAGAGAGAGAGAGAGAGAGAGAGAGAGAGAGGAGAAGAAGAGAGAGATAAAACCCTGGTGAGGATTGAAGACGATTTAATTTACTCTCCTCCTCCGGTATTACTCGAGTGTCAGTTTACAGGGGAGATGGAGTAATTTGCAAACGTTTGTCATCATTTTGCCGATCAACAAGCAAGCAGTGGGCTATGTTGATGGACTGGGTGAAATGGAGCGCCCCCCCCCCCCCCATCTCATTTCTGTATTCGACAAACCTATATGCAATAATCATCAACGGTTGGCCCTTATGAACAGGATGATTTTCTCAGGTGAAATTGAATGTTTTAAATTTCAATTGATATGATTTTTTTTAGGCCTATGACACAAAACATAGCCTACTGTGCCCCCTCATTTGATCAATTTATTACTGGACTCCCCACTGATGAAGACGAAATCAAGTAGACTATGTAAAACATCAAAGATCGAATCCCTGTTCCATCTCAAACATTACAACAACAACCAACAAAAAAAAAAGGGATTCTAGATGTTCTTTGGGCACAGCATCTCAAATCTTTAATGCGTTCTGTAATATTATCATTATGTGAGCATGGTGAAAGCAAGGAGACTGTGATAACTCCTTGGTGAAAGCAGATGATTTGCACAAAGTTCCCAGGATCGTGGGTTCGGTTCCCGTTCGGTCAGTTTGGGTCATGGTTTGGATTCACAGGGTCAACATGTGGAGAGGATGAGAGAGAAAGTGTGGTTGGATGGGACCAGATGCGGTAACCACAGAAGATCACCGTATAAAGAGAGAGAGAGAGAGAGAGAGAGAGAGAGAGAGAGAGAGAGAGAGAGAGAGAGAGAGAGAGAGAAGGAAAGAGAATAGAGTAGACAGGAGAGGGGGTGGAAATGAATGAGAAATATAAACAGAGAAAGGAGAGAGACAGGAAATGAAAAGAGTAGGGTGTAAACCCGGTGTTTAGTATATGCCTGCATACACATCAGGTATTCTGTCTCCGTATAAAGATCTTCGTGATAGGCTGCATAGTCCTTTCAAGATTACCAAGAGAAGAAGAAGAAGAATACATTATATTCCCAGCAGTAGTACTTCTTTCCTACTACAAGTATTAACCGTTCTACTACCAATGGCGTATCACACACACACAAACAAAAAAACCAAAACAAAACAAAACAAAACAAAACAAAACAAAACAAAACAAAACAAAACAAAACAAAACAAAACAAAACAAAACACGGGTGACGTAATTTAACTGCGCAGCCAACGCTAGGTTGAGGGGGAGGAGTATATGGGGGCATGCTACCCCTGAAAACTTCCTTCTAATGAAAAAAAAAAATCATTAGTTTTTCTGCAATCTGGTGCCCCTCCCCAACACACACACGCACACACACACACCTCTTGAATCTCTTCGTTTTGATTTTCCATTGCATATGGCCTCAGTTACTTTCCTTGAACATATTTGCAAAATTACAATTTGTATCATTCTACAAAATGCAGGCCTCTACGCCTCCAAATTCACCCACACTGCTTAGGTGATTTGTGACGTGACGGTGATCATACATTCGCTACACTATCAATAACTGCAATAAATCAAATGATCGCCAAGCACCTTTCACTAGTCCAAACAAATAGATCCCTACCATGCGACAGTTGGTGATGAATGGCTCAAATTTCCTCAACAAGTAATAAGGATAATTTTACTATTCTCTCTCCCCTCTATCGGTTTCGCTAGATGGAGGGGGTCATTGGCAAATGACCACCACCCCCCCCCCCCCCATTACAAAATATAATTCGGCGAGTTTGAATTTTTCCAAGCCTTTTCGGTGATCGCACAAAACAGTGAATTTGGACAAAAAAATTGAATCACTGACGGAAAATTTATAAATTTTACCACCGTTTTTTAACCCCATTGCCAATTATAAGGACCTTATTTTTTTCTCTCACTTTCTGGCAGTTGTAAAATATGTGCCCAACTTGTCACCACACTTGGTCCAACATTCACCGCTTCCACCCACCTACTTTTAGCTCCAGCAACCGTTATCAGTGCATATTGCATTTACAAAGAAAAAAATCCTACCAGGTATAACCTCTTATACACCTGGGTTGAGAATGGCAATTGTAGATTGATATCTTGCCCAAGGACATTATTTAGTGTCGCACCAATGCTTGAACCCATGACTTGTATGCATCTCCAGTTCAAGTGTTAAAACCACTCAACTACCACACCGCTACAAATTTGCCGACAAAAAATTTGAGTATCTAGCAATGCCGCTGTGCACCATCAATCGTTACCGTAATGAGATACAAGCAAGATGAAGTTGCAATACTCGATCGTAATCGCGCAAGTGTCATAGCCAGTTGCAAGTTTGTGTAATCAATTACTTTTCAAAACATCCGTGATGAATTAGTAACGTGATAAAATTGCAGCCTCGTATAAAAACGAGATTCCTCGTATAATAACGAGATTCAATTAAGATCGTTTTACGTGAAACAAAAGAAACATTTTTTGAAATTTAGATCTTAATGTACAACATCCTCACAATATCATCAAAAGTGCGATATGGTGAAAATTGTCCATGTATCTTTTGAACATTGCATAAAGGCTTGCATGAAAAGCTAGCATTTACGATGCGATATAGAATTATAAATCAAAATATTAAAAAATTGAATTTATGATTCATTAAATGACAGTCTTGTAAGACATTCAACAAAATTTGCAATGGATTGACATTCGAAACATCAGCATTATCAGTAACTTCTTTAACAAATTGTGAGAGATCAAATTGGTACGATTTTTGCTATTAAAACTGACGTCAACACAAAACAAAACAACAAAACGAACTGGCCTGTAACACATCAAACTCTAATAATTTTGATTGAAACTTGCTTCTGTTTTTCTTTTTTTCTAACGTAATTATTGCTCTTTCCTATTCGATTAATATCGTTTCACAATTTTCCGGTCGTCAAGTAAAAACTTCCATCTTTCAACAGTGCAAATAAACGATAAGGATCGATATGTCATTACTATTGATATCGATCTTGCCCTCACCATTGAAGGTTTGTTAAGGTGCTAAAGGGCTCCGTGTATTGCGTATCAACTCTGATGACTGAGGGACAGTGGCGTATCCATTAATTTTGGATCCCGGGGCAAAAAATAAAACAACTAAATTTGCGTCGTCCCCTTCGCACTTTTTCCTGGATCGTAAGCACATGGACCATTATTTTTCTTCTCTTTATTCCCTTTCTCTTTCTCTCTTTTGCGTTTTTTTTTTTTGGGGGGGGCGCCCCTTCAAGTGCCACCCATGGCCTCTGCCCCCTCTTCCCCCGTACATACACACGACTGCGAATATGATTGCGAGAGGGGGTTTCGTTCTTCCATTCAAGGACTGTAATCTTTCACCCATGCACCCCAATCATGCATGAAAATAATCTTTTCTGCAAAATCATTATCTGTTTCTCCCTTTACCCCCCCCCCCCTCCACCTTAGTTCATTTCCTACATCAACTTATATTGAGGAGAATGTCGAATGGACTAGGAAAGCAAATGTCAGCCCAAACTAACATATTCCGATCATGAATATATCCCTTTTGTGGAAACTTAGTATCTTCCGTCCCTTTACCACTCTCCACCCCCAACGACGTCTCCTCAGCTAAATTTCCTATATACACCAGCTCATGTTGAAGAGCATGACACCAGGACGAGCAAAGTAAATGTCAAGAGCTAAGTAACTCCAAATCATCAACCCCCATTCATGCCTCTTCTGGAAAAGCTCTTTTCCCTCTCCCTTTGCTCCCTCCAAGATACCACTCCCATCACACCCCTCCTTAGCTCATTATTCCTACACCAGCTCACTTTGAAGAGCATAATATGACGTGCAAAGTTAAAGTCAACAACTAGTGGTCCAGACTATAAACCAGCCCCAGTCTACTTCTCCTCTCTTTTTATCCGCACCCCCTTGCCACCTTTAACCCCACCCCTTGCCATCCATCCTCATCCCACCCCACCTCTTTTGCTCATTTACGCCAGCTCATGTTGAAGAGTATGACAATAGGATAAGCAAATTTAATGCCAATAACTAACGGCCCCGACAATTACCCCGCCCCAATATACCTATCCTCTCCCTTTACCCCCATCCTCCATGCCCTCCTTAGCTCGTTTCCTACACCAGCTCGTGTTGAAGAGCATGACAATGGGACGAGCAAAGTAAATGTCAATAGCCAGTAGTCGAACTCGCTTGCGGCCATTCCACCGTTCCACTATACGGCAAACAAATACACCTATGATGATTATCTTCTATATCTTCTCCAACGCGCTCATCTCTATATTAATGCAACATGTTTATATACATGCAACACTTGACCATGGAACTATGTATGTGAAATAAAAATTCGAAGGTATACCCTTAGCGATTTATTTACAAGATATTCATCACCTTTTGTAATATTTCAATGACAGTCGATTCTGTGAAAGCACAATTATGCTCACGTATACACAAAACGTACTTTTTATTGAGGTCTATTACAATGACATCAATATCAGTTCCAAGATCCGTGCTGCTTCTACTAGACGATACCATCAGCCAGTATTCAATTTTTAACGGGTTTAATGTATTGTGTAGTGTATGTTTTATCCGAATGCTAAGAGACCTCATAAGAGCGCGAGCAAGCTCCATGGGACCTACGGCTGTAATTCATATCCGCCGGACTTTGTGATTTAGGAGGGCTGCTTTAGGACTTCAATTCATGCCTCAAAACCTACCTATTTCATCAGGTGTATAAAATAGAGACTTAATTGCAGGAGCCCAAGCCTTTGACTTAAAAAAAAAAAAAAAATTATGGCGCCTATAATCATAATTCTGAATCATCATATCACCATCATCGTCTCCAATTCAGGTTACTCTCTCTCTCTCTCTCTCTCTCTCTCTCTCTCTCTCACTCACTCTATCCGCCGAGCAGTGTATCTTTTTTCAACTTTTCCCCCCATTTTTCATAATTAGGCTTCTGAGAATGTCTATAAACGCATTAATTATTTAGGAAAACACTTGTGAGTTTGTTAAACTCTCTCGGGAGTTTCCCTTTAACCATCCTATCAGCATGGCCAGTATATATCATGTATGAAGACAGTCATCTGCATTTTAGGGGCTTGCGGTACATCAGTAAAACATCCTGGTAAAACCGGACACGATGGACGAATAGCAATGGCGTATATTACTCTAGATGCGACATTGATACGAATAAGCGTGGTTTTTGGCGACTATTGCACAGGGCTATCGAGCAAATAGAATGCCTTACTCATACCAGCAAACGCATGTATTATCCAGAATTGCTCAATTATTATGGATGCAGTGGGAAAGATGAGAATTCGACGCTGGAAATCATTGGCGTCCTTGGAATTTTAGCTATCTGAATTCTAAAGTTATGTAGCACTGATCAAAAGAACCAGCTCGTGTGTTTCCATTTCGGAAATTCCTTACATGTTGTAAGGGGGAGGGGGGGGGGGGGGGGGGGGTAAATACCCAACTTCACATCTTATGTCGGTGAATCCATCATTTACTGAAATGAGGACATTTTATCAATGTCGGCTATTTCCAAAATTCAAAGACCTAATCATATTAATAAAATCATGACGTATAGATCATACTCAAATCACTGGTTTAGAGAGAACACGATTGTGACCAGCTTTTATGTTTTGCCTAACGCGTAACCGGTTATTAACATTTGTTTAATATGACCGGCCGACTAAATTGTCACGTGTACATCTAAGTCTGAAAGTCAACTCTAGCTCTATAGATCAATGAAATTTGGGATGAGGGCAATTTATCAAATGACAAGAATCCTTGTCACCATTTTCTAAAGCTGATAATATTCGGGCCCTGGTATAATTTCCCACCCTCGGATAATTTCGAAACATTGCCTCGGGCTGTTCCAGATGTACAGCTTTCATTCTTACTAACAACCGTACTATACTATAGTATTGCATACTTTGGGATTGTTTGAGAAATTTCAAGTCATCAGCAAACGTTTCGGCAATTATGTCCGACAACATCATCCCTCATTCACAATTGTTCCAGGGATACCCCTGAAAATAAATATTGTTGTTACTGAATCGGGAAGAAACATTTTAGCGCGATAAATGAATAATGTCGTTCCATGAATGATTAACGGATGATAACCACTCTACAAATACAGATGGGATATGTTACCATGGTAATCCATCATCGCGGTATATCAGTTGGGTCTCTTAAACCATGAGCTTGAATAATTCTGCTTCCTACATTTACAAGGTAAATTGACTGGGCTGTGCCAACAAATGATCGAATGGGAGAGAGAGAGAGAGAGAGAGAGAGAGAGAGAGAGAGAGAGAGAGGGGCTAAGGAAAGCATAATGTGAGCTTCAGTAATTCTGCTTCCTAAATTTACAAGATAAATTAAATGAGTTATTCCATCAAGAGATGGAAAGAGGGGTACGACGAAGAGGAAAAGGAGGGAGAGAGAGAGAGAGGGGGGGGGGGGGGGGGAGAGGGAGAGAGAGAGAGAGAGAGAGGGGGGGGGGGTGTAAAATTATGCAGAAAATCTCACAATGTGCAACGCCAATACTTATGGACAAACAAAAATAATTTCTTGTGAGTTTTGTTTTTCGCAAAAAAACAAATGCAACACAAGACACGTGCATGTACATAGAAATAAAATGCACAAATCAATAAACTTTTATCGCCCGGACTACCCAACTCAGAGCTATCAATATAAATAAAACAGCCCTATTCATCCTAGCTACTTAATGATAAATGACGCGTGTAAGGGCAATATATACATCTATTATTATATCATCATTATTATTCTTCTCATTAGTGAGTGTTTTAAAATTGCGGGTATTCTCCGTTAGCAAAGTTACATCACGCATTATTCAGTAGGTCGGTAACAACAATAATGAATATAATTGCACGCATAATTATATTCATACAATGCTACAAAAGTATAAACATTGCGACAAATTGTTTTAAAGAATTAGTTGGGACGGGGTTAAACATCAATTATTCTTAACGACTAGGGTATAAGCCATATTTCGGCCCCGGCTTCTTTATTCATTCTGTTATCATTATTATTGTTTAAGACAGGTGTCTAGCATGATGAAAGTACCCCTTCGGTGACAGGACTCACGCTACGCCATCGGTTATCAAAACGAGTGGAGGTATAGTGATTCATTTCCGTCACCACTTACCAATACCAAATTAATCAATAATCGTAATTGAAATTTCCCTTCTCCCAATGGTGTTGATATGTACTTTGTTCAATAAATAGAAATTGATGAATTGCAATGTGGGGCTTTCTAAAAAGGAATTTAGCACTTTTTTTTGGGGGGGGGGGGGAGGGAGTGGATAGATTGTTTGCTCCCAGAAAAGAAATATCCAACCAAGGCCTTGATTTTGGACGAAAGAGTTTTTGTATGTACATAAGTTTGTCTTTATGGAGATTATTTCAGACTCTAGACGATTCGGTTGGTAATAGTGATAATAATAATTAAAAAAAAAACGTTCTTGTATAAAGCTCGTAGCACATTATGCTGTATCTTCCCTGTACTGAATTCCAAGGGGTTTTGAATATTATTACCCTAGCAGCGGCCATAATCGGTGCATTTCAAAGATTAAATTTAACCAGGTTCCCACTTAACATCCGGGTGGAGAGAGACAACTGTAGATAAAATACATATGTCTTAGGACATAATTATGCACGTGGCAGAGCTTCGAACTCTCAACTTTTTGAGTGAGAGTCAATTAAATGAATTACTACCATGATGCTCCCATATTCTTTTTTTAACATGCTAAAGTCAGATTGCTACGTCATAGTGCATTTCTTATGTAGGCCTAGGTACAATGAATAACAGGCTTATCACACGAGGTATATATATATATAAGGCGTCATTTTGCTGATGTTATCGCGTCAGTGACTGGTACGATCTTTTGTGCGTAATGAAACAGTGATATCGTTTAAAAAGTGATTTCAAAATGAAAACGGCAAACGATACTCTTAAAGGTCCACAACAACCCAAATGCAAGTTGATTCCTATTGATGTGCAGAGATGCATACAACTTATATTTTGTTATTCAAACATCTAAATGTTTCATAAATTTTCAAAATATCTTTAAAATCATTTTCTCAAACATGCTAAGCTCCACCCTAAAATAATGCCCCAGATCTCATTCCTGCAATGACATCACCTGTCAATCATTAGTGAGCTAAGGAGAGACAGTGGTATGTAGCTTTGCCAGAGATGACCATCTGTTCTAATAGACCATACAATGCCTACATAGGAGTTGCTATGTCAGACATGTTGTAGCATCACCAGGAAAAGAATGGTAATGAGGAGGTATTGTTTGAAAGCATGCAATTCTATTGTGAGCATGTGCTGAGCTGGAGTTGAGAAATAGTCGAGGAATTTAGCAAATCGACTGAAAGTTGAGATTTCGTTTAAATGTTGAACCTCTGCAAATGCTGTTTTATGCATTTTAACATATATTGGGGGCGCAATACTTAGCAAGAGGCAGATGAAACTTACATGATAGCGAGCAAAGCAACAACAATTGCATCTTTATTTCTGAAATTTTTAACCCTTTATAAATAAAGCTATTTAAGAACTATATACTGAGGGCGCGAAATAACGAGATCCTGAAAAATTATGCAAGGGAGCAAAGCGACCGACCTTTAGAAAATTTTCGCATTTTAAACCCTCAAAAACTGTATTTCTAATGCATTTACCCTACCGACTGGGGGCGCATAATCCTTAAGAATTGTGGGTTTTCTTCATTATCCCTCTTTTTTTCTCTCTCCCTCTCTTTTGCGTTTTTTGCGCTCCTCCAAGTGCCGCCCGGGGCACGTGCCCCCCCTCGCCCCCTAGACACGCCACTGCCCTGCACATCAACAGCATCAAACTTGCATTTGGGTTGCAGGAGCCTTTTAATAACTGGCGGATATGTTAATTGCCTTCACAGGCTCGATTAGCGCAGGTATTGACGCAATCGAAAAGACTTCGGCCCTTAAACACGATCATCACAAAGACTTTCAAGTATTCAACCCGAGGGGAATTTCAATATTGCCCAATTGTATTGCCTATAGAAATTATATTCGGATTCATGTAAACAAGTCTTTGTAGGCCTACTGTTCGCACAAAAGATGATGGACAAGTCTAGGCCTATTGAAATTGCCTACAGTTGATTTCTCGAAAGTCTTTGCGATTGTTTTCGAAGCTAGATATGTATTTGATTCAATCATACCGAGATCATATTGAATTCATACCTTGACCCAACAGAAGTCATCGTGGCTGCTACTTGCTTCCGTAGATGTGGAGTTACCGACTGGGACCACGTCAAATTGAGCTTGCGGTTACTTGCTTGCGTAGATATAAATTAACTGCTATATAGCCGAGATTGTGTAATATCACTTAATGAAATTTCACAGAGCTCAGGAGCACACATCAGAGGGGGAAAAGGCAACAGGTTAGAATACCAACTCCAAAATTATTGTCCGTACGGTGCGTCAATTTTAAGCCACATGTAGCGGTAGCGGATAACAGTGTTTTTCTTCTCAGTCAGTGAGCACACCGCTCTGTTTATCGTCTGCATGCAGGAGGGCCTTCTATTGCAAGCATGGAGGTATTATTATTATTGCCAGCACCACCAAGTCTCTTCAACAGCTTAGCTCCATAATCACTGCAATTAGGAAACGATCTCAATTAGTATCTCTTCAAAACGTTGTCCCACGAGACAGAAGCGGCCCGGGACTTTTAACACCGTCTCAGCGCAAAGTGCGTACTATATACCGATCACCTTGACAAGAATGTAATTTCAATTCGCCGCCCGCCAAAAAAATTACGTTAGCGTGGGCAACATACGTGGATGAAGCAGGCGACCGATCGGTTATCTCGGAGCCTCGATCTCATGTAGAGGAAAGCGTCTGGTTGCGAGGGGTATCAACTCTCGTGGGGAGGAGGAGAGTAGATGTGTTGAGTTGATATTCATCATCGCATCTTGACTCTGTTCCAATCCTGGTGTCAAACACTTTTATTGTATTCGAGCTAGATATTTTTGTTTCGCGACCGAAAAATTTATTTGCTTAATAAGGAATTGGACCTCTCCTTTCGATACAATGAAAACCTGTACGATTTCAATTTGTTTTGCCCTAAACATGAATTGTAATTTATTTATGAAATGATTTGTTTGACTATACCGTTAACCTATTACGATTTATATTATGAATTACCGCACCGCAGTTTTGCGAATGCACTGCACAATAATATTGCACATGAGCCCTAATTGTGTTGAATTGTCACGAAACTGTTTGCCCTCATTTTCAGTGCGTCAATATTATGACCAACGTAGTATGTTTGCATCGGAAAATTCGCATGAATAATGCAAACTAATGGCAAACGTTTTCCTCAATATTTTATTTGGCGTACTCATCAAATCGACAAGATCGACCAGGATTGCATTTGTGAATAAAAAAAAGAAAGAAGAAAAGGTTCCTCGTATTCATGATGCACAGTCTCGTAGGTCTATTTTGTCAAAACGGTTCCACCCTGGGCATAATTTATGTCACAAGGACATTAAGCTATGCGATTGTGAGCAGTATAGGGTAATAATTTAGGCCTTCAACAGAAGGAGGGGGGGGGGGGGTATCTTCTCTTACATTTCAAATAATCTAATGATATTCATTGTACCCCATTTCAGGAACTATTTCAAGTTGTTTTAAACTGTACCACTACTCATCCAAATTATTCAATTTCTCTACATGATATATTATGAAGCAGGGGCTATAAGATATCTAAAGGGCAATTCTATATCTTTGTAATAATTTCATTTGTGTGAAAGCAGAAAAGTCAGAGAAGCAGATTGGTGAATGTTTGAACGAAATCGGACAAGCAATAAAAAACAGTAGAGGTGATATTTCAAAATGGCAAACCTAAATGAATAAATAAATATCATAATTCTAATACAAAAACCAGAAGAATTATGAAAAAAAAAAATCCATAAAATAATATGCACAGATACAAAGTTCAGAGTATACAATAGGGGGTTGGTTGGGGAGGAGGAGAAGGGGGGGGGGGTGCAACGGACCTAGATCTGGGGCCTGTTGCACAAAACTCGCGCTTGAACGCAACTCAAGAAAATCAAACGCAACTTTATTTTCAGCCAATCAGACGTGCGCATTCAGGATTTGCGTTTGATTTTAAGAGTTGCGTTTAAACGCAACTCTTTGTGCAACGGGCCCCTGATGTGCCATATCTCGCAAGAAGAAAGCAGAGAATAATCTGTTCGACATTGGAAGCCTCGTCCCCATACCCTGGATGGCTCGAACTTTCTTACGAGAAAAGGTCATCACTATAGTATGACGTCAGCAAGACGTCACATCTCGTCTGTGAGTATCCTCGATGATGCGTGCTCGCTCGTCGTCCACCGTTGAAAATTAGTCTCGAATCACAAAAACCCTTTTTGGTTATTGTTCCCGACAAGATTTGCTAATATATTCGCTAACATTAAGCCTAGCCAAAAATATGAAAACATTGATTTTTTAGAATACATTGTCTAAAGTCTTGATGTAATGCAGGCATAAACAAGTTTTGAAAAAGCAGTGAAAATCAAAAGCGTTCTAATTTCTAAAACAACTTGAAAACAATGGTACTATTATTTTGCAGACTATGGTGTAATCGAATTTTCTTCCTTGTTTACAGAGAACGCAGGATGCATGCGTGCTCGCCGCCCCAGCGAATCTACTTCGAATGCCTACTCAAATATACTAGCTGTATTTGTTATTGGAATGTCTTAGTCAAATAAAATTGAATTCTAAACCGTCTCATCGAGTTTCAGGTAGGGGTTACTGAACACGACGCGAGGGAACAGCTGAATTCTGATGCGCACGGTTATCCCATAAGGTATGCAAACGAAGCAAGGGAATGGGGCAGTCACCCCCCCCCCCCAAAAAAAAAAAAGAAAAGAAAGAAAAGAAAAAAAGAAGAAGAAATGAATTTAAAAGAAAAGAAAAGAAAAAGAAATAAAAGAAAATCAAAAGCAAATGAATGAAATAAAATATAATTCATTATTATTATAAAGATAAATAGATTAAAAAAGAAAAAGAAAAAAAGATGAAATTAAATAGATACTTAAATTAAATACAATAAACCCCAGTTTTACCTGAAGACAGATGATTAACTGGGGTCATACGTTGTATGCTTCCGTTTAATGTGCCCCCACCCCTTTTCATACCAAAATGAACAAACGCCCCTGATAATCAAAACCAGATTTTGCAGCAGGGATGAATTCGAACAATATAATTATATTATTAAAGAGGGTTTACTAGATGCATACATTAGATTAGGCGAAATGACGATGGTATTCAAAATGCTTGAGATTCTTTGGCTTTCAAATATGCAATCTTAAAATTAAGTTATAGTTATGGATACTATAAATGGTGGAATCAGGTTCAAAACTGCGAAACATATAGTACACTTTCACTGTAAATCACCGGCATAAAATAGCTAACATTCGATGTACTGCTTTACGTCTTATAACCGCTGCACACGATGCGTCAATTCGATTGCGTTATTACCATTACCTACGCTAATAAATCTAGTGAATGCAATCCACCCATACTCCAGTAAATAAACGCTATAGTGTGCGCTGTTTATTTTGCAATCATTTTTGTACGATATCTTCCCAACGAGGCGCGTCAAAAACTGCGCCAGTCATTGACGCAGTCCGACGTCAGGCGAATGACGCCTCGTGAGCAACGGGTATTATTGGTTCCGAAACAAGAAGCTTAGCTTATACTTTGATTTGCAATGAGTACAACATGGTTCAACATGGTTAACAAGGGTTTGATGGTTTATTTTACCGGACTGCTAAGAAAGCTTATGTATACCTGTAAGTAAGCATTCAAGTGACCGACAGCTTTAAGTCCTCTCCGAGGGACGTGGTAATGATGGTTAATGCTTTACCAAAGAACACTAGCGCAGCCACTTGTTTTCGAACCCGGGTCCTTCCAGTTTCGAGACCACTGCTCTACCAATGAGCAATCGCGCCTCCTCAAAAGAGAAAAAGGAAATTTACGATGACACATCATCAGGGTAGTTTTTACATATCAGCTAGTAATCTATCACAGGGAAACGATCAAAAGTAATTCGATGAGATAAACAGATTTTCTAATTTATATTGAACAGCCTGGGTGTAATTTGATATACTCGGTTTACAAATGCATTTAGAATTGATGTCCTTTCACTGACAGAGCGCTCCTTAACTCCTCTACCGACCGTTGAGGTTCAATGTCGGGGGAACTAGATTCGACAGTGTCAAACCCCATGCGATAATGACAACCACCGCATAGAAACATATATCAATTAAGGTAACTGGAAATTAAAAAAAAAAGAAGAAATATAATGCTACCAAGATCTAAAATATAAGATAATTCTACACGAATCTCTAAATCTCTAAAACATTCATAAATGAAAAAAAAAAAAAAAATGCTACCTGTATGAGTTTTAGTGTAAAATTATAAATCAACGTTTTTTCTGCAGCTAGTCAATATAGCGTTACTTCCATAAAGACACTGATACATATAGGTGACTTGAATTTCACGAAGTTGGTTAACGCTTTCGTCACTGGAAGTTCTTGGTTAAAACATCCATGATTGAATGAACTATTATAGGTAGCAGATCTCTGACTTGCACACAATGAAATGTCCATTATATTTTTATTTTTACATTATACCAACTAGACAACTGACGGTTAAAATGATATTGCCATGGTATAGTCATCTAAAAAGATGTTTGCCCTACCAGGGATCGGAAGCGCAGCGTCTGAAGTATTCCAGGCGGTATTCCGTTACAGGTCACGATTATATAGCCAAGGTGTCTGTGCTTTCGTTGCATATTATATGCAAGGCGTCTGGTAACTCCTTGATATACCCAACACAATAACCATATGATGGGGACTGAGGCTTCTAGTCACCATTTAGCAGCGTAAAAGTTTTTAAAAAAAGAGGGGGGGGGGGGATACGTGGATGTAGTTTTTTAAAAAATGAAGAAAAAATTACCTGCGATAATGATAGTATGTTTCATATTTTCTAGAAACAAATAAGTGGGCTTATTAGCCATTATGCGTGCACTGATAACAAACATGGGATGGGATATATGAACAAGACACAGCTTTTCCATTAACAATTTCCCTCGAAACAAGAGCCGTTCTATCGTCTAATATACATTTTGATTCAATAAATTTTTGTCATGACAGATTTGCATAAAACATTCGAAGTAGCAAAAGGAAATAAAACATTAAAAACATATTTTAAAAAATTGTAAGAATAATGAAATTTCAAATCCTGTGTATCTCACATTCATGCTAAATGCTTTTTTCATCCCGACTAAAAGCGTTAGGCTTACGAAGTAAATAAACTATGCATAGTCTACATGATGAGTACAGATCATTTTGAAAGAGAGGGGGCGTGGAGGGGGGGGGGGGGGGGGTGTTTAACCAAATTTGTCAGAAAATCACCTTCAATTTTGAAACAAGGAAAACTAGGAAAGATTGAAGATCTCTTTTCTTTTCTTTTTTGTCTTTGAAAAAAAACAACAATAAAACAATAAAAATGATTTGCCGACAGTTTGAGCTTTACCAACAAAAGTTCGGAATAAAGAAGGAGTATCACAGCAACCCATCCCCTACCGGACCCCACCCCCGCTGGACAACCTGCATATTGTGAACAGAGGTAAGTTCAGTCCGAGTGATCAAGAATATGAAATCCGACAAATGCAATGCAGCACAACAAAAGGAATGAGAATTTTGAACGGGGGGAAAAAAAATCCAAAGTCGATGCACTTTTGAGTGATGACGACATAGTGACATCAACGCCACTTAAATTAAAACACAGCGATGTTGACTCAGTGAGCGGCGCACGCATTGAAGTCCGTGGACAGCCGTGGAATGAGCTACGCACATGACGCAGGGGCAAGCCAACTGGATGTGGGCACAAGACGAGGTGGTGAAGTTGTAAAGGCGGTGTGGACTTCTATCGGTTACCTCGCTGCCTTTTCAGAAGCGGAAATGGAGGTGTTTAATTCGGGATAAATATGTCCCAAAATAATAAAATCAAACAAATAAAACAAGTAAACCAAAACAACTTGGAAGTTTCAAGCAAAACGCTCATCAAATAATGTATTATAAGAAGAATCTACTTCTATTTTTCTTTTCCGCTTTTAAATGCGATTAAATCGAGGATTCTCTGGCCGAGAAAGGTGAAATTCGAGAGAACATGTTGCCTCCCCTCCCTTTCTTTCTCTCACTCTTTTTAGTTGGATTTTTAAAAAATATAATAGAAATGGAGGAAATATTCCCCCATAACTACGGCACTGAAAATCAGTCCAAAAGGTCATTGGAAGCTGGCTTATACAGTGGGTCCAAGCAAAAAATTAACAGTTGGAAGAAGTCTCCCCATATAAATATGTAAAAATATTTGTAGCAAATTTTGATACTGTTGGATAGCTTAGCTTAGGGTCTCTTCTATCAAATGACACCTGAAATCTGGCGATATTTCACGCTTTAGTGAGCAAATGGCACTTTGTGAAAAGGTGCAAAATCCAGACTTGACAAGAATTAGTATTTGTTCTGGCTGGTATTGGCAAAGATGAGGGTCATGAAAAAGCTTACAAAATCTAGTATTTTGATTAATAATAGACAATTAATGAAAGAACAGGTTTCGTTCTCTGTATGTATAGGCCTACTTATGTATCTCGTCAACATTTTTTATGCTTCAGTGAGGAATTAACTAGTTTTCAAACATTACTTTTCGTGAGTTTTTAATTCAATCTGGATTTTTCACTCAACCATAAAGTTTTGATGTGATATAATAGGACATACAGGCTATTCTTTCATAAACTACCTTTTAATGATAAGAATACATGTATGAACATTTTGAAGAATTTTCACGACTCTCTGAAACCATCCAGAACCAATACTAATTTTTGTCAACCATGCTTTTTGCTCACTCAAGCGTAAAATATTATGTTTGGGTGTCATTTGATCGGAGAGACCCTAAGCTTAAGCTATCCACCCGGGGGGGGGGGGGGGGGGTAAAATAAACACAAAAAATGTAACCCCCCTCAATCAAATTGGCCTAACTTCTTAACGAAAAGGTTGTGAGCAAAATAACTTGGCAAGAGTGTTCTTACACTTATTGACTAACTTCCCTGTAATAATGAGATTGATCCATCGATTCATGCATAAGTGGGCAAACATTAAAGGCAAAAATGTCACTTTTCAAAAGACACAAGGGTCATTTCTTATGCTGTATTAACAGTACATTTTAGCATTCTTGCGTGATTTTTAAAGTGTGCTCACTCAACCATGACACGATGACAACCTCTTATGTCCACATAACATGTGATGATACATTTTGGTAAAAATATCTGGAGTTATTTTTTTTCAATAAGCCGAATGGATTTTGCAATTTCAAATTTTTGGTGCTCACCCAACCATAATAATGAGAAAAGTGTCAGGATAGGTGTGAGGGGGTCAAGCGATGGATGATAAACAACAACAACACATAAATATGCACCAAAAACCGAATTCGCTAAAATCTTGTTTCACAGAATCCCCGAAATGACCCTTGTGACTTTTGAAAAGTGACAATTTTGCCTTTAATGTTTGCTCACTCATGCATGACTCAATGGATCAATCTCATTTTCACAGAAAAGTTAGTCAATAAGTGTAGGAACACTTCTGCCAAGTTATTTTGCTCAAAACATAGGACATGTTGGAACATTCTTGTCAAAGACAGATGAAATAATCTTGTTGAAG
Organism: Heliocidaris tuberculata; assembly: GCA_025618425.1. Classification (NCBI taxonomy): domain Eukaryota; kingdom Metazoa; phylum Echinodermata; class Echinoidea; order Camarodonta; family Echinometridae; genus Heliocidaris; species Heliocidaris tuberculata. The sequence continues at coordinate 13,405,820 of CM046846.1, forward strand.
ACAAATTGGGAGGGATGGTAGTACATAGGACATGATGAAACATTCTTCTTGAATACAAATTGGGAGTGATTGTAGTAGTACAAAGGACATAATTATTGTAACGCTCTTGTTCAAGACGTATTTAAAGGGATGGTAGTACATACTACATAGGACATGTTGGAACATTCTTGTTGAAGATAGATGAAACACTCTTGTTGAAGACAAATTGGGAGGAATGGTAGTACACAGGACATGCTGAAACATTCTTGTAGTAGATAGATGAAACAGTCTTGTTGAAGACAAATTGGGAGGGATGGTAGTACATAGGACATGTTGAAACATTCTTGTAGTAGATAGATGAAACACTCTTGTTGAAGACAAATTGGGAGGGATGGTAGTACATAGGACATGTTGAAACATTCTTGTAGTAGATAGATGAAACAGTCTTGTTGAAGACAAATTGGGAGGGATGGTAGTACATAGGACATGTTGAAACATTCTTGTAGTAGACAGATGAAACAGTCTTGTTGAAGACAAATTGGGAGGGATGGTAGTACATAGGACATGTTGAAACGTTCTTCTCCCGGAAGGGATGAGTAGTGCGTAGGACATGTTGACAAATCCTTGTTGACAGCAACTTTTTTAGTGGGAGGGATGGTAGTACAGAGGACATGTTGAATTATCCTTGGCCAATGACCCCTCAAGAGATGTCACTTTGCTGAAGATGACAGCTACATCCATGGCCTGAACTCTCCCCCTGTAATCTTCATCAGACCCTGACTTCAAGCATTATCATCATTGATCAGAAACATCTGGTTTGGTTATCATAAGGACAACACAGCCGACGCACATCACATGGCACAAAGCCAACATGAAAGAGTTAATCATTTGGTTCTTTCTTGGAGATATGTTTTTTTTTTTTCAATTCCTCGTAAGGAATTTTTTTTCTTCTTCTTCTGAGAACTCTGTACATGTTTTCAATTATTTGATTTCATAACTGGCATTCTTTTCTCTTTTTTAATTCTTTTATTTTTTTCTCTGCCAAAATTCACAAGCCAGTTGTATGTATTTTTTCTGATTTTTTGAAAATTTCCAAGGGCAATCTTTTCATGTTTCAAAGTTTTGAAAGACGTTCCTATTTAAACGTCCATTTTTTTTAAGTAGCTTTTTGAATTGAAAACATAATTATATATTTTCTTTTGTGCTAGAGTTCTCTCAATCAATTGCATTCTTTTCAAACAAACCAACGTCATACAATTCAATAGATCTTACAAAAGTAGTACATGTACATAATATTTAACTACATGCATTTGTCAAAAACGTGTGTGAGAAATGACTTGAACGTAGATCCATGTGCCCAATTTTGCATATAACATTTCCATAACATTTAATCTTTTAGAACCAATCAACAATCAACCAGAGTATCATAAAAAAACATATCCATAAAAAGTGGCAAATGAATCCACACTAAAGCCATTTCTGAACAAATATAAAGATATGAAGCATACATGTACATCTTACATTCACCATCAATTCTGAGAAAAAGATAATTGATATCATAAGGAAATGCATTTCAGATGGATTCAGGGATCGTGAAAGTGTCTAAACTTTGAATATTTCAATGTAAACTTTGTGCCAAGTTCTCAAAAGTTTACAGGAAATGCTGAAATTTCTTGATGCAAAAATTAAGCTCTTTATCAAAGGGTATTTTCAATAAAATTTCTGTAATGGATATAGCTTCTTCCCTGCAACCAATGTTAAAAACAAAATACATATTTCATATCCACTATTGTTGCTCCATACGACAAGGCTGTTGAAAAATATCCCCTTAATAAACCATTTTGAAATGCTTTTATAAACAATATACAATGCTCATTAACAACATGACAGAAAAAAAAAATAACTCCATTATATGGATAAGAACAAAAATATCCAAGAATAAGAAGTATTTTTAGTAAGCTCTAAAACACTTCATCAACTTATACACAAATTCTAGAATAAGAAATCAGAAAACGCACCACCACTTATCATTTTGTGTCAGTGTAGCTTTCAGATTTGTGTGAAACATTAACCTTACCATAAAACAGCCAAAATTACATGAAAATGCTGTTTTACCCAGGATTTGTGATAACTAGGACTAACTAACCATCTGAGAATAGCAAAAACACTGTAAGCATGCAAACTGGTTTCAAGGTCATCAGATCATAAGTAATATGTTTGGTTTATATGAAATTCTAACACTGTAAAATGTCATCAACAAGAAATTGAATTTCAGTCTTCAAATGTGCAGATACATCACATTAAAAGAAATATACAGCACATCTCAAAGGAAGTATTGATGATTTAAAGAAAACAACAGCTGAAGAGAAATACATAGCTTCAGAGCTTCACAAGAAATGTTACAAATATTTTTAGTCTTGATGGCTTCTAAATGATTATGAGACCTTAAGCTGTGTGTAAAGAAAATCATCCATCCCATTTCTGCTACATGTAGTCACCAGACATGATAGTCAATGAAAATAATTAATGATTTAATTCAGAGCCAACAATGAAAACCAAGAAACCGTCGGCCTACAGGAGCTCAAAGACATGACTTATGTGCCCTCTAGACTGAGCCCTTTTGTTACTTAAAGAGACTGCAATGTAAATCACATTTTGAGACCAAAAGTAACCAATTATTGCCTTTAAATGAGTTATACTTTACAAAAATTAACAATATATGATTGCTTTTCAGAAAGCTGTCACTACTAATTCAATTTTCTGAGGTGTTAAAATAATTTCCAATACATCAATGAAATGCAATGGATATTGGAATAAGAGGTGCATATCAATATGACCACAATTTACGTTAGCTACCAAGATTGATTTAAAAAAATAAATCACATTAAAAATACATGTTATGTTTCAGCTCAATACCAGTGTCTAAGACGTCCAAAATGAGACACACACTTTACGAGTAAGGTTTTGACATCAATTGCTTAGAAAAAATCAGACTATAGATTTTAGTGGATCTAATTTGGACACAATGAGCCTACAATGAAGGAACAATGCCCAATAGGAAAATATATTGAGCAATTAGATGACTTTATACAAATGTACCCTTTTCTAGTAACCTATGAAGTATACTTGCCTTTATTTCATATCTTGCTGCAGCATTAATAAAAATGAAACCTTTGGTGCCTGTAAATAGTTCACAAGCTGCCTGGCCTCGCTACTAAAAAAAAAAATTGCTTGGCATTCAATTTTTGCTTTTCTTTCTATTTCAACAGACAAAATAAAGCCCTACAATACAGTTCTGTCAACAATGCAATTGCAAAGACTTTGAAGGAATCATCTTAAGGGCAATGTCAATACCCCATATTGCATCGCCCAAAGAAATCATGTTCAGATTATGTAAGATGTGATAATAATATGTGATTGTAATGCTCACACATTTCAATAGATGATGGACAAGGCTATTGAAATTTGACTTACATTTATTATTTTTTTTTTTTTTTGTCTTGGCGATCATGTTCAACGAACTTCTGAAGATAGGGACAATACTCTCAGTACCCTTAACAAGTTCAATATGCCTATAAGTAAGGGGAAAACCTGTCAATATTCAAACTATCTTGGAAAGAATTTTCGGAGGAGAAAACTTCCCAAAGTCCTCCTTCTGAGCTGATGATGAATTGTGGTGTATCATTCTCCAAATTAGATCCAACAAAGTCAACAGTTTCTGGAAGATTCCGTACGTGTGCCATACGACATATCATCTTTATCCATTTATCTCATCCACAAAAGAAAGCTTCTTGAAATGAGCATTGACTTCTGGTTCTTTCTTGTATAACTACCATTAGTTAGTGGCAATATCAAGAGATTTTTAAATTTTTGGATGACATTATATGGATAAAAGAAAAATGTACTGGACAGACTGCATGGAATCACCCTTCTACATGCCTTCTTCAAGCAAGGCATTGGCATCATAATGTACAACAATGTTCACTTTTTGCACTCTGAATATGAATTGCAATTTTCCAGTTGTCCTTCTCTGTCGTCATCGCTTCCACGATCGTCCTTCCTCGTCATCCTCTTCTTCCTCATCGTCAACCAGCAGCAGATCATCCTCGATATCCTCTTCCATTTCCTCCTCCTGTTGGTTGAGATACCAATGCATAACAAAATTAACAAGGAAGGGTCCAAACCTTTTAACAAAGGACAAAGGTGAATTATTCTATACAAATTTTTCAAAAGGGACCAATCATCACAAAGCAGTAGAATTTCTCTTCTCTTTTTTTTTTTTGGGGGGGGGGGGGGGTTTGAACACATATTCATCCTAAAAAAACCTTTACTAGACTTTTCTTTGTTTTTCAGGCCTCAAGACAAAATTGCAAGACTTTGCTGGGAACTTGGTATAGAGAGTGCGAGTATGAGGAGGCACACACAAAAATAGACAGAGGGAAACAGAGAGATAGATGCAGAGAGAGAGAGAGACAGACAGAGACGGAGAAACACAGAGTGTGAGAGAAAGAGGAAAACAGAGACAGAGAGAGGGAGAAACAAAGAGACAAAACAAAGAGAAGAAAAAGATAGACAGGGAGATAGAGATGGAGACAGAGAGATAGATGCAGAGAGAGAGAGAGACAGACAGAGACGGAGAAACACAGAGTGTGAGAGAAAGAGGAAAACAGAGACAGAGAAAGAGAGAGGGAGAAACAAAGAGACAAAACAAAGAGAAGAAAAAGATAGACAGGGAGATAGAGATGGAGACAGAGAGATAGATGCAGAGAGAGAGAGACAGACAGAGACGGAGAAACACAGAGTGTGAGAGAAAGAGGAAAACAGAGACAGAGAAAGAGAGAGGGAGAAACAAAGAGACAAAACAAAGAGAAGAAAAAGATAGACAGGGAGATAGAGATGGAGACAGAGAGATAGATGCAGAGAGAGAGAGACAGACAGAGACGGAGAAACACAGAGTGTGAGAGAAAGAGGAAAACAGAGACAGAGAAAGAGAGAGGGAGAAACAAAGAGACAAAACAAAGAGAAGAAAAAGATAGACAGGGAGATAGAGATGGAGACAGAGAGATAGATGCAGAGAGAGAGAGAGACAGACAGAGACGGAGAAACACAGAGTGTGAGAGAAAGAGGAAAACAGAGACAGAGAAAGAGAGAGGGAGAAACAAAGAGACAAAACAAAGAGAAGAAAAAGATAGACAGGGAGATAGAGATGGAGACAGAGAGATAGATGCAGAGAGAGAGAGAGACAGACAGAGACGGAGAAACACAGAGTGTGAGAGAAAGAGGAAAACAGAGACAGAGAAAGAGAGAGGGAGAAACAAAGAGACAAAACAAAGAGAAGAAAAAGATAGACAGGGAGATAGAGATGGAGACAGAGAGATAGATGCAGAGAGAGAGAGACAGACAGAGACGGAGAAACACAGAGTGTGAGAGAAAGAGGAAAACAGAGACAGAGAAAGAGAGAGGGAGAAACAAAGACAAAACAAAGAGAAGAAAAAGATAGACAGGGAGATAGAGATGGAGACAGAGAGATAGATGCAGAGAGAGAGACAGACAGAGACGGAGAAACACAGAGTGTGAGAGAGAGAGGAAAACAGAGACAGAGAAAGAGAGAGGGAGAAACAAAGAGACAAAACAAAGAAAAGACAAAGATAGACAGGGAGATAGAGATGGAGACAGAGAGGGGGTGTGCATGAGCTCTTACCTCCTCATCTTCCAGTTCTTCTCCTGCATCCATGCTATCTTCCACCATCTCAGATGCTGGGTCTTGCTGCTTGTGCCAAGCTAAACTCAGAGAATCACCCTTGAACTGGTTTCCCTTAGCTACAGCCTGGAAGGAGAGAGAGAGAGAGAGAGAAAAAGGTCATGTCAGTGGCCCATATTCTCGAAAGGTGCTTTGATTTAAGCCCCTGCCCAAGGGTGTAGATTTAGGCCACTGAATTATGGAGAGCCAAATGTCACCCACTTTTAATCCTACAAAATCACCATAGACTTCCTCTAGTTCTGGAACTAAATACAAATATAAAAACCTCATGATAGAATTGATGTCTGATGGTAATTTTTTAGCCAGGAAATAATTTTGTTTCTTTATTTTGTCGCATAAATATAGTAATTTATACGGGACTTAGGGGTTGACAAATGGCCTTCCATAAGTCAGCGGCCTAAGTTAAGCCTGGCTTAACTTAGGCCACTTTCGATTATACGGGCCAGTATCTCTTGATATGCATTTGTGGGATATAATAACATTTGTTTACCTCATTTGAAATGAATACCTTTAGCAACAGATCCTAAGGCCACTAAAAGACTTGTAGCAATTACCGCAACAGTTTCATTTAAAGGTTAATTTAGCCTGACTGTTTATTAAGTTAATCAAGATCATTGTTTTTACAGGAAGCTACCCTCATTAAACAAACACAGGTATTTATAAATACAATTAATAAATACAAATGCTTTTAAAACCTCTGTAAATGTGCAGTCTTTTTCTGATTAAATTATATATAACATATCTTGTGCTTAGTGTGCTGTGGGTCAAAATATTTCAGAAGACTACATAAACTTAAATCCTTACCATCTCTGCCTCTTGTCTTGTTTTGAATTCCAATACGTAAGTTACAGAGTCTTCGTTGTAATCCACATTTTCAATCTCACCAAAACCCTGCAAGGATTGATAAGTGCAATAGAAATAGGAGATTAGGCAATTCACACTAGAAAAGAGCTTAACTAGCACATCAATGATGTAGCGCTCATCCGGCATGCAGCAAAGAAATTGATGCAATTTGTACTTTGAACACAGTAGACATTGTAATGAATCGATGAAATGTACATGTATTGGTTACATGCATGTACAGATGATGAAGTGCCTATTGCAGATCTGGCTAAATGTGGTTTTGGAAGGAGACAGTGACATGTAGATATGAATGAAAGTCTGGAAATTGACAACTCAAGTTGCACGACTTCAGTTAAAAGATTTTGGGGAATGTAAATTTTAATAGTTTTACTGTGTGACAGAGAAATTTGAAATAAAGCATAAAGTTAGTCAAGGTGAGGTATCTCTACCAACTGTGAAATCTTTATTGAGAGAGATTTGAAGGTTAAGATTTGTAATAAAAGAGAAAAGCACTGAATGACATAAGTTATGCATTGGTGTAAAAAAAGAATTTTAAGGTTGGGACATTTAAGGGTGGCTTCAGTGCATTGTCCCTCACTGTTTCAAGTCTTTATTAGCTCATAACCCGCTATTGTTGACCACTGTCACTTCTGGGTTCTCGGTTCTGTCGATGATGTCGACAGAAATCATGTAGAAAGGTATAGCCTTTGAAATAATCCAGCAGCCATGGGTTTCATAATGGACAGGGCAAAGAGTTAAAATAAATTTTGTATAAATTACCATAAATAATTTTCTAGATAAAATTTCAAAATTCCGAGTAGAAGTTCAATGAACCTCATGAAAGTCTTCCTCAACAAGTGAATGAGTAAATTACGCAATGCGTAATAAATGTCCCCGCCAGAAGTGCAGATCTGTGGAAATTAACTAGCCTGAACCTTAAAACTTCAGTGAAAAACTTTAGTGAATAAAATAATAATGTTACTGCATGCAAAAGAAGAGAATACCAACAATGCATGTATACAACTGAAATATAAAACATGAAAACATTATGAACCTTCAGCCATTTTGAATAAATTTGCATAAATTTGCATGAATAATGAATTTCAAAATTCTGTGTAGAAGTTTGGAAGCCCCCACCCAGCCCTATCAGATAAAACAATCGGAATCAAAATCCGATGTGAAATAGAGGAGAAGTAGCATTTTTCGTCAATTTTGAATAAATTTGCATAAATTTGCATAATTAATGAATTTCAAAATTCTGTGTAGAAGTTTGGAAGCCCCCACCCAGCCCTATCAGATGAAACAATCGGAATCAAAATCCGATGTGAAATAGAGGAGAAGTAGCATTTTTCGTCGATTTTGAATAAATTTGCATAAATTTGCATAATTAATGAATTTCAAAATTCTGTGTAGAAGTTTGGAAGCCCCCACCCAGCCCTATCAGATAAAACAATCGGAATCAAAATCGGCCAAGAAATGACGGAGAAGTAGCATTTTCTAACATTTGAGCACACACGGACAGACGGACGGACGGACGGACGGACGGACACACACACGCACACACGAACGGAGCCCGTTTCATAGTCCCCTCGCGAACTTCGTTCGGCGGGGACAATAAATGAGGAAGAAGAAGCAAGTTTTGTGATTTTGTGATAAATTTCGCATAAATTAGCATAAATAATTTTCTAGACAAAATTTCAAAATTCCATGAAGAAGTTCAATGAACTTCATGAAAGTCTTTTAGATGGAAGAAAAAAAATCAAAATCAGTCAATAAATGAGGAAGAAAAAGCAATTTTTGTGATGTTTTAATAAATTTTGCATAAATTTCCATAAATAATTAGCATAAATTATTTTCTAGACAAAATTTTAAAATTCCGAGTAGAAGTTTAATAAACCTCACGAAAGTCTTTCAAATGGAACAAAAAAAAAATCGAAATCGGTCAATAAATGAGGAAGAAGAAGCCATTTTTGTGATCTTTTTAATAAATTTCGCATAAATTAGCATAAATAATTTTCTAGACAAAATTTCAAATTTCCGAGTAGAAGTTCAATGAACCTCATGAAAGTCTTTCAGATAGAAAAAAAAAAATCGAAATCGGTCAATAAATGAGGAAGAAGAAGCAATTTTTGTGATTTTTGAATAAATATCGCATAAATTAGCATAATTAATTTTGTAGACAAAATTTCAAAATTCTGTGTAGAAGTTCAATGAACCTCATGAAAGTCTTTCAGATGGAACAAAAAAAATCGAAATCGGTCAATAAATGAGGAAGGAGAAGCAATTTTTGTGATTTTTGAGAAATGCGCATAAATTAGCATATTTAATGAGTTTCAAAATTCTGTGTAGAAGTTTCGAATCCCCCACCTAGTGCTATCATATAAAGCAAACGGAATTAAAATCGGGTAAGAAATGGCGAAGAAGAAGCATTTTGAAATTGTGGACGGACGACAGACGAAGGACGGACGGACGGACGGACGAGGGACGACGGACGCCTCGCCACGGCATAAGCTCATCTGGCCCATTCGGGCCGGATAAGCTAAAAATTGGACAGGAAAAAAAATTCACACACAAATTACTCCTGAAGAAGTATTTTAATTTACAACTATGCATTGTTAATCCATTGGTGATAAATGTAAAACCAAGTCAAGGAGAATATTTCCCCCATTTTTCTCATCAAAAGGAAAGAGTTTCTTGAATTCTGGAAAAAAACAACAACCTTAATACATGACTTCTTTGTCAATGTCTTTTTGACTTTTAACATCTTTTAACTTCCTGTGATGTATGAGAGCTATTCATGAGCTATTCATAAATATTCATCCTTTGGTAAAACTCTGTTTTACATATTATACCTTGCTCTTTTTTTTGCACAAGGATTTGAATCAATCACATGTTATGATAGCTTGTAACTTGATATGGACTTCAACTTGTGCAATATGGCCCTTCAAACTTAAGGATTAATCATTCCTTTAAATATGCAGACCAATCCACATAAATTTTTGTTTTGCTAGATGAAACTAGAAGAATTTTCGACCGCGCACGGTCGGAATTTATGCCTCCGCCAACAACAGATTGGAAATGTATGGCATATATGTACACTTTGGTTACCTGGTTAGTGTTGAAAGTATTAATGACAAAACATCGTTGGTTAAATAATGACAAAGAAACATTATTTGTTTGGGAAGCTGTTTTTAACCATCACATTGGTTTGATCGACCACCTGGAGATTGGTTGTGTTTCTGACCAATTTTATTGGTTGAAAATGGTGACCAATTTTGGATTGGTTATTGTCAATATGTTGGTTAGATATGCACCAATAGATGTGGTTTGAATCGACTCATATTTTGGTCATTTTGAGCAATCATATGCATACATGGGCCAAGTTACACACTGATCCATAAAATGGTTCTAAGAACGAAAAACGGGATAGAAGGCATACAGACGTACAGACAAACGACCCAAAAACATAATGCCTCTGGCTACGTAGGCAGAAACATAAAAATGATGTATCTATGGATAATAGAACATGCTTTAAATAGTGCGATTAAAAAAAAAGAGTACCAAAGAGGCATAATTCTTGTAGGAAATTTAATCCCTGTTCTGAGAGTTGTAACTCAGTTATCAGAAGGTAAAAGGCAGTGAAAAATCAGATTTACCCCTTTTCATTTTTTTTTTTATTGAACTCTGTGACCTTGAACTTTAACCTCATGATCCCAAAATCTAATCAGATCACTGCCCTCCCATATGCATAAAGCCAAGTCAATTTAATCCCTATTCTGGGAGTTGTAACTCAGTTATTAGAAGGTGAAAGCAGTGGAAAATCAGATTTACACTTAAAAAAAAAAAAAAAAAAAAAAATTATTGAACTCCATAACCTTGAACTTTAAACTCATGACCCCAAAATCTAAGCAGATCATTGCCCCTCCCATATGCATGCATGAGCCAAGTCTGAAGATGATCCGTCAAATGGTTCTTAAGTTATCACAAGAACAAGCCATTTCTATGTATTTTATTGAACTCAGTGACCTTGAACTTTAACCTCATGACCCCAAAATCTAATGAGACCATTGCCCCTCCCGTATGCATACATGAGCCAAGTCTGAAGTTGATCTGTCAAATGGTTCTTAATTTATTGCAAGAACAAGCCATTTTAATATATTTTATTGAACTCTGTGACCTTCAACTTTAACCTCATGACCCCAAAATCAAATCAAGGCATTGCCCCTCCCATATGCACACTCCAGCCAAGTCTGAAGTTGATCCATCCATCAGTTTTTAAGTTGCAAGAACGAACCCATTTTCATGTAACATTTTTATGTATTCTATTGAACTCTGTGACCTTGAACTTTAACCTCCTGACCCCAAAATCTACTCAGACCATTGCCCCTCCCATATGCACACTCCAGCCAAGTCTAAAGTTGATCCGTCAAATGGTTCTTAAGTTATTGCAAGAACAAGCCATTTTAATGTATTTTATTGAACCCTATGACCTTCAGCTTTAACCTCATGACCCCAAAAACTTATCAGCGCATTGCCCCTCCCATATGCACACTCCAGCCAAGTCTGAAGTTGATCAGTCAATCGGTTTTTAAGTTATCGCAAGAACGAACCATTTTTATGTATTCTATTGAACTATATGACCTTGAACTTTAACCTCATGACCCCAAAATCTAATCAGCGCATCGCCCCTCCCATGTGCACACTCAAGCCAAGTCTGAAGTTGATTCGTCAATCGGTTTTTAAGTTATCACAAGAACAAGCCATTTCTATGTATTTTAACAAAACCCGTACGGACGTACGGATGGACGGACGAACGACCCGAAAACATAATGCCTCCGGCTACCACCTACGGTGGGCGGAGGCATAAAAAATAACTAGGTAATTATTTGCAAATTGATAATATACTACACAACATCAAAAGGTCCAGAAAGCCAATATGAAAAAGAAAAAGTAATACAAAGATAAATGAAATAGCTTTTGTGCAAAAATGACAGCTCTAAGAGTACTTTGCTCACAGCACACATAAACCTGGTGCTGTATTTAAAAAATATGCAATCTTTCATGTTAGTGAAGTGTTCGTTAATTGGCATAGCAAATTGAAATTGTGCGAAATAAACATTTATCATTGGTGCTTATAGAGATGTCTCTCTAACTACAGGCGTAGATTATTAAACATGACAGACAGCATAGTTTTCAGAGTACCAGCCTGAGAACATAAACTTACAGTAAAATGGACCAGTACTTCGTCTTTGTCCTCGGGTGCAAACCCTCCTACAACGAGGCCTCTGGGTCGCTTGTCCATCACCAACTTGGTATTGGAGCTCCGCCTCCTAGCTGCCATGAAGCCCCGCCCACGACCCCGTCCACGACCTCGGATTGACCTTGGATGGCCACGCCCCCTGCTGCCACCTGCATTGTCCAATAGGCCTAGGGCTTGGGCCTGTAAAAGAGTAAAAGGTTACTACATGCTAAACAGACAAATCTTTTACTCAGAGAAGAAACTTCCGATTGCTTATTCTTCTCAGATGATAAATCTGTTAGTGCAGGGGGCTAAAAATCTCATACAAATTTTTTAGGTGGTGAACTATTTTCTGGAACTATCAAATAGACTGTTTTAATCAATGATTGTTTGAACAGTTGTTTCATTCTTCCTGACCAAATTGCAGGTTGAAAGTAATACCTGGCATTTGGTCTTGTAACACAGCTTCTATTTGGTCACTCATTATTATCTGTGTGACCAGGCACCACAAAACCAACAAAACGTCACCAGAAATGAATTTTTAGTTATGGTCTGATTCTGAAAGCTTTAAAATGATATATAACTCATTAGCATTGGTTGTTCCTAACCCACTTTACAAAGAGTGGAATGCCCAGTCCCGCAGAATGTCACTATTGAGAAATAATGGTTTACAAGTTTGCAGTCTATTCAAGCACTCTGACTTACGAGGAATTGTGCAAAAGTGACAAAAGGAGGATTAGAACTCAACTGAAATTTCTATGAAGGGATTATCTGATTGTCCTGAAACTTGGCAGTTGGCATAATAATAAAGCACACCCTGCTCACCATAGTAGACAAGTATCAATAACAGAACTTACTCTGTTTTGAAATTATGGGAGATCAAAAATGAGACAAGTATTCAGGGTCATAAAGAAAATAGGAAATGCCTAAAACTAAAATTAGGAAAATAGGAAATGCCTAAAACTAAAATTTGACCATGCCAACCAAAAGCACGTTTATTGAGCTCTAAACTGAAAATCACAAAGTGCGACTTTTTTGTGGTTTTGTGGTGCCTAGTCACATCTGTATGCTGACTGGATTGATTTCTTCATGATATCTTTATCTAGGTTCTTAAGGTGACAAATCACTGTCCGACTGAAACGTACCTCTCTCCTCAGCTCATCTACTCTCTTCCTCAGTTCAGAGGTATCCCCTCCTTCAGACTGCTGGTTGTATAGGTCCAACTCTGTGTCTAGTAGCTCCCTCTCGGCCTGCTAGGACGGATGAAAGAAAGAATACCAAAAATACAGTAACATAGGAAAGGAATTTCCTTATTCATAAGTAGGGCTGAGTCATCACGGGTTTTTCCAAACCCGGGTTTGACTCGAAAATTTCGGGCGGGGACCGGGTACCCGAACGGGAATTCCCTACAACAGAAAATGTGAGTGTATGTAGTGATGGGAGTCAACAGTCAAGGTAAAATTGCTAAACTAAAATGCAGCATAGAGGACAGTTACTGAATCCAAATCGATAAAACAATGCTTTTCCCGAGAGAAATAACAATTCGGAATAAAAACAAAACATTAAAGGGCAATCCAACCTTGGTAATAAGTTGATTTGTGTGAAAGCAGAAAATTAAGAAAAACAGGATGGTGAAAGTTTGAAAGAAATCGGACAAGGACTAAGAAAGTTATGGATGTTTGAAAAATGAGATCACTACATCTATGCGAATCTCAAATTGGCAATTTGATGAGTCAATTGTGACATTTTTGTGGACAACTCTCCCATTTGTCGTACACAAAAATATCATTAATTTGCGGTTTTCTTCGAGGCGCTTTTACCCTCGGGGCAGTACTCAAAATATCTTGGAGATAGCATATTGCTATAGGTCCTCATGAACGAAAAGATCCTACCGACTAATGCATTTTGAAAAAAAGTGACATTTTAGTCATTTTGTGTGTTAGAGCAAATGGGGGAGTTGTCCACAGCTACATCACATTACCTATTCGGCCAATTTGAAATTCCCATATGCATAGTGATTACAACTTTCAAAAATTCATAACTTTCTTATTGCTTGTCCGATTTCGTTCAAACTTTCACCAATCTGCTTCTATGATTTTTCCCCTTTCTTTCAAAGCAACTTGCTATTAAGGTTGGATTTCCCTTTAAGAAATACAGCCAAAGGTCTCTTTGTTACCTAAAATTGAGGGCTGAAAGAGGAAATCAAGCTTCGTGGTAGGTACCTTGCACGTTCAGAAATGAAGTCAGAATGTGAGTCACTGTGCCCAGTGCGCACGAATACAGCCCTAGACCGTAATACACACATACGAGGGTCGAATATAACTAATGTGATCGGATCAAAGTAAGCTTGAAAACACCTAAAAATACCACGTAAGCGACAACAAAAATACAAAATTACCGTAAAATAATTCTTCCCTTTGGCAAAAAACAGTATGGGTATCCATAATATTTCATAGAAAAAAAGATGTTGGAGGATTGCGAGTGCACTTCATATCGAGATTAGGCAGCCATATTTGACATTGTTCTGCTTAGCAAGACCGCAGATGGCAGCAGAGAGGAAAATAAATGTGGGCGCTAGATCAGGTGATCGGCCACAACTGTTCCTCTCTGCTGCCATCTGCGGTCTTGCTACGCAGAACAATGTCAAATATGGCTGCCTAATCTCGATATGAAGTGCACTCGCAATCCTCCAACATCATTTTTTCTATGAAATATTATGGATACCCATACTATTTCTTGCCAAAGAAAAGAATTGTTTTACGGTAATTTTGTATTTTTGTTGTCGCTTACGTGGTATTTTTGGTTGTTTCCAAGCTTACTTTTGGCACGATCACATCAGTTATATTCGACCCTCGTCTGTGTGTATTACGGTATAAGGCTGTATTCGAGCACACTGAGCGCCGGTGACTCCCATTCTGACTTCATTTCTGAACGCGCACAGTACCGCCTAGCTTGAATCTTCCTCGCAGCTCTATTTTTTTTAGACTCATGAAAAGACCTATCGTCGTCTGAAATGATTTCCATTTATTACTGCAGCAAATATAATTGGATTAAATTGAAATTCAGTTTGTGAATTGCATGTTTAAAGTTCTAAATTGCAATATATTAGTGCTAAAATTAGTTTGGAAAAACCCGAAATCCGAAAATGCAAACCCGGGTTTCAGCGTGACGGGCGGGGACCGGTCGGGGAACCATTTCGACGCAGCCCTATTCATAAGCAGATTGTAAAACAACATTAGCAGAGAATAGTTGGCTTTTGGTGAAAATTTGTTTGACACAACATCATTGTAAGTGAAGTCTTGCAACATAGTCTTCCTACTGGAATGTATGTGTAGAATCAAGAAATCCAAATTAAGGAACTCTCAAACGTATATAATCTTCATCTTCAAGGTTCCCAATAGTCATACATGTACAAATAATCAAAATTCAGAATACTGTAAGCCTCCCCTTGTGGGAAGAAAAGCCAATTTGGCTCAGAACCATAGTGACATCAGACCAATCGTGCCTTTGTCTATGATTTGAAGCTGATTTGGCTTTCATTTCAACTAGAAGACTAATAATGGAACAAACTTGCAATGTCAGAATTAGTATCATTATTCAGAACCTTAATCAGTTGGGTCATATAGTGTCAAGTGGACCCAACACATCTCCTGCTCTCACCTGTTTCTTATCCTTTGGCTTGGGTTTTGCATCCAGGAGTTCCTTCTTCGTTTTCTCAATGTTCTCAGTCAGCATTTTGATAGATTTCATGATTTCAGCTCTTTTCAAGGTTGTCATGGTGGCTTTGCCTTGCTCCAACTTGGATATAAGGATCTGAGTAGAAAAGAAAAGACAAATACGTTGGTGAGTAGAAGAAAAAGGACAGCTCTTGTAAAGGTTATCATGGTGGTGTTGCTTAATTCTGATTTTGATGTATATTAGCATGGATGTTCAAGAAAAGTTAGTGAGGTGAGAAAAAACAATTTCAGCTCTCTTCAAGGTAGTCATGGGGTAGCCTTGCCTTGCTCTAAATTGGATATAAGGATCTGAGTTGAAAGAAAAAAGGAAAAGAGTCAGGAGGAATCTGATCAGAGGAAGAACATGATTTTAGTTCTCTTGAAGGTTGTTATTGGGACCTTGCCTTTCTCTAATTTGGACATGAATATGCAATTGAAAATAGGCAGCCAAATCTTCGATGGTGAGGAGAAAACAAATAACACAATTTCAGCTCTCCTGTGGGTAGTAGCACAACCTTAATAAAATTTTTGTATGAAGATCCAAGTATGAAAGGAAAGCAACATGGAAAATGGAAAAAGTAAAAAAAGTATGAAGAATCTTAAACCAGGACGATTAACAAGGAAAGATAGATATGAAAAAAGTATAAACAAAATATAAGACGAATCAGAAAATGTGAAATAAGGAAAAGAATTAAAAAAACTAGAAATTTAATTCGTCACTGAAGACGAATTAGGTGGTCTGTCCCAGAGGCAAATTGCTTTGTCAGATGTGATAATATTTCTGCAAGATAATAATCATGATAATGTTGACGACAATGATGATAAGATGGTCATATAAGTGATGACAATGACGATAATGATATATTGATAATGATGATCATAATGACAACAATAATGAAAATCACCACGATAACCTAAGTGGCATAGCGCCCCTTCAAGTTCAATTTTATGGGCGATTTTTTTAAAAGTGCTTGAAATGGCATAAAACGTGTGCAAAATGAATTTAGGAGGATTTGGAGAATTTCTAAATTTTACGCGCACACGGACGCGCGCACGGACGCGTACGCGCGCGTTTAATGAAATGACCTTGACTGGAATGACAGTGACCTTAACCATGCCAAATATGAAAGAGAAATGACATTTCGTTATGAAGATATGACCATAAGTTGATTTTCACAAAATGGCACCTGGCTGACCTCACAATAACCTGATGACCTTGAAAAAGATGTGGGAACTTAACCTTATTAGGACTGATGACTGACGAAAATATGAAGAAAATTGACTACGCCGATTTTGAGAAATCGTGATAACGAACTGGACGATTTGATATTGCAGGACATGTGGAAGATTATCCCCTTAGCTTTAACCCTTTCAGGACAGCAATTATTTAAGGGCTAAATTGATCACATTTTGTTCTTCAAATTGGCAACAATAATATTTTTCTTTTAGGGCTAGATGGTTCTAATATGTGTAATGTCTTTTAGAACAATAAACATGGTCAGTGATTTTATCGATACGTTGAAAAAATTGCCAATTTTGATGAAAAACAATGATTTTGAATCTCTCAATGTGTTGCCAATTTAAGGATTTTGAAGCTTATTCTCCTTTTTAAAATTCCTGACATCAAACGCAAGAAGGTCATGTAACAAAAATGGACATAGCATGTGCAGAAATTTTTGCTCTTTCTACTTGTGCATCTGGTATATTTTTTAGAGCTCTGGATCAAAAGTTATTGAGCCAAACCACAAAATGTGGTCAATTGTCTGGAAAGGGTTAATACAAGAAAGGGAATGAGATTCTACACAAACTACTGCACACTACTTTCAATAGACATAACATGCAAAATTAGGCAGTTTATCACACTGTTTGTGATGGTATATGTTATAATAGTCGAAGAAGATGGTAGAATGAAAGGCAAAAAAAAAAAAAAAAAAAAAAAAAAAAAAAAAAAAAATGGACCCACCGGGAATCGAACCTGGGTCGCCGGAATGGAAGGCAAGTGCTTTACCAATGGACCAAAATATTTCCAATAGAGATAACACGTAGACGAAAAACGGGATTCTCAAATGACATTTTGTAGTTAAAAAATGGGCATGATCCCGACATCTGATCAAAAATTGGAGGGCACACTTATGAAAGCTTATAGTCTCAGCTATAACATACCAAAATTTGGAAGAAAATTGAGGAGAAATAACAGAGATACTGCTCAAAGAAGACGGGAATGTAGAATCAAGATTTGAGAAAAAGTCATCTCCCATAGAGAATACACGCAAAATGTGAAAAATTGACATGCCTCCTTTAATCGCAAAAATACGCCATGATCCCTTTGTCAAAATGAAAAATCGTGGTAACTGATCTTGTAGAGAATTGTCTCAGCTACAACATATCGAAAATTGGATGAAAATTGATCAACTATGAGTGAAATATTGTCAAATAAATACAAAATTTATTACGTCATTTTTTCAAAATCGCATTTTTGAGTTCATATGCAAATGTGACGACGTTCCGATCATTCGACCCCCAATTTTTTTTCATAAATTCCAATCTACAACTCATAGGCTTTCAGAAAATGTAAAAAAAATGGGGGGTCTCCAGGCTTTCTGACGAGCTATGGCGGATTCTAGATAGGCATGTTTTTACCACTTTTTACATTATATTGCCCATTGACGCACGCGCGGATTTTAAAGTTTGACGCAAGCTTGTGGCATTATTAGATGTCGAGAATGACTGAAACTAATTGGAAATTGTCAAGAATTTTATCAGGAATCGATCCCATGCAAAAAAACGGCATTTCTACCTTCCGTACGTGCTGCGCACGCGCAAAACGCGCGCGCGGACGCGTACGTACAGAAAATTTTGAAATGCTTAAAATGACCTGAACCGTACTCTACTTTGATCAAAAAGTGATTTTGAGCATTTCTAAATTTTGACGCGCGCGTATGTGCGCGTCATGACGCGCGCGCGTTTTGATGAGATGTGATGTTGACCCTTGACCTGAAGTTCATGTGTACCGAATATAGTTCATTTTTGATCACTTGTAATGAAGATATGATCAATAATGTGATTTTACAAAATGGCGCCTGGATGACGTCACAATGACCTGATGACCTTGAAAAGTTTCGTGTGACATCTTCGTTATGGGCTTTATAACTGGTATGAAAATCACGGAAATTGATCTTGTCAATTTTGAGATATCGTGCGCACAAAATTTTGAGGATAAAAAAAATAATACAGAAAATTCTGACGAAATTAATAGGTGATCTGTCTACGACAGACCACCTAATAATAAGTTGGAGGGATATGTATAATAAAAATGAAAGACTTTTTAAGAACTACAATACAACCGATCTTTAATACATTAGTAAAGTGAATATCAAGTGAAATGCTAGTAATTAAGTATAATAAAATTACAATACAGTATGTGCTTTATGATCACTCAATGAGGCAGTTGTGTGACCTTTAGAACTTGAGCATTGCCAAAGGCTTAATTTCTGCATGCTGCTCTGTTACTTGTAAATTACATTCCTACTTGTTTACAAATTCTGGCCAAGAAATAACTCCTTGTTGATTTCTGGTAGATTTCATCCTGTAATTTACATTCTGTCAAGCTGGAAACTTTTCACACACATGTTTCTTGTAAATTTCACAGAAGTATTTCCTGTGTAATATACAACCTGTCAATCAAAATACAAGGCATGCTCCATGACCTAGTTCTATAACTCTTCTCTCTCTCTCTCTTACCAACTGACATACTTATGAAAGGGCAGATTCTTGCCTTCATTGTACAATACTAACTAGAATAATTTCATTAATCAAGAACCATTTTGATTCTTTCTAGACCTATATTTGCAGTACATGTATATACTTCTTGTCTTTATCACATAGACTCACCTCTTGAAAATTGTATGTCTCTTTAACATCAAGTCTTTCTGGATATTCATTATTCATTGAATTTTGTAAATTATAAAGGTAGCAAAGCATGCCACAATATTGCACAAGCACATTTTATTTTATTTTCAAAGATTTTGATACACCTGGGGGGTATTTCATGAAAGGACTTGTCAGATATTTTATCCGACAAATTTGCTCTCAGCCAATCAGATGCAAGGATTTCAGTAGCTTATAACAGTTGTCGGATAAAATATCCGACAACTTCCTTTCATGAAACGCTCCCCAGGTAGAGGTTGGAGCAGGCCGCACAAAGAAATGTGGGATGATTACACCTTAAAATGACATCTCCTTGCTTGTTACCCTAATATTATGTTCTGGTATTTCTTACTCCCTTTTTCCAAAAAATAGTTTGACCTGTTGATACTAAGCCTGAGTCACATGTAGGTTGAGCAAAGATCTATGGAAGATGTATGTCATACATAACTAATTTGGATTCAATGTGTGAACTGGTTCATTGTGTATGTTCCTGCACTCACCTTCTGCTGTTGGATGAAGCCATTCATTAGCTCCTGCTTCTGTTTCTGGATTTCGATCTGCTTCTTGGCGACAAGTTTCTTGGCCTCCTCCTGCTTTTTCCTCACCGCCTCCTGAGCCGCGGCAAGCTTCTTGGCCACGGAGGCCGAGCTGTGGGCCGCAGCTGCCTTCTTGGCATTGGCCAGGTTGTTCTGGACGGTGACCAGGCGCTGGTTGATAGCCACTGCATTCTGGTTGATGATCGTCTTGGTCAAGGTGGAGTTGCCAGGTTGGATGACCACCTGGGAAGACAGATGGAGAGTGCTTTGTATGAATTGACTTGAGATGAGACAGACTGGATTTGCATGCAGTCCTGTGTGATTTTCTTTTTGTTTAGTAGTGAACACATTAACAAAGGTCCTTTCATGTTTCAACCTAAATTAAAGGGCAAGACAGCCTGGCATAACATTGAGGTTTCTTTGAAAAAAGGTAGACAAATAATTTTTTCTAGCCTTCATTTACTACAAGAAAATTTGAATCTGTATGGGTTTGCTTTCACACAAAAAGAAGGAAACCATACTTCAGTGGTTAAGTGGGAAAAATAAATGCATAAATTGAGTGTCAAAACAAAATAGAAAATATACATTTTGCTATTAGATTTCATTACCCAAATTTACCTGGCACATTTTGATTACTGATTTCTTAATTGAAACGCAAGCATCTGTTTTCATCTTAATAATTGAATTCCGCAGAGGTACTCCTATCAAAGTGAGCTTATAAATTCATCTGCACTACTACATGAAGTAAATTTCTGTAAGGAATTGCTAACCCTATTGTAGGTGATAGCTTTATGGGCCCAATATGAGACAATGAATGTGTAAGAGTCACATTTTCTATACACATCCTTTGTGGACATCCAGACTTTACCTCATAATACCCCCTTCAAGGATGGAGATTAATTAGTGCTGGCTAATCCTTCTTAATCCCCTTTATGCCAATTCTGTGTCTGAATACAAGTGCGATGAGTATTAAGGGGAACATGTATACTAACCACAGCTTTAGAAAAGCCACCTACATGTACACAAGCAAGTCAAAGGTATTTGGTTATGCTGTGTCCCATACGTTGTCAAGTATTTTCTAGCACCAATTGTCAAAGGTCAAAGGTACTACTTCCTTTATATTTGGTCTGATCTAAGCTACTTTCTAAATGACTTTATTTCTATGTATTATATTCTGAATTATTTTCTGCGTGTGTATTGTCTGAACAGGCTACTCTGTAAAAATATGTAAAATAAACAAATAAATAGTACACTAAAATCTTTGATGAAGGCAGTAACCTACAGGACTTGCCCACCTTCATAAATTTTATACCCTTGTTCTTGACAAGTAGACTGTGTGGAATGCACAGACACAAGTTGATTTACAAGGGAGTGTGTCATTTAATCTAGCAGTCTATTCAACACAGTAGTACTCAGTTGGTAAGTGCACAACTTTTGTGTTTGCTGCTGGCTTTCATTGCACTAGAAAAAAGTTCTCTTTTCTTATTTTACACACTAATTAACATTGTGGAGATGATGACGAATGATATTTCTTACTTGAAATTACATTTAAAAATGTGCAAAGACCATGCCATCCAAAACTGAAACAAGGAAACAGTGCTGAACCAAAACAAGAAACTGGTATGGGGGAAATACACAAGGGGGATGTAAAACATGTAAATCAATGAAAAAAGACAAAATAAGAGAAAACTAAAACAGGAAATTGAAGATGCAGCATGATGGAGAAAAAAAGAGAGGGTGATACAGGGGAAAACAGGATAAGAGTAAGACTGAGGGGGGGGGGGGGGGGATTGGTGATGAAGATATAGACATGATAGGTGAAAAGAAATAAAATGGAAATAAAAGGGAGACGGAAAGAAAGTGATAAAGAAGGAAGCACAGAGATACTGAGATAGCCAACAAAGAGAGAGAGAGAGAGAGAGAGGAAAATAATTAAGAGAGTGAGATGGAGAAAAATGAATGAGAAAGAAAGAGTGTGAAAAGGGGACGGAAATGCCCCCTACCTTGTCTGGCGGAGTTGGATGGTTTCTAACGACTGTCAGCTGCTTTTTGGTAGGTAATTGTATTCTTTGCTTCGCAGGCTTCCTGCTTTGATGCTGTGGCTCATTCTCTCCCGTTGTGTTCTGCAAGGCAACCAAGGAACATAGCAACATAGACTTCCTTGTAAACTCCTATCAATATTACTGGCAACTAATAAAGTTCTTTTCTTAAACAAAAAACAAAAGCTGGGGAAATCTGTGTTGATTAAGCCTACAAAAAGTATAAACATATGAGGCACAAGGAAATCTGCTTTTGTATTCACTTACATATCAGAAAGGCAAAACTTGGTGATTTCAAATGACAAAATTCCACCCCCAGCAATAAGATAACCTGTGTAATTCAATGTTTCCGACTCAGAATGACAGTTAAGTTACATACATGTAGGCAAAAAGATTCATTCACTCACGTGAGGGGGGAGGGGGGGGGGGTGAGGAAATCTACATAAAATGTCCTTATTTTCCCTAAACTGATCATGTATCAATTCCTCATAATACATTAATAGCATTCAAGGGTTGAACCAGTGAAGCTTTTGTTAGCATGTGGGCCTTAACCCTAAAAGGAGAGGGGGGGGGGGGGGGGGTGGACCAGCATCCATTCCCCCACCCTGATGCTGCTGCAAGATATTAAATAATGATTTTTCTTTTCTTTTTATTGTATCATAGCTAATTAATTAGTGATAACTCCAAAACCATTTGAGATATACATGTATGATGTAGTTATGAAACTGCCATGGGCTTATTCATAAAAGGATGCTCTATCAATATGTTTCAGAATTTCTTGTCACTCCATGGCCAAGATCCTTGTAGGGGGGGGGGGGGGGTGGATTCTCCCTGCCCCCTCCCACCGGAGAGGGCACCCAAAACAACCCAGCATTCTTAGGGTTAAGACTCCAGAGTGCCTTACTCTTACACAAGGCCTACATATTTAAAAAACTGACAACTGGTGTAATGGAATATGAAATGTTATCATACCTCAGGAGGGACATGCCAGAAAACCTTGACAAAGCGGTTGTTGAAGACTGCCTCTGTGGACTGATAGGCTTTCTTGGCTTCCAGATGAGTTGAGAAGGTGACCAAAGCTGCCTCTAAGTCCTGGGCATATGCAATCTGACAAAAGATAAAATTGAGACAGAGAAATTTTTAAAGTGAGAAAAGTAAGGAAAGCATGAAGATTCGATTCATGCAAACATTTCAAACTGCATTTTATGTGACAGAATTAAAAAACACATGCGATGTGTAATGCACTAATGCAATCTGACAAAGGGTAACACTGACAGAGAGAAGTTCTTAAAGTCAGAAACATAAGGAAAATATGTAACTTTGATTCATGCAAACATTTCAAACTAAATTTTACGTAACAGAATTGGAAAACATATATGATGTGTAATGGACTAAATGAAACACAGATTACTACATTTGATAAAGAGAGGTTTTCCTATTTTGGTGAAAGCATACAAAGATCTACCAAAGATTTTATGACTCCTTCCTCCTAGGAAGAATATTCAACTTTTTTTCTTAAAGACTTATCGTACATAGTTTTACCATCAACCATCACTGCATTTAAAATGTTCCACCACGCTAGTCCACAAAGCTCATCGAAACAATCTATAGTGAGAATGCACCAGTGACATAAAGAAAGGATAGTTTTGTCAATCATCACTCTCACCTGTAAATTGACGATATTGCCAAACTTGCTGAAGTGCTCGTTGAGCTTGGTGATGTTGTTGAACTCCTTAGGTATCTTCCTTACTTCCAGGATTCTGTTGTTTGGCACAAATTTCCCTTTCCCTTTCCCTCCAATCCTGGCCCTGAGATCTACAGCACCCCCAGCCCCACCTCCGCCGCCACCACCATGGTTGAAAGGTCTCTTTGGCGGATACCTCATGGGTCCATCGTCACTCTTGATGACAGCACGCCGCTGCTCCTCTTGGACACCAAGATCTTCCTGGCCCTGGGTGAGGTCGACAACCTTTCTTTCGCTTTGGTTTTCATCAGAGGAATCCTTGGTCAGGACACCTATTTCTTCCATTTCTATATGGGTGAGAAGATGGGTAAGCCGGTAAACCGTGCGCTTAGAAACATCCGTATTAAGCGCCTAATAAATGTATTGTATTATTATTATTATTATAAGAAAATAATAAGGTTTTTATGCCACATTTACTTCACTATCAAGAAGAATATAAGAAATACCACATTCCGGGTACATAGAGCTTGCCCAAATCAAGCCACAATAAAATTATTATCTTGTCTTTCAACTTTGCTTACAGAAACAAATCATGCTCTATTTATAAACTTTGCTTACATAAAGTAACTGACAAATACTGAAAAACTGACTGAATTTAAAAAAGCGACGTTGGTTTGAAAAAAAAAAAAAAAAAAAATGATTCCAAACACAAAGATCAGCCCCTCTAAGCATCTAATTGACACATATTTTTGCTTGCACCAAGCACTTGAATCAATTGCAAAATTTCTTCATTATGGTCCTGATCCACTACTTATCTTTGTTTATTCACAATTTAACAGTTTCTTGGCCACGACTCACCTTCCCTGGTAGTTGTAGGGACTGTCTGTATCCCAACCAGGGTCCTAAGATTGGACGAGGCCTGCCTTGGGGGTCGACCACTACTGAAGAACAGCCTGCCTCCCTGGGCTTCCATGCTATGGGCTTCCATGCTAGGATCTTCTGGGTTGTAGCCGCCTTCCATTTGGAAATCTGATGGAAAAGGAAGACAAATGAGTTGTACAGTAATGGTGATGAAACATCCTGAAGCAGTGAGTAGAATATAACATTTTGAAGGAACATCCCGGAGTTAAGATCAGAATGACATGTCAATTAAAGATAAGAATTCTGAAGTATGGCCTGCCCTCCTGAGCTTCAATATTAGGATGTTCTCAGTTGTAATCTTCCATTTGGAAATCTGATGGAAAAGGAAGACATGTGAGTTGTACAATAATGGTGATGAAACATCCTGAAGCAGTGAGTAGAATCATAAAACTTAAATATATATCGATGAAAAACAATTAATTTGACACAAAGGCTAAGATCTAGTTGAGGCTGGTTGTCGAAATTGGTCCTAAAAAAGTGAACTAAACCTGCCACCCTACTGTGCAACTGAAACGAGGCTCAATGTAATGCTATCAATGCTACATGAATATCACATCATAAAAGAGAGAAAGAATTCAACATCTGATGCAATGTACCCTTGTTCTTGACAAGCAGACTGTGTGGAATGCACAGACACAAGTTGATTTACAAGGGAGTGTGTCACTTAATCTAGCAGTCGATTGAACACAGTAGTACTCAAAAGGTCAGAGCGCGACTAGTGTGTTTGCTGCTGGCTTGCATTGTCACTTTCACATCAAAAATACCTCACTGTCCTTGATTCACTGATTAATGCAGGAAATCATTCCTAACAGTAGAATTCAAAAGCACAATTTGATTACTCTTAAACACCTGTACTACCCTAGTAAGTAGAAATTTTTTATTTCTTGAATAACCTTTTCAACAAAGCAATTTTTGAAATGGACATACTTCATACTTTCATCGGGAGCTTTGAACAAAGATGTACAGAAGCTTTACATTTTGCTCTCATCATCATAAACTTGTTTTCTCTTATGAGAGCAAGACAATACTGAAGTATTGTACAGTATGCCGTTGTTCAAAACTATTCTTTGATGATCATTTCTAATCATCTCTTCATGTGGATTACCGAATTCCAGTTTCACTGGTTGGCATATTTACCTTGTGAAGATCCATAAGGTGTACTTCTTTTTGGTTCTGATGGGGGAGGAGGAGGACTTGACTTCCGGGGAGGTGAAGACGGAGGTTGAGGCACTACAGGATTACAAGAAAAAGATACAGAATAAAAATCACACAATGATGGCTTGTTCACACAAGACACAACAGAATGCTCTTTTTTTAAATGTGTAAATAAATGGCAAGTGGGGATGACAAAAAAAGAAATTGACAGAAACATGAGGCGCATTATGTTTATGTACCTACAGTGAGCCCAAGCAGTTTACTGTGGCATATATGTGAACAAGCCTTCAATGTTCAACCCTGTGCATTCAGGCGCTCACGCAAAACATGAAAACAAGACCCTGTAGCATGATGTTGAAATTGAATTCAAGTCCAATAACTCTATTACATCACATCATTTGACTACATCTTGATAACATCTATTATTGAATTTAATTTTTGGACAAAAGGTTGTAAATTTTATGTTTCCCCATGTAAATAGGGTCAGTTTGTCTTCCTAAGCAGATGTACATATATTTATCATGACCAGAGGTCTAAAAGCTACCTGCATAACTATATTTAACTTTACAATATATAAAGAGTGTAATTATTGCAACCAACCACACTATGCTCAATGTTTCATGCTCTACCAATCCCTAAAGAGGATATACATGTAGGTAGTGTGTAGTGCAGATGGTGAGAATACAATTAGGTAAACAACATTAAGAGAACCACATTGTCGTTAAACAATGCACATACTTTACCTGCCTCACAAGTAGTGATGGATATTCAAAAGAGACAATAGTACACCTCTACCATGATTTTAGAACACTGTCACAGTATCATACCAATCTAAATGATGAACAAGGTAATAGTAATAAATCCTGTCACTAACCTGATGGTGGCATAGTAGCATCTGGAGCTGGAGGTAGTGGAGGAGGGGGTCTGTTCATCTGAAGAGGCATGGGTGGGAGGGGTGGTGGCCCTGATGTCGGAGGCGGCGGTAGCCTCATGTGCGGTGGTAGGCCAGGTGGAGGACCAGGGGGTGGTCCATTTGGCCTTGACGGTCCATGCATCCCCCTAGGGGGGAGAAGAGGTACACCGCCCGGTGGAGGAGGAGGAGGCAGGGGCATCCCCGGCCTGGGCACAAACCCAGGTGGAGGTATACTGAAGGGTGGTAGGATGGGTGGAGGGGGCTGGGAAGGGGGCAAGGGAGGAAGAGGGGGTTGTGGGGCAGGGGGTAAAGAAGGCACTGGTGGTCTATTGTCTATGTTTGGAGGTGGTCTGAACATGTCAATATCCTCTACCACTACTGGGTCATTGCCATGATCATATGGACAAAATTCTCCTTTCATGCAAAATCCTTTTTCTGCAAGTAAAAAGATGACACAGAGAAAATACATCAATAGGAGATTACAGAATTCACTGGGGTAGAAAGAGAAATTAAAATACATTTATATTCAGTAACTTTCAGTGTTCAACCTGTATTACTTTGTTGATCCATACCAGTCTTCCAACATATGCTACGAAGACAATTGCTAAGGGCTTTATTTCGTCCAAATGTACAGGGGCAGTGTTTAGGGCTGCAAATCGGGTTTTAGGTTATGTTTAGGGTAAGACTTATGGTTTGGTATAGTGTCTGGTTCAGGGTTTAAGTTAAGACTTACTGTGCCATTGTGCCATTTGCCAACACTCAGCACACAAATCCCATAGAAGAATATTTATGTGGCAAACAAAGAGTTAAGTGAAGGTTGAGTTCTGGGAAAGGTGAAAAATCATTTTTGAGCATTCTCATTTCTTTCATGTCAGTTTGAAAGAACATAGTAGAAAAATCCCCTGGAAAGGATTGCTCTTCAAATTCCCTCATATTCAAAATGTGACTAGAAATAACTGAAATGTTCGGGCTGAACATTCATGCCACTTGTGTGTGTATGTGTGTGTGTGTGTGTGTGTGTGTGTAGTCCCATATACTCATTTCTATGTGCTGTTCATGTGCTTTTCAGCAAGAGTGGGTCAATTCCTTATCTATTTTGATGATTCCAAAACAACACAGTATAAAACAATTCTTATGTAGACATGTTCAACCTTTCCCAATTCCTTTGAGACAGTTTCTTACACAATGTAATTGCATGACCAGGGCCCCGTTGCACAAAACTTGCGTTTGAACGCAACTCAGGAAAATCAAACGCAACTTTATTTTCAGCCAATCAGAAGTGCGCATTAAGGACTTGCATTTGATTTTTAAGAGTTGCGATTAAACGCAAGTTTTGTGCAACGGGCCCCAGAACTCTACTTTATCTTGATTAATGTAGGATATTGACCATGGAGTGATTGTGGTCAAAGCATGTGTTGTATAACCATCCAGACCATATGAAGAAAGTGAAAATAAAGACACACAAAAAAAAAAATCACTTCCTTAGTTCTCCTTCATGATCGTAACCTGCAAATGGGTACACATAGGTTGACCCTCATTCCCATCTTGAGTAAGACACTGTATGCAAAACATACAAGTATATTGCAAAAGTTGAAGCTCTTGGATGAAATCAGATGTAAAAACTACATACAAATGCCCAACAATCTAGTAATAAAAAGGTTCCTATACACTAGGTGGTACTTGACAGTGCAATTTAATTAGCAAGTTTATGCTTCCCTACGACTAAGTCTCTGTTCACATACCATCATAATCTCTGCAACGTTGCCGTATCCTCTGGACTGGTTCTTCTCCCTGCTTTGATGAACCCTGCGTTGGTTCTGGTCCGTCGTTTGAGACTACCGTAATCACACTGCTAATTGCCGATGGCTTCGAGGGGCCGTTATTGTCTTTATTTCGATCATCCCGGTCACGCTCCACGTCTCTGTCACGATTTCTTCCACGATCGTCATATCTCCCGACATCTAAATATATGAGAGGGTTTCTGAAATCATTATTGGCCAGTACACCCTAACACCGTCCCTAA
Organism: Heliocidaris tuberculata; assembly: GCA_025618425.1. Lineage (NCBI taxonomy): Eukaryota > Metazoa > Echinodermata > Echinoidea > Camarodonta > Echinometridae > Heliocidaris > Heliocidaris tuberculata. The sequence continues at coordinate 13,434,556 of CM046846.1, forward strand.
GCCCTAACACAGATGACCACTGGACAAAGGAGTGTAGAGATTCCCATGGTCTGTCACCTGATGATTATGATGATGGCTTCTTGCTCTAATATGTCTCACAAATTTCAATGCATTGAACATATTAATATCAACATATTCAACATATCTACTGTGATAAGAAGTTAAATATCATGCTCGCAAGTTTCCTGCCACAAGATAAAAGCATTATAACCCACAATATTTGCAATGTGCGGAAGGCTCTGGTTTTACAATATAGAAATTATCTTTGGGTTTTGGAGAGAAAGACTGGTGTTTTGGCAAGTATCCTGCAGCGCTATTTACAGGAATAACTTTGAAGCCCTACCTACCTCTTCCATCACGATTTCTCATCCGATCTCTATCCCGATCTCGGTCCCTATCTCTGAAATCCCTTTCCCTGTTGCGGTCTCTATCCCTATCTCTGTCTCGATCTCCATACCGACGAGGACCATAGCGATCTGACCTGTCATCTCTCCTCCTCCTGTCATCATCTCTTCTTCTTCTTCTGCAAAGACACAGAAGAGGTATGGGTAAGTGGTGAATAAAATCATGTTGGAGAAGAATTCTTTAATCTCGTTCTTATTAAACAATACACATGAATTAAGAAGTGGGCAGCAGCTACTACCTTGCTATTCTCATGCTCATTCATCTAATTCAGAGCAAACTTTATACAAGGGACAGGTTATATTATGTTAATAGTAACTGATTTTGTTTAGCAGACAGCCAAACTGCACAGCCTAGATAGTGTTTTGAAACAACTGGATGACTTGAAAACTTTTGTCCACGCTAAAATATCTCTAAACCTCTCAAAAATGTTGTTCTTTCAACACTGTCACACTCCTTTCAATAACAGATGTCGGAAAAGCCATGAGCAGGTCATCAATTGATGTGACATGGACTGTTCAGGTGAGACGTTACCCCAAAGAGCAGATCTGACAGTACAAGTACCTTGGACTATAGCTCCTGCTTCTGCTCCTGTTCCTGGGTGAGTGGCTCCTGGATCTACTCCTGGAATGTGACCTGGAGTGTTTCCTGCTCCGCCGATGATCCCGTTCATCATTCTCTCCAGTCTAAAGATCATATAAACATTTTGGAAATTGTTAATATACTGAACAAAGAAAGTATTAACCTTGACAACAGAACAGTTTTGCATACACCCGTATCCCTAAATCAAATAATGAACGGCCAGTTATAACATCCCTGTTTATTAAAATGTGCAAAGAATACTATAATGAAAACCACACTTTACAGGTTTAGTGAGATCATTTCCATCTGTTTGCAAATTCTGCAAGATTAAAGGGCAATATCACCCTGATATCAAGTTGGTTTTAAGAGAAGGAGAAAAATAAAAGGAAAGGATCAATGAAAGTTTGAGCAAAATCCGATAAGAAATAAGAAAGTTATGAATGTTTTAGTTATAATTAATCAAACACAAATTGGCAACTAAATGACGTATGTTGCGTGCTCCTCTCCCATTTGCCCTGTACTGAAAATATGAATTTCCACTTTTTCTAAAGAAAATATTTAACCATATATGCATATAACCATATAATCAGTGCACATTATATTTTTATACAAAACATTTATGAAACAAATATATTCCTACATCAACAACTAAGAAAATGAAAATTTAGGAAATTTTCTATAAAGACCAATTGGGAGAGGAGCTTCCAAGATACGTCACCAAGTTGCCGATTTGTGTTCATACCTTTCTTATTTCTTCTTGGATTTTGCTCACACTTTCACTAATCTGTTTCTCCCATTTTTCTGCTTTTATTCAAATCGATGAAATACCAGGGTGGACTTCCCCTTTAGGTAAAAGTGATATGTTTTGGTTTCACCACCAAAAGCCATATTCACATTGCATTTCTTTGTGACTGAGAACACTTCCCATTTGTTCACGTTCAGCACACTTGAACTTTGTTCAAAGCATTTTCATTTATCTGCAGACTTTCTCTTGAATACGCTTCTAATGCTCAGTATTACCATGTTTAGAACTGCTTACCACATCTCTGTTGGAGCTCCTTGACCTGCTCTCTTCTTTGGTTGATGTTTCAGCACTGGTTGGAAGATCACCACCAGCAGGAGCCAATGCAGCAGGCTGCGACAGTGGCTCTTGTTTGCTGCGCTCTCCTACTGTACTATTAGCACTTCCCCCTGGAATGTAAGACTTTGTAGCAAGAGCTTCAAATAGATTGTCTACGAAGGACTGGGTTTCTGCAAACAAACAAAAATTTATGAAGAAAATAGAGGAAGTGAAATAATATCTCACTTAATAACTGCTCATAATATATCGATGACAAAATACAGTACATTTTTTTAAAGAGAGGTAAAAGCAAATTATCAAACTGGGAAGATGAAATACACTATATCATAAGTCATTAATAGAAAGTGCTCCTTGATCAGAAGAGATAGTATCAGTACTCCAAGGTTCAGCAGAAAAAGCTTTAGAGGTAAGGCTGGGGCCCGGTAGAAAATTACCCGGAACGGCCCGGACCGGTAAAGATGTAAAAATTTTTACCGGGTCCCGGCACGGCCCGAAACCCGGTAAATTTTATGTTTGTTTATATTTTCCTTATGTTTTTATTTTAGTACGTTATTGCGCAAATATGGTGTTTCCTATTTAGCTTCCTGAGCGAGGGAGACGCAAGTTGAGGATCATTTACTCGTGATAACAAATTTTGGAATTGATCTTTTATTTTATTTTGCGTGCCTCCGCGAGTCCACGCTACTTATCAGCGTTAATGTTTTCCTAATCTTCTACCTGAGCGAGAATTTCGAGAAAGAATGAAGTTGAAGATGATTTAATCATGATTACAACTTATGTTTGTCTTCTTGCTAAGTTACAATCACGATAGTTAATTGATAAATAATTATTAAACATTGAAGATACTGACTTTTAAAAGCTATGAAAGAGTTACGAAGGTGTGAGACCTAAATAACAGACATTCCGCTACTCATTATCAGTGTGTGTTGTGTGTGTAGTGTGTGTATGTCGGACAGTCGGACTGCCTGTGTGTGTACAACGCTATTAGTAGCGCACACCTCGTTGTGATCAGCGAGGATCAACAGGAGAGCTTGGAAGAGAGAGAGCGAAAGAGAGATGGCAAGCCGCGAGAGGAATATTCAGAGGGTAGGGACAGAAAATATATACAATTATGTTATTGCTGGTTACTGCATATTCAATTCCAGTGTAATGATATAAAAATAATTGAAACAAATCAATGAAATTTACTCCAGAATGAAAACTCCCTGTTTGAAGAATTAACAAAAAATAAAATCACGATAAAGGAAGTAAGTCTAAGAAAAAAAAAAATTAAATGAAAAGAGAGCTTACATGTCTTTAAAAAAAATTCGCGGCACAAATATATTAATTGTGAAAGTACTTCAGAATTAAGAAATACATGTTGAGTCTTTTCAGAGAAGGAATAATAATGCTAACAATTTTTTTAAAAGATTACCGTAAGAGGGAAGAATGAAGAAAAATGTTGGTCACATATTAAAAGTAATGGTCAACCAGTCAAAAATCATCTCACTGAAAAAATATACAATATGGAAGAAACTTAAGTAAAAACCCCTCCAAAATTTGAGGAAACATATATTATTAACGCCACAGTGACACCACAAAATAATAATTTGAGCTAAGCTACCCATTATCAATCGGAAGAATGAGTTTCGTTCGTTTGGAACCACAGAAAAAACATGGCGCCTACAGGCCATGTGAAAAATACAAAAAAAAGGAACATGACGTATAGCGCCACCTCCTGGTTATACCATGCACAGTCATCCAGCAGCCAGCTCGCGAAAACTTGAAAAAGACGAACGGTTTTCATCATTACAGCGCGAATTCAATATGGTTTTCGTCATTACAGTCATGAAATTGAAGCTTGTACTATGATCACCCTGGCCATGTATGTAGAATTTTGATAGTTATTTCATAAAGTGGAGTTTTTTATATGAAAATCGGACATTTGTGAAAGCTGCACTATACACAATAGACTCTACACTACAGCTACAGTGCAGTAGAACCGAGACCTTGCGTCGGAATCGGAATCGGTTCTCTCTAAAAGCAGAACCGCCCGAGCCTATTATTTACCACTATCAAGTTTTTATTAAAAAGTCATAATTAATACTCATAACGGCTTTACAGCACCAATTATTTACCGGGTTATTTTTACCGGGTTCAGACATTTCACTCAGCAACCCGGACCCGGCCCGAACCCGGCAAAAACCCCCAACCCGCCGGGTTCCGTACGGGTTGACCGGCCCGACACCCAGGCTTATTTAGAGGACCTATAGAGCACTCACCAGCAATGCCATTGCTCTTGCATAAATATCCTGATGTACAGTGTGAGTCAATAAAAAGGAAATTTCCTTGGAGTTATCCAAATTCAACCTTACATGTTGTTGCAATCGGTACATATAGATTTATTCAAAGATACTCATATTGTAGCCTATCATGTTTCATTTAATTTGACATCTTGATCAATAAAATCCGACCATGGACATCTGAACAGTAACATTTTTCCTGATGCATGCCAAATGTGCCTCTGCCCAAGTTTTGAATGAAATGAACGGTAAACCCAAGGTTGGCTGAATGATCTCCATTCCAGTTGAATGCACTCAAAAATACATGAAAGTAACTCCAGAACACAATTCAGCCCAAACTTGGGCAAAGACAATTCTGACATGCTTTTTGAAAATGGCCAGTGCTTAGTCATCCATGATCGCATTTTGGTGAGCAGCCTATCAAATTAAAGAAGACATTATCAACTATCATACCATTATAATATATTTCAGTGATTTCACTTGGTTTTTAAAATATAGGGGCTTGAATATGGGTTTCCTTTCTATTGACTCACAGTCTCACACTGTATATATAGTCGGATAAGCTCCCTACTTACCATTTACAAGAAAGACTCCAAGTTGATCAATGCATGTAGCCTTGAGCTCTGCTGTACTTTTATCCTTCTTGGTGAGGGCCACCACATATTTGGCGAGGGCATTAGGGTCGGCATCACAACTGTTGGAGACGAAAATCGCAAAGTTATTCTTAAACGTGAAATACATGTAGTATAAAGTGATATAAACTCTAGAACCGCAAACCTAAGCAATTCAGTCTTGAAAATAGCTAAAACTGCTAACTCATTTTTTGTTGTTGCTTGGAGCAATGAAAAAAGTTGGACATGCACAAGCACAACTACATGCAATACGGCTACTAGCCTATGATGGCCGACAAGGGGGGGGGGGGGGGAGGGGCTAAAATGTTTGACCTGTGTCAATTTGTTGATCCAAGACACATGAAGGATGTGACAATAACGGTTATAATTTTCCTGAAATTTCAATTGTCATAATAAATAGTTAGTTGACCCTCTCCCTAGACAAATGCATGGGATGGTCCAAACCAAAGTCGTAGCTGGACAACCAGTGAGGATCCAAGGAGCGTCCTGCTGTTTTGAGGATCCTCTTGTAGAAGCAGACTGAAGCCACTCACGCTTATAATGCAAGGTTATTATAGATAACTTAAGTTTACTGCCAATGACTGAACATGAAGTACTAGAACCTTAAAGCATCATGGCATCAGAAAAAGTTACATCGGTCTCATTCTCAAGATGCCTTCCGCCTTTCTGTATAACTATTAGAGTAAGGTAGGCTATAATCATGATTATTAGCCAACAAATGGATCTTGTATCCATATCCAAATTTTATTACAAATCTTATTTTTGACTTAACCACTGTTAACTAATAATCTTAACTAAAGTGGTCCGCCCTTCTGACCACTTTAATGATCGAATCATGAGAAACATGACAAAATTACATATTATGGTGATATTGATGTGGATTTACTTACCGTTCACGTGTAGCTTTCACTTTGCGAATTACAGCAACGCTGAACAGTTCTGACGCGGCAAGCTAAATTTAATCATGCTAACATCTTGCACCGTCGCACACATAGCATAGTCCATAGTAACCCCAGGGAGCTCGAACGCGTAGCGTTCGAGCTCCAGGTACAAATAACCGACGTCTGCATCGCCATGAGTTTGGTTAAATTCATTCGTTAGTTTTTGAAGGTAAGATGAAAATTTGTACTTACATGTCAGGATAATTACTTTATATATGCAGTAGGCTTTCAGATTTCACGATTTGACGATCATTTCGATGAAAAAAAGATAAATTTCCTCTCCGAGCCGATCTTTCCCCGTGTTGTATCGTCGATGCAAATGACTCGTATTCACGGTGCGCATGCAATTCAGCGCATGCGCATTGCGAATGCGAGTCATTTGCATCGACGATACAACACGGGGAAAGATCGGCTCGGAGAGGAAATTTATCTTTTTTTCATCGAAATACGAATACGCGTTCGAGCTCCCTGGAGTTAAGTCCATAGTCGGCAGCATATACACGTGCGAAATATTATTAGCACAATTAAATTTAGCATGCCGCATCGGAACCGCTCAGCGTTGCACTGCCTTGTAGTCTGTTCATCTAGAGTGCACATTCCATGCCAAATTCTTTGAAAGATTAGTCTAGTAAGAATCCACATCGATGTTTCCTGTAATTTTTTAATGATCTGTCGGGCTGGGAGAGGAAGAGTTTAAAAATGAAAATGAATACTCACATAGGTTCCAGTTTCTTTGATAGCCATGCCATCAAGTCCTCCACATTTTCAATAACAGGCATTGTTTTCTAATCTGTTCTTTGCCTTCGTTCTTGATCAGCTGCATGCATGCACAGTCATCAATCTAAATCTTCAACAGCTCGGCTTGCGTGTATTGTCAATGTCCGTATGTTTCTCACACGCACACAACTCAGCACGGAATCGAAGGTGGCAGAACTTACTGTGATACACTGATATTAGGTTTTCTTCTCAAGTACGTACTTGACTAGAATCATTCCCAAAATTTATTCAGCAGATTAACAACCTTAAACGAATATTTAAGGCCCATCTTTGACTTAATTAGAGAGTTTTATGGTCGCCATAATGCTAGTCCCTTGCCCATGTATTGAATACGCACCTCAACCATAGCCTCAAACGTAACGTAGTTGGCGCATAGCGCGCCGTGCTTAATGCAATATGCACGTACGCGCTGTTTGAAAATTTTCTCTGTACAATATACCATGCACATACAGTATACAGTACGCATGGCCGTGCAAAATGGTGCAAACATGTCTATGGTGCAAACGCGGACAGCGTGTGCGTTTGAGTAGTAATGGACAAGGCGTAGCCATAGGGCTTAACGCTATCACTGTAAATGGGTTGGGGAGGGGGTATGTCTGCTGTCTAGATCATTGAAATTTAACACTAAAATCAAAATCGAAATACTTTATTGAAGGTGAATCCTAAGCCCCCCCCCCAAAAAAAAACAACAACAAAAAACAAAAACAAAAACACACACACAAAGAGCAAAACCTCAACAAGGCACAAAGGGCAAATCATATAAAAACAAAAATTCATTATGTACCGGTCAGAGCGCGTTGATAGAGAGAGTTGTGACACGCGCATAATAAGCCTGCGCGTACGCGATCTTTGTTTAAAACATGGCGGATCATGCATGGAGCTCCCAATAGTTCCCTTTCACGTACATTCTCTATGAGAGGGAACTTTTTGAAGCTCCATGAAATGACTGACCAATCAGAAGCGACCTCCAGTGTCAGGACTCTCTGTATGGATAGCTCTGGTACCGGTATATACCCACACCCACACGTTGTGTGTCCGGACAGGTCACTTTCCAACAGTAAATCTAACAACTTTTCATGCAAATTGTCACAAATCTTTCACAAGGTAAATTGACATATTCAGTGTATGAATTGCAAACTCACTGATTTTAGTATTACCTATCTGATGCATATTTTTAGTAGAATCTGATGGAAAAAGTGACAAGTTAATTTTTGTTAAGTGTCCGGACACACAACCCCCTATTGGACCAGATGCCACGTGCACTCGACGAAAAGCAACAAATAATACATGCTGCCGTTACGGTACATTGCATATGACGAGGGTTTGGGGCACCGGTCTTATGTCTAACGCGGATGAAAAACGAGGAAGCAGAACAACCAAGCGGAGTAGGATCGCTGTATCTAAAATTAGTTTCTCACTCTCATTCTCTCTTTCACTGTATTTTCTTTTCCAGTTTTGGTCATTCATATAAGGGGACCTGCCACTGCAAATATATAATGAAAGGTAGTGAAGGACTGTGGCGGACCTGATCTGATATAGGTAGGTGAGTTCTGCTCTATTTATTCTGTGTACTGACATAACCAAAGAACAAAAAGAAGATACTCCATCTTCAAATTTTCTAATATCTTCACCGCCCCTTCAAAATAAGTTAGCAAGGAACGGTGCAGGAGCGGTGCCTCTTGCACCTCATTGGACTGGACGCGAACATGGCGTCCTGAACACCCACCCTGCAACTTTTACTAGATGAATCTTCAAACGCAGACCGACCTCATCAAAATACATCAAGGAGTATCCCATGGCAACGGATGATTCTGAGAGATGTTTTTGCTGAGGGTCGTTAGTATGTTTGACACTTATCGTGCCCACACAAGACGACCTTTGACATTCATGACATTGGTAGTTATTATCACCCCACCCCCTCGTCGTCTCCCCCACATGCTGACCCCATTTCGTCTCATCCGACTGTCCTTATCGGTTATCTCTTCGTGCGATGATCTACAATAATCTAGACCATGCATGATCATAACATCTGAAATCAAAACAACAAAATAAAAAGGCCACTTATAAAATTTATACTTTTAACAAGCATTGGTGGTCATTTTTTTTGCTAGGGGGACGTTCCCTGGAAAACTGTGGAGGGGTGTGCTAAAACATTTTGAATGGGGGGGGGGGGGGTGACATCCAAGTTTGCCGACAAATTTTTAGGGTGTGACACCCAAATTTGCCGACAAAAAAGCTGCACCCTAATCTCTCCCCCCCCCCCCCCGCCCAACAAATAACAAAATAAATTGGCAGTTGTAAATATCTTGATCATACGGGCCGATTTTCACAAGGGGGCTGACGCCTTTTATCCGAACATCATCATTTCATTTAAAAAAAAACAAAAAAACTTTTCTTAATGAAAATGTACAATGTAAAGTTGCGAACAGAAGTTACATAATTATCCAGGGGTGTTTCATAAAGCTGTTCGTAAAGTTACGCATGACTTTACGAATGACTTAAATATGACAGATGATATGAGATGCACAATCATTTTTTTACTGCATCAACTAAAGTTGAAAATGATGTAGATTAACATTCTTATTATAACAAACATTTTTAATGCAAAGTATATTTTTTGCATTAATTTGATTGAGGTTATTGGAAATACAGTCACACTTTGTTAAAACATCAGGAAAAACTTTGGGCATCCTATCTGACACTTCATATTCAAGTCGTTCGTAAAGTCATGCGTAACTTTGCGTAACTTTACGAACAGCTTTATGAAACACCCCCAGCAATCTCGCTGCCCAAATATGTGGATGTTCTGGGCTTCTTGCACCTCACTGCCCGAAATATGAAATAGTGGTTGCCCGAATATCGGAACTATACTTTGCCCATTGCCGAAGGGGGACGCCTTTTGCACCCTAATCTCTCTCCACCCACAAATAATAATAATAATAATAATAAATCAAAGATGTAGAGATCTTGACCAAACGGGCCCATTTTCGATAGGGGGGCTGACGTCTTTTGCCCGAATATCAACTTTTCAATTTTAAACTTTTGCGAGCGAGCGAAGAGAGCGATCAATTAAAAAAAAAAAAAAACTTTTCGTAGTGAAAAATGTATATACAGAAGTTACATTCATAGAAGTTACATAATCTGGGAACCTCGCTGCCCATATATGTGGATATTCTGGCACCTCGCTGAATATCGCCGAATATCGGAACTTTGCCTTGCCCATTGTCGAATAGAGACGCCTTTTGCCCGAATATTATTATTTCCAGTTTTTTTTTGCGACCAAGCGAAGCCAGTGAGCAAAAAAAAAAAAAAAAAAAAAAAAAAAAAAAAAATAAATAAATAAATAAATAAATTTAAAAATGGCTAGTTTCTCCTTCTTTTTCTATCCTTCCTTTCTTTTGTTCTTGTTTTCCTTTCCTTTCCTTTTCCTTTTCTTTTCTTTTTTCTTTCCTTTTTTATTCTCCTTTCTTTTTCTCCTTTTCCTTGTCTTTTCTCTTTCCTCTTCCCTCTCTCTTTTCCCCCTCTTTTTTTGCCGACAGAGGTGGGGCATTTGCCGACAGTAATTTTGAGTTGGGGGTGTGTGACACCCAGAGCGCAATGAAAGAGATATGTGTGTATAGCCCTGGTCACATCCTTACACCCCTTCTAGCGACGCCGCTGAAACTGTGTAAATTTGAAAAGAAAAAAGAGATGAAAATCATCTTTTGTTTGCCACTTACAGAATCTGACAACAACAAAAACCACATACCAAGTTGTACAAATTATACAATTTTAGTGCAGCTGTCCAGATAACAATATTTATCCCCAAAGCGATCACATGAAATGTGTCCCATTTGTATTTTGTTTTTTGTTAAAGAAGAAGAAAACAAAATAAAAGAAAAGAAAATCACTTGATACGCCCACTGGCATGATTGCCTAATTATGTTTCTATCTGCATCTCTAGTTGTGTAAGCACGAGATACATGCATTGGTTACGTGTTGTTTTTCCGAAGGTTCATTCCAAAAATGAAATAGGGTTTATAATTTAAAAAAAAAATAAATAAATAGGGTCTGTCACAAATGAAAGAGGGCTCTACATCATTTTTTGAATTACGAACTTTTGGAATAATGGACCCTTTTCATTTTTATCAACCAGATAAAGAACCTTCTCCGGAATGGTGAATCATCTGAATAATGAAAAAAAAAAAAAAAAAAAAAAAAAACGGTCGGAATTATGAGCCCTATTTCATTTTTGGAATTATTGACCTCCACTGGTATGGGAAATTTGTGTTTCGGCATCATGAATCTTCGGAAAAGTGAATCTTCGGAACAGAAGAAAATGTCTGTTATACCAAATTCTTATGATATCTAAAGGTCTCATGAGCACACAACAATATCTAATTATATACCGTCAGTATATAGGGTAGAAAAAGTTGGTCTTATATCAAATGTAGACATATTATTAATGGTTAACATTAAGAGATTATGGTTCAGATATACATGTATAATGGAAACTTCAATTCTCCAGTGAGCGATGTTTTCTCTTTAAGAGAGATAATAATATTGGTCTTATATCCCGTCTAGACATATTATTAATGGTTAATATTAAGAGATTATGGTTCAGATATACATGCATAATGGAAACATCAATTCTAGAGTGAGAGATGTTTCCTTTTTAAGAGAGATAACATTAACTTTAAAAATTAAATTGTATAATTTAAGAACACGTACTACAGTATATTCTCAAAAACCGCCTAACTCTAAGCCGGTTTTTAATCCATGCCGAACACGTGTGCATAAAATTATGTTATTCCAATATTATGGAGTGCCACATGTAACATCTTTACCATGCGCAAATCACCATAATTCTAAACTAAATCAAAAAAAGTTTCATTTCGTAATCAAATTAATTTCGTTTCTGTAGTTAGTTACATAATTATAGTAATAATATTCATAAGAAACTTAGAGGTTGACGCCTAGTCTTCCATAAATGAGTGCATGCATGGACTCGGTTTACTTTGAGAATACGGACTTGCAATTCTGTACTGATCGATTGTTTTGTTAACATGTCATCGCACGTGACATTTCTGCATATAGCCTTTAAAGCCAAGTCATCAGGCAAGTGATGATACCTTTGAGGTCAGGTGCTGGGTGACCTCAATGTCCCCCTTCAATCCCCAGACGATGTCAGAAATTGGAACAATTACAACCGATGATGACAAGTGCAGATGAGGTGATTAAGAACAACGGACTTCTTGTCGGTTGGAGGAGAAAGAAGACATGATCTTGAGAACATACTGCCTATTTTATTATTTTTTTTTTTTCAGAATTCCTTTCCCTGACATGTTAGGTTTTTACTGGTTTTTGCAGCGAAAGCACGCACATTCAAGTTTAGCAATTTATGTTAACATCACACATGGACTGTATCTGCAATCTTATTTCCATTTGAAAACCCCTTTTTTTCTAAGCAATAAGAAGATGCACCTGTTCTATTTACTTGATTCATTAATTTAATGTTTGATTCATTTATATTTCAAATATTATTTATACAAACAATAAATTTGAAAATAAATTCAAGAATTGAAATAAAAATACAAAGCAAACAATAAATTTAATGTTTAACAGTAACATTTGATAGTGAGTACGGTAAAATGTTTTTAAAAGTTGAATAAAGTGACCTATATAAGAGTATTGCAAATGGAGGGACAAGCTAAATATCTGTGTGTGTAGAGTTATGGAATGTATGTGATTAATATAGACATGATAGAGGAGCACTGCTACTGGAACGTTATAAGGGCAATCCAACCTTGGTAATAAGATGATTTATATGAAAGCAGAAAAATAAGAAAAACAGGATGGTGAAAGTTTGAAAGAAATCGGACAAGGACTAAGAAAGTTATGGATGTTTGAAAAATGAGATCACTACATCTATGCGAATCTCAAATTGGCAATTTGGTGAGTCAATTGTGACATTTTGTGGACAACTCTGCCATTTGTCGTACACAAAAATATCATTAATTTGCGGTTTTCTTCGAGGCGCCTTTACCCTCGGGGCAGTACTCAAAATATATTAGAGATAGCATATTGTTATAGGTCCTCATGAACGAAAAGATCCTACTGAGTAATGCATTTGGAAAAAAAGTGACATTTTAGTCATATTGTGTGTTAGAGCGAATGGGGGAGTTGTCCACAGCTACATCACAGTGACATTACCTGTTCGGCCAATTTGAAATTCCCATATGCATAGTGATTACAACTTTCAAAAAATCATAACTTTCTTATTACTTGTCCGATTTCGTTCAAACTTTCCCCAATCTGCTTCTCTGATTTTTCCTCTTTCTTTCAAAGCAACTTGCTATTAAGGTAGGATTTCCCTTTAATTCCTGAATAACCATAATTTAAAGTCATCAAACAGAACGTTTAGATTATTTTTTAAAAACTTGTTCTTTCTAGATAAAAGAGAATGTAAACAGGTATATTGATTGGGAAAGACCAGCAGCGATACATGTAGCTCGTTTTCGTAAATGTATATTACTTCACATTCTTTTCTCCTTTTCTCCCACGTCACACCATCGTTCTCTCTTTCTTTAAATATGCACAATCTCCCTTTCGTTTACTTTTTTACTATCCTATTTTTCTTCAAGTTTTACAACTGATTATCATGTCATTACCATGGTAACGGAATTAGAAGATCACCCACCTCGAAAAAAGTGAGTGGGTGATGATGCTTGTTGATACATCAATCTACAATTGTCATTATATTGCACTATATATTCAAACAGTGGAATACAAAATTCATTTTGTATCCAAGACTATAAGTTGGTATTTTGCAACAGAGAGAGAGAGAGAGAGAGAGAGAGAGAGAGAGAGACGGACAGAGAGAGGAGGGAGGGAAAATGATAGAGGGGAAGGGGAATGGGGAGATAGAGACACAGACCCAGAGAGACTATAATGAGACAGAGAGAGAGAGAGAGGGAGAGAGAGAGGGGGGGGGGGGGGGGAGTGGGAGAGTGGGACGGACGGATCGCCAGAGCACATAATAAGGGACAAAAAAGACAGAAAGGGAGAGAAAGAGAGAAAGAGAGAAGGAGGAGAGGGGAATGAAGAGAGAAAACGAGAGGGAGAGAGAGAGAGAGAGAGAGAGAGAGAGAGAGACGGACAGAGAGAGGAGGGAGGGAAAATGATAGAGGGGAAGGGGAATGGGGAGATAGAGACACAGACCCAGAGAGACTATGAGACAGAGAGAGAGAGAGAGGGGGGGGGGGAGTGGGAGAGTGGGACGGACGGATCGCCAGAGCACATAATAAGGGACAAAAAAGACAGAAAGGGAGAGAAAGAGAGAAAGAGAGAAGGAGGAGAGGGGAATGAAGAGAGAAAACGAGAGGGAGAGAGAGAGAGAGAGAGAGAGGAGAGGGGGAAGGTGGGAGGATGGCTTGAGGGGTGAGGGGTATCTAAATTTATTTGTAGCTGAAAAAGGTTTTTTTTTAACGTTCATCATACTGTTCAAAAAATCTGTGCAGAGTGCACCCAACGTATTAGAAAAAAACGCCTTTTTGTAGGCCGAACCATTATGTAGTCACCCATCACTGTCATTCAGCCTCATCAATGGGGCAGTTTCAACCTGCCCATGGGGAGCGAAGACGAGTCATCTTGTCACCCACACTCGCCCCACCCTCCAAATACCTCCAAGGTATTTATGGAGGGAAATCTGATACACGATCGGTCATACTGTACACAGGTCACTCTGGTGTTTAGCCGATAAAAATGAATTGAAATTAGACAAGAAAATGTAGAAAGTCATTGTATCATATTCAAAACGACCATTTTGTATCACGTTCTTGAAAAATTGCAGGCACGTTGTAGCATCGATAATCCTCCTCTATTTTTTATTTCTCTCTATTCTTGATCATTCTTAAACTACACGTGTTCCCTGTTAAAAACAAATGATACCACTACGTTTCAAATTCCTATGATTTCGTTTAAGAAAAGTCTAAACTTTTCCTTTGTGTTTGTGCAATTCTGCATACATGGATTTAATGAAGAAAGTGCACCGTTTGTTATCAAGAAACCAATGTTTGTCTTTCCGCATTTGAATATGTGGCCAAATGGCGTCTTTACATCTTGCAAACAAGGGAATAGTAACTTTTTTTAATGCTTTTTGCCTTTATTCAGATATTCAGACAAAAAAAATTGTACAGAGAGACATTATTTTTCATACATTGTAAACAAAATACATAATTCAGTCCAAAACAAATAATACAATGCAAAATCTGCAATCTGAATAAAGATTTTCAAAGATACATAAGAAAAAAGGTGAAGGTGCTGCTTTATAACCCATAGTATACATGATAAGTCAAACTGTTATCTTTACATATATAGGATAAACTACATGCAGTGCATTTTCAATTCTTCGATTTTATTTTACATTATTTATTATAGTATTTCGTATCAGTGGAGTTCTGTAACCATACTGTTGCAATAATAAAAACACCATGCTAACAATTAAGTGGTTGGATCAATGAGAAAGTGAGGGAATGAAGAGGAGAAGACATAAATAAATACATTTATTGATAATAATAATAATAATAATAATAATAATAATAATAATAATAATAATAATAATAATAATAATAATAATAATAATAATAATAATAATAATAATAATACTACTACTATTAATAATAATAATAGTAGTAATAATAGTAATAATGATAATAATTTCAATAAGTGTTTTTTTTTCAAATATAGAAATAATAATACAAGTAAATGTATAGATACTAAAATGTATAAATATATATATGTATATGTCTGATATTATACGCCTCACTCCTTTTAAGGAGTGAAATTTTCCCATTTTTTATAATGCAGTGTTAGTTTGTCCTTTATTCTTGCTTTTTCATATTCAGTTTTTTTCGGAGTTCTCTACAGCCTTACATATATCTTTACTAGTAGGAACCCTTCCATTTTTACGACTATTGTAAATCATATATTTGACCATAATCAGTACATGATTAACTAATATATTGTCTTTCATATTAACTCTAAAGCCCAATATCACATCAATCCATTGCAGATTAAGTAGCTGAAACATTTTTAATTCATTTCCCACCTCCTTCCATATACTGGACACTTCTTTACATTTAAAGAAGACATGGAAATATGTTTCTATATCTTTCTTACAAAATGAGCATAAATTTGATTGAGTTAGTCCAAATGTCTATAGTTTATCGTTACAAAATACAACGCTATGCAAAATTTTGTACTGAAATTCCCTTAACTTCCAATCTAGAGTGCAAAATCTTGGAATTGAAAAACATGTTGCCACTGCTCACTTATCCAGATTTAAAGCTAATACCTTTGGATATTTAAACACAAAGGAATCCTGTATTGTAACACCAATCTTGTTTGTGAACGCACGCCCTCTATTAATTTCTCTTTGCACACTTACCAAAGACCAATGTAGTATATGCATCAATGAATGGAGGAATTAATTCATTTATTGAACACGCTGAAAGAAACTTATCAGTATTTTGTTCATAAAACAGAGACATATCAATCGTACCATAAACAACGAGTAGTATACATACACCAATCATTAATTTTGTAACATATATAACATTGGCTTTCACGTATAGTCATCTCGTACTTTAATTCGGAATATTTCAGACATATATATATATATATATATATATATATATATATATACGAACATTGCAAGAACCATTATTGTTCAGAATCTTGAAATCATATCACTATGACGATAAGAATGATCTAGAGGGTCAAAGATTTCCCGAAACGCGTAATTTCTGTTTGGAGTAACGAAAATAATGGGGGGGGGGGGGGTATGAAATGCTTTGATAGGCCTAGCACATCTCAAATTTGATGTGAATTAGTAGTAATTTACCAACATATTCTAGGCAAAAAAAAAAAAAAAAAAATGTCACTTGGACATTCATATGTGAAGTTCATTTTTCATAAATATACTTGTCTAGTGATTATCCAAACATCAGTTCTTAATGAATCAAGTAGTCATAATTATAGGCCGAGAAGAAGCAAACATGATAAGTATTTGCACCAATTTTCATACAGGAAAATAAAACTATTGTGAAGAACACTGATGAGCAACAATTGTGGAGTAACAATTAAGGTAGAACACGTTTACATATTTCATTAGGAACATTCTGCCTATACGTGTCTTGAAATTCCTTTTCGTTTAGGACTTGAATCAATATTTGAATATTTCATGTTCTATCACTATTTTTAAAATTATCATTAGAACACCATGGAAACTGCACGATCCAAAACCCGTCATGCCAATAAACACTTGATGAAAATAATAATTTACTTGAGGAAATTTGGTAGACATATATAACGAAAAAAAACCAGTGTATGACGTTTTTTTTCTAGCTCTTTCCGGTAGCGTCATTGCAGTATATTCTTTCTATTTCTCATTATCTTGAAGAAATACCTTTCTTATGAAAATTAATGGAAAATGCAGATGCATAAATTGTGCACATGACTTATCATACGACATAAAATCATGTAGTTATCAATGTGCATTCGTATTACTATATGTCTATATTAATTCCCTTTTCGGGATTCGGGGATATGTTCGTGTCGCCAATCAGCTACTTGCTGTGATCCCAAATTACCGAATTTGATTAAATTTCCGTGAAATTTTGGTCAATTAGTCTTGAAATCAGAACCAACAGGGCATGAAACTGGAGCACTATACGGCGCATCTCGACACCGTTATTCGTGTAAGATGCCACATTGAATCTGTATGCCAAGTATCAGTTATGAATTTGACGTCATAAGCCAGAATTTTGATGTATTATTATGGTGAAGTAACCGGGATATTGCCACGCACCCCATAAGGAGAGAGAGAGAGAGAGAGAGAGAGAGAGAGAGAGAGAGAGAGAGAGAGAGAGAGAGAGAGAGAGAGGAGGGGGGGGGGGGGGTGGTGAGTATTTTTTAATTCGTAAGTAGCAATTGATTCGGGAACTAATTAATTAATAATAATCACAGCCCAGAAGTTGAAAATGAAACATTACATCAGATGAATAGGCCTGTATTTTCAGTGTGGTAGTGAAAAATGTGCACTGTTTTCACCTTGTAGGCCCGTTTTAGTCAAGTCTCTCTTCGCCATTTCTCTTACATCACAAGGGTTAATATTCTATTATCTGTTCTGTCTCTGTCTCTGTCTCTCTCTCCTTGCCAATCCCCCCTTTTTTCTCTCTCTCCTCTATCCCTTCTTGCTTTGTCCTCAAACCTTTTCTCTCTTTCACATTCTCCAGAGAGAATAATATGATAATATTTTCCACCTTCTCTGACTCTTCTTATTTATTTTGCATCATCATCCCCGTCCTCATATCAAAATTACATCTCTATCTCGTCTCCCCCTCTCTCGCTCCAGTCTCTCCCTCTACATGCTCTATCCATACTTTATCTAATTTTCTTCTTCTGTCCCCTCTCCCTTTTCCCATTTGACCTTTTGGGGTCTTTCATTTCCCTCTTCCTCTGGCTCTTCTATATGTGTACATTATTTTATATAAACTCCATTTTCTTGAGGCTAATTCCCCCTCTCTATGCTCTCTCCATTTTTTCTCCCCCCCTCTCAGATCCCCATCTTCTCCCCCTCTCTCCCCCATGTCTCTCTCTCTCTCTCTCTCTCTCTCTCTCTCTCTCTTTCTATTTTCCCCATCTCTCTCCCTCTTTCTTAGCTCACTCCGTAACCTGCTATAGAAAGTATAGCTGTTTTAGGGGAATACACAAATCACATCATACTCCGGGTTTAGATACAATTACGAATACAGCATGGATCAAGCAGGCTTTGCCTGCATCTCG
This sequence comes from Heliocidaris tuberculata, assembly GCA_025618425.1. Classification (NCBI taxonomy): domain Eukaryota; kingdom Metazoa; phylum Echinodermata; class Echinoidea; order Camarodonta; family Echinometridae; genus Heliocidaris; species Heliocidaris tuberculata. The sequence continues at coordinate 13,453,079 of CM046846.1, forward strand.
TGGGTGATATACAGAGAAAAATACGTATATTCCGGGAACAATTATTATTCTGGATTCTGGAAAAAGAATGAATGAAGTTTAAAACGCATTTTTTGCTCACGCGTGGTATAGGGATAGCAAATAATAGGTTATTCCAGATATTCTCTTTTGCGTGTTATGCCTTTGTCAGGTGAATATGCAAATTACAGACTGAAAATTTCTTTGAAAATGTTTTAAACATTTTGGCTTAGTCTTTGCTTTTTAATATGAATCATAGGGCGAATTCACTGAGAGATTGATATGAATAGAAATGAATATCATCGATAAAGATGTTTTTCCCAAATGACCTCACGGGCAAATCATAAAAATACCTTTATGTGTTGGCGTGGCCCATAATTTTTCTTTTCTACTATGCAAATTTGAGTTTAAAAAAAAAGGAATTGCTGTAATAGAAAGTGGCTGTAAGTCATTTCAATGTATCTTTTTTTATTATCAACTGCTCAAGTCTATAAAGACTGACAAACTTACGAACCCCTATAAAGCAACACACAAACATTTTAATTTCATTTTTTTGCCGGGACCAGCAGCTGCAATCCTAATTTCCTTTGCTCATAGTCGGGTGTTACACAAATTCTATTTTTCTTGGCAGATATAGTAAATTTTGTCGGATTCCATGATGGGGCGTTATGTTTGCGTTGCAAGCAGTTACGGATGGCCATCTCAAAACGGAGGCGCAGTGGCTCAGCGGTAGCGGTATGTACGGTCTTCAAAAGGGGAATCAGGTGGTTTCAATACCGAGACAGCACAATCTTTGAGGCACTCTGAAAAAGTAAAACCTACCCAACATTGGGTGAAGTTTTAAATACCAACGAACATTCATGTTCCTCTTTTACCCTGCGCCTTTTTCCAAAGTGCAGCATAATTATATCAGTCTTCTTGATATGATTTTAAAGCTTAAAGAGCTCTAATTGTTTTTGTTTTTTTTAATGTGTTGATGTTGAGTCTACTTTTACCATTCGCTTTGGTTTGGGTGATATAGAACATAGTGGGATGAATTCAAGCCAAAGATGACGCAGGATACTCAGGAAATTAAGGTTTTCGTCTTTCGACTTCTTCAGAAATTTATTCTGAAAGTAATATTAGTCCATCAGTTTTTGATTGATTGTGTCTTCTCTTTGTATTTTGTGAATTATTCTCACACACTTAGTGCTTTGTTAGTTTTTGTCATGCCTTTCTGAGTGATTGTATCTTCTCTTTATAACTGTTTTAGAATAAATTTCTGAAGAAGTTGAAAGACGAAAGCTTAAATTTCCTGAGTATCCTGCGTCATCCTAGGCTTGAATTCATCCTGCTATATAAATAAATAAATAAATAAATAAATAAATAAATAAATATATATATATAGCTATTTTTTTGCTTTCATTATTACGTTAAGTAAAATAATTCATTGCGCGACCAAACGGCATGAACTAGATTTGAACCCACTGATCTCCAAAAAAAAAAAAAAAAAAAAAAAAAAAAAAAATGAGATTGATTGGCCCTACCCTCTAATCTTGATTGTTATACTCTCCCTAAAAAAAAATCAAAAAGAAAATCGAGTCATCACTGACGTCACTCCCCGGGGGGAATGAAAATAGAGTGAAATTCCACTCTTTTCTTTTTACAGAGCACTCGATAGTCACTCGATATTCACTCCTAAGCAAGTGATCACTGACGTGACTCCCGGGGGAGTGAAAACATAGTGAAAATTCACTCTTTTAAAAAAACCAACTTATAAGTTGGTTAATTTTCTGCTGTGTAGAGTAGTTATGCTCATGAAAAAGGACGTCAATTAACGTTTTACATCCATTTATTTGATTGGCATATTCAATTATTTTTTTTATACCTGGAAACGTTAATTACAGGTTATTAATGGCGCTTCCCGGTATGTTACGTAATTCACGGTTTCTTTATACACTCGCATCCGTGGATCGCTTTATGTTTGCATCAGTATTTACTGCGGAATTCAAGTTAACATCAATTTACTTTGGAATTTGCAATGACTCTATATAGTTCCTTCCTCCCTATTCCTTTTTCCTTTCTCTCCCTCTACATGCCCTTTTCCAATTCGAATAACCAGGAACAAGATGTTAAACATACTTGCTTATCTTGGAGCTCCAGATCTGTGATCATCACTATCACCATGTTTCAAAATACATCTAACATTTCATCCAAACAGAACAACAGATTGAAATACAGTGCGTCCCAGAAAAAAACGAAACCCCTAAACAAAGGGTTGTTGTGACCAAACTATGCGCTCTATGACAATAATTATCTATTTTCCATAAACTAGATTTATTATGCTGTTAAATGATACCTTGATGGCACCCATCTGTTAATGATAGTAATAATAATAATAATAATAATGATAATAATAATAGCTGTTTCTTATATAGCACCTTACCAGTTACAATGTAACCGACCAAAGCGCTTACAGCGTTTACAGAGCAGCAGCATCTTGAAAATGACATGTAAAAACTCAGTTGTGCCGGATTCGGGTAAAACCGTGAAGAGGTTAGTATCACATGCGAAAATGACTAAAGGGAAATACCAGCTTTAACAGATATGGTACCTGAAATTCCCTTCTGTGATGGAATACATTCAATCAGAAATTCATAAAACATGAGTAAATACTAATTTCCAGTGGTGGTAGGGGGGCATGCACCCCCCCCCCCATAATATCCAAAATCAATAAATATCCTTCAAGAGATGAAAAAGTGCCTTTCGTGTGATGGAAAAGGTGCCCCTTCTGAGGTAGGAAATTGCCATAATCTTTATATTTTTTCTGCCCTATGTTCCTTTTTTACCTTGTATTTCCATTTGATGACAATGGAAAGTGCCACCTACTTTAATTTTATGAAAATATCACCTCTCTCTCCGCTTTGTTCTTATAAGAAACTCTAGTTTAAAAAAAAATCACAATATTGTTTTTCATTTCGATTGCAGGTACCATTCCAATACAAAACATTCAGTTTCTTTACCCCGAACATCGGCAATACATTGACCATCCTAATTTATTTTATGATGAGGGCATTATCCCTGCCCTCATTATTGAAATAAATAGATGAAAACAGCCTTCTCATAGGGTTTTAAAAGTCATGTTGCATTTGGGTCATGTTCACATGTGATCCTATCGTTTTCACGGTTTTACCCAAATCCGGCATGCACTGAGTTTTTACATGTCATTTTCAAAATGCTGCTGCTCTGTAAAGCATGTACGGATTGATGCCATCAAGGTATCATTTAAAAGCATAACACTTCTAAATTATTAAAAATAGATAATTATGGTCATATAGCACATAGTGTAGTCACAATAACCCTTTGTTTTAGGGTTTCGTTTTTTTGGGGACGCACTGTACATCTGAGCAATGGTGTTAAGGGGCATTGATCTTAATTTTTTGGAAATAAAAGTAGTTGCATATCTCAAGCGCTGGCTGTATACATAGCGTTTAATTACGATTAGTACGTAACCCCAGCCATTAAGATGGATCGAAGCATCTAGCTGACTAAACTAATTCTATCCATTCAGAATACAAATACACTCATCCATATTGGGCATCAATGTTAAATGTGTTTTTTTTTTCGGAAGGAAATTTGCTGAGAGGAAAAGGAAAAACGTGATTTGGTTATTAAACCATGATTCTCCTTGAATCTGTTGAATATCATTCGGTAGGGGAAAAAATAAGACCTTGTTTATCATGTATGTGTTTGTGGTTAAAATGTATTTATAATCTGGCTGGGAATACTGAAAGAGCGACCATAATTTTGTATGTTATACTTTTCATCTTGCAAAGGCAAATTCTATCTGAGCTTATTCCCTAACATAAAATCACGGGCGGATCCAATATAAATAAAGGTGAAGAGGGGGGGGGGCACGATTCCGAAAATTCTCTGACAAGCAAGCAAGCAAAAGAAATAAGAAGAAGAAGAAAAAAAAAAAAGCTTAACATATTTCACGTATCTTTATTGACAGGGGACACTGTTTTGGGCATTTGTATTAATGGCATGCAATTTGGGTTTCAAGAGGGGGGGGGGGGGGGGGGGACGGGAACTATAGGGATGTGCCTCCCCTAAATCCGCCAGAACCTGATTTGACAATAACTGAAATTTACTAACGACATACATGTACATGTATATTATGGAGTGCGCAGTGCCTTTCTGAATTCAAACTAATTTGAAGATACAAGGGTTCATTGAATTGACGATGATCGATGATTTATGTTGCCTGAATGCTAAGTATACATGTTTCCCCCCTAAAAGTAACCAGGGGACCTACGACTTGAAGTCATATCAGAGGGACTTGGTGCATATCTATGGTAAGAACAATGGGGTGTTAAGAAGGGATGAGAATAAATGAAGAAGATATTTCTAAAGGTCAATAAAATTACGTCGATGTTTTTGTGTTATATCTTGTATATGATTTGCATGACGTCTCTATTCGCGTCATATTTGTCTATCTCTTTAAAAATTACTTTAGCAACCCAAGTGTATTTTTAGCTACACAACGGCACGTACACCTCATAAAAAATGGAAGAGTCGACTCAACTTTTCAGCGCATGCGCGGTTACTCGTCAAATCAAGCTCCATCTAGAATACCCACCCCTTCCACATTTTTTTTTTCTCTCTCTCTCCCTCTCTTCTCACTTCATCGAAATAATCCACACAAACGCAAGAATGTGAGATTATCTAGAAGCATTAATTAGCGACTGATTTTCAGGAAGATACATGTCTGGAAGGAGTCTGTGAGGTTTTCCTCTTTGGCTCAATAAAGTTAGTTAAAACAGGGAGGACTACAAATATTTATCAGACAGTCCAAACCGAATCCGTCCAACATCGGTCATCGCACGCACACTCCGCGGCTCGCTCGCAGACTGAAGGCGTACGCTGGAGAGAGCAGTCAGACAGGAATTTGTTACCGCATTTCCCTTGCTTTTGTTTTCGCGGTGTCCACAGCGAAGGACACACAACTGTCACCATTTTCACCGCAAGTTCCAGCGCATCATTACCATTCTCTTCAAAGTGAAAAAAGAAATCATTCATTTCCCTCAAAATATTTATCCCGCCACGGAACCCTTTTCTGAAATCTGAAATTGGAGTTCGTCGTCTGCAGCTCGAGATCGTTCGAACTTACCGTCTGCCAAGAAAAAGTTTTCTTCATCGTGAAATTGACTAGAAACAGGTGCAACACGCCGGGCTACACTGACACACAGTCTTCGGTCATTTGTCACCGTCCGATATTCTCCTCGGCATTCTTTACCGGATAACTCAAAAACTTTTTGTCTTGTCTTGGTGTGTAGCACAGCTTAGCAAACTAGAAGTCATAAATTAATTTTTGGAAGATTTTCACTTCAGGAGCTGTGCTGAAAAGCCTGTGCCAGCCAACATGCAGATTTTACTATGCATCGCTGTCCTTGTCGCCGCCATCTCCGGCGTAATGAGCAGGTAAGAGATACGTTCGCTTTTCATTCTCATTTTAAATGAATGTTCGATTCTCATCTTATCCTGTACATGTAGTACAAATCATGTTATTATACCTGGTTTTTTTTGTCGTGTATACAGCTCGGAGTCATTTGGGTTGATTGTTGGCCTACGTGTGCAATTACACAATTTGTTCTGGAACCATAAGTTTGATAGCCATTTTCATGGAAGTATACAGTGTCAATAAAGACAATGTACTAAGCCCGAGGGAAATTGACATCTATTTTGTGTTTCACTTACTTATTTAGTAAGGACACGTAGGCATTATCATGAAGTCGTTTAAGCATGAGACGTAAATACTTAATTTTTTTGTAGGCTTGTGTAAGTATTGCTCTGCATAAACAATTGGTAGGCTGTGGTGATGAATAACTGATGAATGTGTATTCGTTATAAAAAAGTGAAAACAACGATAAATCATTCACCAACATTTATAGAGATTTAAAGTGCAAAATGGACTACGAGACGTCTTCCTACATCTCAAAAGTACCTTGGAAGGTCATTCACAAAAAAGTGCAACTCGACTTTGGCGATTAACAAAAGAGTGCATTTCGAAATGCCTGAAAATATAGTCTGCGAACATGGCGAAATATTAATGCACTGCTTCCTTGTTTTTCAGCTTCCATTAAATAAGATAAGGAGGGAGAGAAGGATAACTGGCAAATTTTCATCAGTTTAATTTAGTATTACAAGAGACTTGATCAAACATCTATAGTGTATACAGCTTGTCTAATGAAATATCATACCCTCAAAAGGACGCTTAACCTTTTCAATACAATCGCTACAAGAAAGAATTGTTTAGAGACCAAGGGCCAGTCTTGAGGCGTACAGCTGTGTGTTGTGTGTTTTGCACCTATATCCGTGTGTAGTGACAACTTATTTTATTGTAAACCATAACCACAAAGGTGGGCTTGCTGACCTGTTGACGTCACGGGTCGTGACGGACAAGACAGAAACTTTAGGACTCTCACGACTTCGTAACCTAACCGCGTGACGAGAGCCAGGAGCGTCGCTGGATCATTAATTTTGGATGGGGAGAGTGCTCTAAATTTTTTAGACTGGCCCATCAAGTTTGAAAAGAACAAATTGGCCGACGACAAAAAATTTTAACGAATCTTCCGACCAGAAGTTATGGATGAAGGGAGGGGAGATAGAAAACAGTTTTCTATTAGTTTTTTTGGGGAGGCATGCAAATGCACAACAAAATAATATATCGGAAAATGGCGTTGAAGAGAGACATACTGAAGCTTTTCGTCTTGTACTCATCAGAGTATCAAGACGAAACCAAGTATCAAGACTCATCAAGACGAAAAGCTTCAGCATGTCTCTCTTCAACGCCATTTGCTAATTCTGTACTACCAAACATCTTTTCAAAATAATATATGCCATATAATTGCTACCCACTGCAAGCGAGTTGGCCAAAGTCGATCTCGGGGGTGTTCATCCCGTGGCCAGCAACCCCTTTATGAGAATGAAGAAAATCAACAATGATATTTCCCTTAATTCACCGATCATGATGATAGCAAACCTATCTGAATAGATAGCCCAGTTATTCTATTATCTTCAGTTCCACATGTATCATTATGAAAACTACGCAGTGAAAAGAATGCAAGACTCACAAACGGAACTCTATCACATTCACAATAAGTAATGATTCGCTGATCTCGTTATGAGATTTGGCCGAAAATCGATGTAAAGAGGGCTCGGGAGGGCGGGGGTGTTCATCCCGTGGCCAGCAACCCCTTTATGAGATTGAGAAAAATCAACAATGATATTTCCCTTAATCACTGAGCAGGCTGATGGCAACCTTATATCGGAATAGGTAGCCTAGTTGTTTGTTATCTCCAGTTCCACATGTATCAGTATGAAAACTGCGCAGTGAAAAGAATGCATGACTCTCATACGAAACTCTATCACCTTCACAATAAGTAATGATTCGCTGATCTCGTTATGAAGATCGGGCATTGGAAAAGTAGAATGTTTCACACTTTTGTTTCTTGTTCGTCGTGAAATTCATTGAAGAAACGTGTCATGGGCGAGTGAGTCACACCAAGAAACAAACGAGTTAACACGCGTTTATTACCATGATCTAGATTCAAACAACTTCGTTTCTGGGCTGCAGTAACAAGATGTGACGGCTAAACTCCGATGTGGAGACATTCATACCGCGTTATGAGCCATTATTAAATCGCCTCTTGATGATATCGAGCAATGTCGCCCAATGTCGTGCAACGTAAACATGAGGTAAATCCGCGTCGCAAAGAGGACGATTGTCTTACGTCTCTTGAGGAATAAAACCACTTGATTCAGACGCTCCTTAAACTCAGAAGGATACTCTCCAACATGTCCGTGAATAGGTATCTAGGAGGAGGATTTAGATGGGGATTGGCTCCAGTGAGATTATAAAGTTTAAAAACTCAGTAAGTGTAAGCTGTTTTGAAGGATAAAGTAATGTGACGTCAGACGAAATGAAGACTATGTTGTAGATCTTCTGAAGATGTTGAAGGATTAAGAAAAGGGATAGATCTTTTATACCAGAACTAAAGTCGCATTACTGAATGAAAAATAACCGTGAGGGTGTGTGTGTGTGTGTGTGTGTGTAAGAGAGAGAGAGAGAGGGGGGGGGGGAGGTAATCGTGTACCTTTTTGTTTTTTAATACATGGGAGGAAAAGACGTCTAAGGCTAAATCTTTAAAAGTCGGGTTGATTCTTGATACATGTGAAAGTATTGCATTAAGTTAGCATGCCGACTCTCTTTAATTCACATTGTTTGACTCACAAATATCTCAAGTGTTTTAGTATTTTTCGTGTTTTTCGTGCATGTGCACGCAGTCTGAAGAGCGAAAGGGGATTACGATTTGAGCTACACGAGACATATTTCAAAGTTGCTACTTGTCTTTCATCAGTCCCAGCTTTTTACGATATTAAAACACTGGCCGATTAGTGAATCGAGCCGGGCTTGTACGTTATCAATCATTTGGGAGGTCTCCAGAATTGTGGGTATAGTGTGATGATGATGATGATGATGATGATGAATGAAATATGTGGTTATTTGTGGACTTCCCAAGCGACAAACCGCGCCTTGTCTTGCGGGGTCATGTCATCCTGAGGGTTGACTCGCTCCAGGCGGTGACCGTATTCCCCTGATTAAAGGGATTATGTCTACTGAAGATGAAGAAGGTGACCGCTTTCGTTTAATACCAAATCCACCACAGTTACCCCAATTGAAGAAAGTTTGTTTACTGAAGATGAAGATGGTTGCACCGGTATTATTACACCAACGCTAATCCATGGTCAAACGTCTTTTCCCGATTGGGGAGAATAATATTATGTCTACTGAAGATGAAGTTGGTGACCGCTGTCGTATACAGCATCGGATAAACCGCAATGACATCAATGTTACTTCATTACTGGCAAGATTTCTGATTCACAAATAACGCTGTAGGATGTGTGGTGGCTCGACCAGTGGTCTTGAAACCGGGAGATCCCGAGTTCGAAACGTTTTAACCTCTATTCCCGATTCCCTCGGATTGGACTAAAATCTACAGGTCCACCACTGATTCCCAACTTAAGTAGGCACACCTGCTATTTTACCAGTGAGATAAAATAAATATGAGCATCTCTTCAAAAATTGCTTGCACTGATTAAAGGGAGAGTACGTCTTCTGAAGATGAAGGTCATGGCCTCTCAGCGAATACACAATTACACCAGTTTTACTTTATGGTCAAATGTCTTATTTACACCATACACCGGTATTCCACCGGAAGTAACCCATGTTAATCCGATTAAAGGGAGCACGTATCCTGAAGATGTTTCGCAAACAACGGATTTTTACCATGTCTGCACTTTTGACACTTGTAGTTGAACGTCTTTCCCCAAAATTAACTCTTTAGACTGAAGATGATTATCTCTGTTTTCAGCAGATTAGTACCCGTTGGACTCTAGAGTGCAATATGATTGTCTTTAATAGTTATTCTTCTTCATTTGACATCACCCCAAGATGAATGAATATTCCTTTGATTATACTATTATTAGTATATTTCATTACATAATAGGTAACCATGATCCGTTCTGGTAAATCAAACATGCCAATCAATCAATTCATCGATCGAGCGATCAATCAATCAATCAATCATAGACTGTAAATAATTAAAAGAAATCTATTCCATGATAAAAAATTGTCATACCAAAAGCTTACTACCCCATCAGGGTAAAAGTTTTATATTTATATGTATTTAACTAACAACTTATGACATGTTTACGAATGTTCGAAATAGTTTATGCCTCCATAAGGTGATTACAAGAGTGTCTCAATTACTGTGTACTTTTGAAGTGGTATGTGAGTCGGTCATATCATCATCAGAAGGTCGTATGCGTCGAGATATCTTTGCTTAAAATGATGTTAGGAATTCCTGATTGAAGCAGAAGTCAGCAGCTGTGTATGGAATATTGCTGTCTGGAAATTCAATTTAAATTGGCACATGATAACTGAAAAAATAAGGAAAATATATCGTTTGTTGTTGTTGTTGTTATTCTACATGAAGGAAGATTAAAGTATGTGCTTGTTTCACGGACACATTCAAAATTCTAAAAACATCATATGTGTATCGATTATTAAAGATTGTCCAGGTGCAGACCGTATCATTCGTGGACACCAATCTTATTCGTCTTGGAATTGTTTGTCTATTCATTATAGGCTGTATTTTTGACATTGAAATCCGATGCAGATATCCAATCAAATGAATATCAATTTTATTCTGTGTACCAACCTCATGCGATAAGAATCATGGGCTGTCATGGTTGACGTGTTCCTTTAAACTTGAGGAAGAGGCAGAGGAGTGAAGTGGACTACAAGGGGAGGACAATTTACGGAGCAGCGAGGGGGCATTTTCTAGAATTACAGCAAAAGGATGTGACTGGTTCATTGGAATTGTGTGGGGGTGACCTCCAAAAGTGGGGCTGGAACGCAGGATGAAAACTGCTAACATAACGGAATCTTGAAAGTTCCCTATGATTATCTTATGAACTAGTGCTGTAACTAAGGTAAAACTATATGGGCAGTGGCACAGTACAGATATATATTATGTACATTGTATTGTAGAAATCATATTATCGTTTGCCCGTTACAATTACGTTATAGACTTTTGGTACATGTAAATGCCAATTATTATTAAGAAACTAGAAGAACATGAATGACAAAAAGGGGAAAAAAAAAACTTTTTCAGATTAATTAAGGTACTGCTATACAAATGAAATTATGAAACAATGAAATTATGAAAATTAAAGCTTGTAATAAAGTAATGAACAAAAATACTGTTTCGAACGCACTGTGTACACTCTGCATAATGTAACACTTAAAAAGTGTCGAGCATCATTAAAAAAAATGTTGCAATTTGGAAAGTATCTTGTAAAATATAGGCCTAAAGGCAAAAAAAAAAAGAAGTCAAATGCACAAATGCACAACTCCTGCGAAATGGTCGCAAAGGTCGTTCTAAGCCATCTTAACAGATGTTTTATTTAATATACAATTTGATTCTTGCTGAGATGACAAGCAATGGTTAATATTCACTGGACGATTGCCCGCTACGTTTAACCCTCTCAATCCCAAGCCATAAAAACCCTATTGAGTTAATACACATTTTTGCACCTAGGGGACTGAGAGGGTTAAATGGATGCACTAAAATGATCAGAAGTAGACTGATTAGTACTTAGGCCTACGTAGACAAAGTGAGACGAACCCATATTGTGATTACAGTGACTGAGCAGTGGTATAGTATAGGGCTCTAAATGCTTGTAGCGTGCTAAGCATTTAGTTATGACCTGAAAATGTGGTTTTACTTTTCTCAAAAGTAGGTTGACCGTGACCTTTAGTGAGAGTGTGGATTGTACATGTGTGCAGTTATTGAGATCCCTACTTTTCTTATTCCTAAATTGGATGAAATGGTAGCCAAGTAATTTACCTCTAATCTTCATGATGTTACTTAGTATTTGGCTGAACATATGTGTGGACATAAAACACGAAATATAGCAAAATGTTCTCAAGAGGTCCATGGTTCTTTTTTTTTTTTTAACAGTGCATGGACCTACATGTACAAGGTCCACGGTCTCATTAACATTAACGGACCCGTGCTGTGTTTGTCAGCGTACCAAAATCTGACAGCCGAGTCCCCGTCGGCCATGACTTAAGTATTTCTTGGGGACTTCCCGTCGCTATTAGCACCCTTAATTCGACCCCGGAGACAGAGAGGATTAAGGAGTGGTCCTTAGCAACCATTCCGTATCAAAGTCTCAACTTCCGTGCTAAAATCTTCACTCGATCATAAGAGAGAAAGTGGGGGAGAGGGCGTATGGGGGGGGGGGGGGGGGGGGGAGAGTAACAATTATAAATCAACATTATTCGATAACACACCGGTTATAATCATGACCATGTGCGTGCGTGACAAAGAATTTGTGGGGAATAATTAAATTGCGCTGAAAGAGAGAGAAAGGGGTAGAAACAAAAGACACATACACGCAACATAAGATCATGAAAATGATTCACATTCTGGCATCACTTATAAGAGATGTCGCTTGCCATAAAACATTCATGTTTTTATTTGGTGTCGGTGTCGGTGTCATAGGTACCTCCAAATTGTCTTGTCTGAGCGGTACGTGTTAAAATATTATATGAAGATTGGAAAACAGTAATAAACAATTCACAATATGCAATAACAATGTGTAGCACTTCTCCACCGCAGCTCCCCAACCGTTCCCATTATAGAGTCATCTTGAAATAACACAATTTCCATTCGACCTTACTCCATCCCAGCAGAGACTAGTCATAATGAAGCAAACGACATGTGTTATCCACCTGAAATAATCTGACACATCCTTGCTTTGAAGGGCATTAACCCACACCCTCCTGGTACAACCATGACCGCTCCTCTTTAAACCAAACGATCTGTTATTCAAACATGAAAAGACTTAAAGACGATGTTTAAGTACGGGTCATGCAGTGACAAATGCTGTTTAAAAGACTGGTGGATGGTTTCATTATGTAGTGAATATGTATTTTGAGCTCCTGGAATCACCATAATTTTTATCATATGGACTAAATCTTGCTGAAAATGACCAAAAGTGAGGAACACTAAATACAGAAATGGCTATGTAGGATGACACAAATGTATAACATACACATTTTCTTTAGTCAAGTTTTAACTGTATACGCGAGACTGTATTGCAAGAACAATCCTTTTCGTGTGACATGCCTACTACGACAATCTGCTATCTACATGTATATAGGAATAAAAATAACGAGGAACTCAGAAACAATTTTTAACCTTAATTATCAGTCAAACTTTCAATAACTGCGCAGAAGGGCTTTAACCCATACGCAGCTGTGACCGCTGCTATTTACACCATATTATGATTGATCATTCGAAAATCTGTAGCTAACCCCCCATGTCCGTTAAGTTGGTAACGTTCCCACTGCTGTTCAGAGCGTTCAGTTTGTAGAGCCTCATTTTTTTTTTTATTAGTAAAAGATACATTTTTCATAATCAAAATAAAACAAATGATTTGCAGGAAGAATCGCATTTTAAGTTCGTCTTCCTACACCGTGACACATCTTTTCTTCTAGCTGTAAACTCCAAATTAGCAGTGGGAACTCTTTGTAGACCGTCCGGAATTAGAAATCTTATTTGTTTTTCTCCAATAATCTGACGTGTTCCTTCCCGGATTATAACGAACTGATGCTTGAACTAATTTTTCGTCTCTTTCCTGCCCGAGACTTATGTCTGGTTCCTGATTCTGGGGCTTAACTCCGTCTAGATTCCACGTTCACTTTGTCTGTGTTTGCAGATGCCTAGCATTGCTCTATAAACTAGAAGCCTGGCTTTCTTAGTAGGATATTCCACTTTGTCCTTATTTGCAACGCATTTATGTGTCATTTGCTCTTTCATGTTTATCATTATTGTAACGATGCTTTTATCAAAGAAGAGGAAAAAGAATAGAAGTTTAATTTGTAGTGATTGTATAAAAAGTTTCATGTTCAGCCTAATTGAACATAAATTGAACTTGAACATAATAAACTCAATTTCAAAGTGGATACATCATGAAAAATACGCTCAAATTTTTAAGTGGAGACAATAAATAAAATATGTCTCAAAATATGACATTCAACGTGCATCATATTGATTGGTCGAAAATGGAGGAGGTATCGCATTCGTAATTGTCCATCAATCAGATAACGAGGAATCAAATTCTTTATTGCGAGCACAGGACATTTTCCCTCTTATTTGATGTCATCTTCCACCTCTACCCTCCAAAAGCGTTCAAACTCTTGTTCTTTACACTGAGGAACCATTTCTGGTACAGCACCTGTTGCCTGTTCCCAAACACTTGAAGTTCACCCCCTCTTTTGGATACCAAAATAAAGGGATTATGGTGAGTAAGACTGTCTGGTTACCCATCCCTCATGATAAAGTGTCATGAATGCTGCACGTTGATGAATCAGTAATATGATTACAATTTTTCTCTAATGGCTTGTTAAGAAATAGAAAAATAGTCTAGACCGCAGACTCGATTTTTTGGAGGTAGAAAGGTTCCAATTAAAGTACGTGGCAAGTTTTGATACCTCCACATGGGTGGTAAACAGTTAACAGTAATCAAGTTGTATTGTTTCATTTCGACATACAGGCATACTGTTATTAATTAATAGCTATTCTTGATAAGACACCACATTAAACTTGACTCGTGATAAGAGAAATAGAGAGAGAGAGAGAGAGAGAGAGAAAGAGAGAGAGAGAGAGAGGGGGAGGGAGAAGACATTGGTGTGCTAAAATATTCCCTCACATCAACTGACTTGAAAGACAAAAGATATCGATGAAAGGAAATGCTGGAATAATTGTACATGCATTTCAATTGCTCTGAATTGCACCCACATGCAACGATTATCTAAAAATACAAAATTTACACTGAGTTCCTAAAGTGTACAGCTTTCTGAGATTCATATGATCAATGACAACTGAAGTACAGTATCACGACACCCAACCCCTACAATGTTTTGCTCTATACAACAAAGCAATATATACACCTATCGTCCCAGTTTATGCCCAAATTAAAACCTCGATTTACGATTAATAATAATCATAATGATAATAATGCATATTTAGGAGCTCTAAAAAACAGAAAGTACCATAGCGCTTACAAAAATAAAAATTTGAAAAGAAAAGACAACAGCAACAGCAAAAAGACAGACTCAAAAAAGTAAGAGATTACATTAGAACATTTATCACTGGGGAAAGAGATACGATTATGATAAAGATGATAATTACCTGTCATAAGTGTAGGGATGCTATTTCTGTCCTTAACTTTTTGTATGTGTGTTGAAATCAGTGATTCTGCGTTGAATATTCGATTGAAAACTTGTGAACATCATAACGAAATGCGAGCTTATTTTGTTTTTGTCCATAAGAATTTGCTGTTATGCAGTCGAAGTAGAAACAATGAGGTACTTCCTTTTTTCATTCCCTTTGCGCACATTATCTTTAGGACGGCATTTGATTTTTCTATAGGAATAAAATGATTTTTGAACGAAGTGACATCTCTTTCCAATGGCCACCCCTCTAACCACGCCTACTGGTGGCTGAATTAAGTGTCTCGAAAGAGGGGAGAGAGACGGAGAGAGGAAGAGAGACGAAAAAATGTCAACTTAGACACTTCATAACATGCATAGGGGACAAGGTAAAGGGCAGGCATGTAATGACACATAACTAATCCTAAGTTACAATCTAGGCAGGAGACGTCTAATTACCGGGAAAAATACCTCTTGCAAACAAAACGTGAGCAAATAAGTTGAGGCAGGATATAAAAGGGTTCCAGCCGTGCCAACCGTTATAATCCATCCAGACAAACACGTATACTGGTCCAGGTTTGTTCATATATTAATGATACAGCCAAAATAAACTTCCTTTAAGTTTACACGATTAACTATTACCTACAGCTTCAAAACAAGACAACCTATCCACCAAAGTACATCACCTTCCTATTAAAACTGTCATCTTATCATCGTGGAAAAAGTTTGAGACTGATACACACAGCATCTTGTTTAATTTTTTTAAAGCTTGCTGTAAACTGCATAATCCAATTCACAAATATTACATTAGAGACGTGACTAATTTGATATCTGTTAACGATGCTATATGGTATATATAATTGTTGGCGAATTAAAGATCAGTATAGTTCCATAGTTTTTCTCATTTAAAGATATTTTGATAATAATAACATGCGTCGGCCGTGACATTTGTTGATTCTCGTTTAACCATCACTTTTCAATAGATATGTTTTAAGTGTGTGTGTGCGTTTGTATGTGTGAGTGTGTGGGGCGCGCGTGTGCGCTTGCGTGTGTGCGCGTGATGCACCCAAGACCATAGCCCGAGACGGTTTTACTAGTAAGTCATCAACGTGTTTAATGTTAGGCACTGTTTTCACGATATTAATATCCAGAGTAGATTCATGGTAGCGCCCAACCATCTCTGAATGAAGCCTATATTGACGTCATGATTTTGGTTGGCATGCCTGGTGGATACGGTTACAAGTCATCGAACACGACAAAGCAGTTGTCTCTTTTGTGTCTCATGTTAACCTTTGTTTCATGATGAGCTCGTAGAGTCACAGTCGTGCATGTGATGAGTTTCATTCATTAAACAAAGTCACCACGAACATGACAAAGGATGTATCCACTAATTGAGTATTGTAACAAATGACGCAGTATACGTTACAGTGAAATTCAGCTCGCACAGACCAGTAAATGATACACAATTATCTTTATATGTGCATTCCAAGTTTATTCCAGCTATTTAAACATAATTTATAAATTGTTTAAGACACTATTTGACATCTTTTATCTTAAGGGGAAATATTACGTTCCCATGCACAAGCTAAGAGGATGGGGTAGGACGAATATCAATCAAGAGAGCTAGGGAGAGAGAGAGAAAGAGAGAGATAGAGAGAGAGAGAGAAAGAGAGAGAAAAGGAGAGGGGAAAATACCAATCTTGGCTTTTCGTCGTGCTGACGTTTCGAATTGGTTGCCATATCAAATTTGGGGTGTCTGCGGGGGTGAAGATGTGCCTTTAATAGAAAAATGACAGCACTACTTAGTGCCCTCGTCAGAGACCGACCACCTCCTTCAAATCTGAAATCTAAAACTGTGTTGAAGGAATGAACTTTTTGAGACAGCTACATGAAAACTCGTGCATATTTGTAACAGGCCCACTCATTTATGATACTTTGAAGTTCAGCGAAGAAAGTACTAATCACAGATAGGTGAGGGAGAGCTGATGTGCGTGGGGGAGGGTTTCGTTGTATTCCTTACCATGCTTACAGCAAACGATATGATGATCTGGGGAGCGTTTCATCAAGCGTTTTGTCAGTGATTTTTTACGGACAAATTTGCTCTCAGCCAATCAGATGCAAGGATTTCAGTAGCTTATAACAGTTGTCTGTAAAAATCACTGACAAAATACTTGATGAAACGCTCCCCTGATAACGAATAATAAGCATTGTATCAAGAAAGGACGAAAATAGGATTGTTAAAAATTAGGAAAGCAATAGCAACAATCAGCGTGGGCATTCCGTCTGTATGTCAACATATTTATTTGTCACTGGAAAGAAAAATGTATCAAAGGGACTTCATTACGATTCTAAATCTAACATGTTTAAAAATTAATTTCATGCTGGAGTTTCATTTTCCGTAGAAATTGATACCTTGTTCAGCTGGTTTTTTTTCTCGATTGACATGCCCACTTACAAGTTCCCTCCCTTTCTCTCTCCCCAGCTTCCCATCTCTCTCTCTTTTCACGTTTAACTTGCAAATCTGAACGGATCGTTTCCATTTCTGTTGGGTTGGATAGGGATTGGATCGATTGGATACAATCACCTAAAAATCGTTTCGAGTTAACCGCTCGTTTGAATCAATTGAAGACACGTGTTTGGGGGTAACTATCGAGTCCCCCGTGACTGTATACCAAGATGAAGAATGGCTTAACACAATCGGAAATCATATTGGCCTTGACGGAGTACGATTTTGGTCGAGATGGATACCAACTTGATACAGAAAAAGAAAGAAAGAAAAAAAAAAAAGGAGATGGTTTTCTTACTATGAAGGATGCTGCACTGAATGATATTAAGATGCGCTCTATGGATACTAATGACAAATGATTGTATGGTACATTTCAAAATTCGTTCGTGATTTTTCGTAGAACCGTACGCCTTTCTTTCAAATTGATTCCTTCTCCCTTACCCAATGTCTTCAAGACCCTTTTCAGGATGGATATAATGCAAATCGCGTTGATTTCACAAAAGCATGAATTAAATTTCGGAGTTCCAACACCCATTGTTTATCAGTATTAATTATCATTGTTTATGACAATTTCTCACTGAATAATAATTATTGTTTACTAAGACAGTTTTGTTTTGTCTGTTTCCTTTTCCATAAAATGATGTCATTCGTACATAAAAAGATTGAAGTGTTTGCATTTTATTTCGGTTTTATTATCACATACATGTAAATTAAGCATATCCACAGACCATGATAAATCTTCACTGAATAATATTCTTTGAAAATCTTAAACACGATGCATTTAAGTAAAACTACATGTATATCCAGTACAAGTTGTGATTTTATTATCAGTTCTTTTCCTTATCTTGTCTTATAATCAGGATAAATAGAAAACTGCAAAAATAAATAAACTGTTTTTTTAAATTTCATTCAGTCTTAGAAGTAAATTTAAAAAAGGCTTAAGCGCGACGTATACACTTACATGTATATGAAAACTCATTTATGGATCTTAATTCTTTGGTCAAAAGGAAGACCGTGTTTTGTTTTTGTTATTTTTTGTTGTTATTTTCTTTAACATCCACTCTTTGCTTCACGGCAAATACATGTACATGTATGTATACAATAAGAAAGGGGATTTCACTTAAATCTTTATTTCCTGCAATTCCTGAAACTCAGGAACGCAGCTAAGTCTATTTTTGCGACCGCGCTGACATTTATTTTCAACTCAGTTTCCAGGGAAGAGAAAAGGGTTGGTGATGTGATGGGAAATTGAGGTTTTCTCTCTAACTTTTGTGAAAGTGCGTATTTGGTTGGGGATCAAACCATTGCAACCGGGAGCTTACCAGGGTTTTACTGAGTCTTGGAACGTTTCTCTGAGACTCAACAAGTCCAAGAGATCTCTCGACCGATCCAATTTGATCTGCAGTTCCTTGACTGTTATCTGTGAAAACTAATTGACGTACATCCTCCCTTGTGGCTGATAGTTTGTGTCACGTGATGATTGTTGCGCGCGCATCCCCGTAGACCTTTTTGTTGTGGTTCAAAGGTGTAGATTGAAATGGGAACAATAATTATCATGACATTTTGTACAGTGTTCCAAAAGTATTACGTGAAAAAAAGGAAGAGTTAAGTAAAATATTATTTATAAAAACAACTTTTGAAATTGATTTCTATTACTTTTATTAATTTTGTATTTTAGGTTATATAATTCATATAGTTATGTTGTACCATTGGAGAACACTCTGGCTTAACAGATGTATAACCCGCAGAGATAGATATGTTGATTCTACAAAACTTCTCCACCTTAACTTTGAGAATGGGGACATGATATACTACAGCCTGTGTCATTTAACAAGCAATGCTGCAGTTGATACGCTAAGGGCATCCCAATTATAGAATGAAACAATCAGATGTAATGACTGTGACAAGGTAATTAGTGTATCCGGAAATAAGCAAATCTTATCAACATTTAGTCATAGATACAAGGCTTGGTTTTTATTCAACAATTAAACTTTTGTTAAAAAGAGAGACTGAAAGATTCATTGCTGGTATATCTATCAACTCCCTGGGGCATTGATGATGAGGTCCGCACAGGTTTGACAGGTGCAGAATTGGGAGTAAAATAACTACTGCCCACTGACCCCTGGGTCACGATCTGAGTCATCGTAAATTGGTCAAGTCCAGAAGAAAACTTCGGCGAAATTTGAGAACGTGAGACAATTGCAGATTTCAAGTGGCGCAAATTTGCTCAGACACGTCTTGCTGTGAAGTTTCAGTCAGAGGAAAAGTTTTTGTCCCGACAGAAATGGAACAATGGGACCTCTATGGCGCTCGTTAAGGTATGCCATATGTGCAGTTAGTGAAATTGAAAATATACAAGACCATTTTAAAGAGTGAGATATATACAAAGACATAATCAGTAGTGTCTCGTATATACATGTACAATAGTGACAGTGATGGATTCTAAAATAAGAAATTTGGAGGGAAAGTGCAAGACTGTTTAAAGGAGCAAAACATGTAGTCCTACACATACAGGATCATTTATAGAGATTCATAGTGGCTGACAAAAATAAAAACTATAGAAAGAATATAATATATTAATAGAGAATTCGGAAAGTATATCAAGTGCAAACATGTAGAAAGCAAAAAGGGGTCATGAATTCCTCCATAAATGCCTTGTAGTGGTGCATAGTTTCTTGAATATTAAATTGTGCAATAGTCACAACGAAAACCAAATATATTATCGAAGCGTGAAAGCATTACCATTCGAAATTAATGAAGTAACCGTGTACGTTATGTGAGACTTGCACACTCTTGTTCTCAGAAAGAAAGATAAAATCGCATTTTACATTCATCGACATGTACTATGTAACATTTTAATAGGCTATAATGCAAGACCAGTTCAAGGAATGGTATAACGATCAAAACACCCAATTCCCTTCCCCTTACCCAGTGGCGGATCCCGGATTGAGTGAGGGAGGAGGCACAATATTCTTAAAATTTTCTGACAAGGAAAAAAAAAAAAAAAAAAGAAAAAAAAAAAAGGTCATCGGCGTTTCTGGATGTCTATATGTTACCAGGGGAGAGGGCCCTTGGATCCGCCCCTGCCCCTCCCCCAAAAGAGTGACCGTAATAGTTAAATTCTACACAATATTAGAAAGGTGCAATGACCGATGTTCGTAATGGATTCACTGATCTCAAGTGTGAAGTCTAGTCATAATAACCTCATCAAATACGAAAATAAAAGGCAACAGGATTACACCGCATCAAGCATAATATTCGAGGGAAATATTGAACTATTTACATTCCTCGTACTTAAACTACAATGGCACAGGTACCGTAGTCGTGCCCGAGGTGTGTATTCTCAGCTATAACACAACTTCTTCAAATACGACAGCTATTGGACAACACAAAGTGCAATGACAAGCTTGTACGCACAAGCTGAAGTCGAGTGACAACCGCCAAATAGAAGGGATATAATAATATTGAATAAAAAAAGTGCAACTTCATATGCATAATTCCATTCAGTGCGTTTCCTGTAACTGAAGCTCAAGCCTCGTATGTCGAATTCGTGTCACGGGTTCTGCGATTGCCAATTCTAAACCTTACACGCAAAGTCTTAATCGAAATGAAAACTGACTTGAGATAAATTATGTGTTTTACAGTTGTTCATGTTGTTAAAAACTTATTCGTTTGGTTTGATGTAAAATGTTTCGGTTCATAATGACATATTCTTATTCTAACACCGATTAAATCGAAGTGCATTTCAAGATGTCACATAAATTTAAATCACCTATTATTAATATAAATTTCTGAAAGATACCGAACATACTGGATGGTTGATTTTTACAAAGTATTGGGTAATAATTTGTTACGTTTAGAATATTTAATCGAGGATACCCTTATGTGTCGTGATTTAGACATTTCTTAACGTTAATGTACATTTACGACGCACTACTCAGTCAATATTAGGTCACCTTATTTGAACGTTTATCTTTATCAGTAAAGATATAAACAAACTTTTAAAAACCCATCCTTCCCAATTTTAGCATGGTTCGTGTTTAGCATATATATTCTTGTGATTCTCCTCTATACGCTTTGTCTAGTTAGCGGTGCACCATTGCTCAGTATTTTATAATTTCACAGTTATCACTATACCAAATAAAATGGTACCTTCATGGTCGTCACTTTACTTGGCAAAGTATGGAAAAATGAACAAGTACCTCTGACTTGCCTATTCTTGATTTACCTGAGTTCAGGCTTGAAATGTGTACAATGTTGCTTCATTGTGTTTCACATGATCCCCAACTCCCTGTGGAACATCATCATGTTTCGGGGTGTGTGAGTAATCCACCAATACCGGATGCAGGGGCTTCCGCTTCGGAGGAAATTCTTCCTTGAGATACAATGGCAAAGTGAAGGAGAGCCAACAAAAAGACAAGACGGGGTGAGAAAGGGGGGGGGGGGGGTGAGCACAGAGAAACAGCGACAAAGAGACAGAGAAACGGCTTGAGCTTCGAAGGACTCCCTTTCCCGAGATACAATGGCATTCAGGAGTACAGGGAGTCGACAAAAAGATACAGGACGGAGTTATCATGGTGATGTGGAAGGGAACACGCATATTGAAAAATAAAGGGAGAGGGAGAAAGAGAGAGAGAGAGAGGGGGGGGGGGGGGGGAGGGGGGGGGGGAGATGGGTGGGAAGGGAGATCTGTCGATCCCATCATAGACTTCTTGATGTTTCATCCTCAATTACTCATCTGATCACCTTCGCAGATCACTTTGCTCCCAAGACGCGAGAATAGGGGAGAGACAGAGGAGGGACGGGGATGGGTAGGATGAACAAAGGAGGAGTCATATCTCCTCCTTTGTTCATCTGCCTTTGTTAATGATGCTAATGACGTTTATTATGAGGAAGAGGAGGATGAGAAAGAGTAAGAGAAGGAGTAAGAAGGTATAGCGGACTAGATTTAGAAAAAAATGAAATGCGAAATTAGGAAATGGGGTTAGCACAGCGATTCATGAAAATGGAAATAAAATCGACAAAATGTATTAACCACCATTATTGTAATTACGGTACTGTTACTCACCACTCGTTTCCAATGTCTCAATGCGTCGCTGACATAACGAGTAGGAGCACGAAAAGTATGGCGTCAGATTGAGGCACTCTAATGACTCTATTATTCGAAATGAAGACTGTCTTAAAAATGGCAGACGTAAGTAGAGAACAGACGGAAATCCAATTTCCTAAATAACTTATCGTTAAATCGTTATTTATTTGTAGTTTTCCAGGAAACCGTGTACCATGCTCACCATGGTATTTCAGAGATGAAATTTGTCAGAAAGTCAGACGTAAAATCACCCAAAAGTGTAACGTTTAGCACATGGTACCAGTGTTTTCATCAGTATAGAGTTAAGTTATGTCTAACGCAAGAAAATGAAAATCACTTGTAATTCCATGATCCCTTGTAACAAGATTGTTTCTTTTATAAATGTTGGTAGCTAATGTATTACATTCCTATGACACTATGACATACTGAAAAATAAAGTTAGTCTTGCTTCAACTATAGGCATATTATACTGTATGCGCCAAAGTCGAAGCCTTCTTTCATACATTTAAGAAATGTCACATAAAACTTTTCTATTGTAAACATTATGTTTGGTACTATTCGTTTACTCTTCACAACCACACCATTGGAACTTACAATTTTTTTCAGAAGTTTTAAATTAAGATCTTTGAACAGCACACTTTTATCGAGGCGTTTATTTTCGTTCATTCCTAAGAACATCGATCTGAATGTGTATTTTTGTTAGTAGTGTCACTTTGTTGTGAAGAACTTTCTCACTGCTGCAAAGCTTCTGCCCCTCTACAAAATGTGTACGCCGTACGCACCTTCAAGCAATAGATGCACTACAGTGGTACAATGACCATTATTTTTGCACTTAAAGGTTAGGTAGTGCAAACTTAAGTGACCGTAAGTGCAGATGTAACACTCTTTGGTTGTGTGGATACTGTTTGTGGTTTTCCCTATTTTTTGTGGCGGGCGGGAGACCTATTGCGTGCGTGTTCAAGGTCATTCCATCGTCTGCGAAACGCACCAACCACACCAATATATCTGTGCATTCATGACGTGCGAAGGAAATGGCGGAACCAGGGTTTCTTTGTATGAAATAAAATCTATGAATCAAGTACATTCCTTACCCTTATAAGTGGAGGATAGCACGATAGAACTTGCATGTAGCCACATTTCATGAATTGAAATGGTATGCTGTATTTGTAATATAATTCTCACAACGTGTATGTTTATAATAGGCATATACATGGGCGGAAATAATTATGCAGGAAATTCTTTTCAGCAGGGGGTGGGGGGCATGAATGTGAATGAATGAATGAATGAATGAATGAATGTCAATTTATTCAAAAACCAAACATCAAGATAATACAATCGCTGATACAAAAAATTTACATGGTTTTTAGGACCCCGAAAGAAGCAGGGCTTGTGAGTGGGGCCCTATGAGGTACAAATAAATTAGTGTTCACACACTAACACTACGACATGGCAAGTACAAATCACAACAAATAGTAATATATATATACAATGGGATAAGATAAACCTACAAAAAGGAGACCATAAACACACACACACACACACCCACACACACACCCCACACCCTCACACCCCATACACATCCACACCACACAGAGCACTCAAAACTAAAGTAGGCTGGCCAATCTACATAACATCAATTAAATGTTTCACATTAGCTTAACTAATTCATTTCAAATTGTCTAATAGATATTTTTTACACTGAACTTTGAACCTAGAGAATGTTGTGCTGTTCCTAATATCAACAGGTAGTTGGTTCCACTCTTTAATACAAGTGGTTCGGAAAGAATTCAAAGAAACAGTAGTCCTTACATGAGGACGATGGAAGAGGTTTCTTTGACGCGTGTTGTAATTATGAATCCGTGAGTTAAGGGCAAATAATTCTTTTAATTGGCAAAATTGCGGACAAGACTTAAGTTTAAACACAAAAACCAAACAATTAAACGATACTAATTCATCAAATGGCAGTAACTCTAACTGAAGGAATAATGGCTTACTCGGCTGTCGGAAGTTGGAATTAGTGACAAGCCTTATTACTTTCTTTTGTAATACCTTCAATCTATCAATGTGAGTCTTAAATGTATTGCCCCATGCAACATTGCAATAAGTCATGTAAGGAAGAACAATGCTATTGTATAAAGTTCTTAAAATCCTCTCTGGCAATATATATCTTAATCTACATATAACACCTACACTTCGAGAAACCTTGGTGCAAACAGATTCTACATGGGGTTTCCAAGTCAGATGCTCATCGACAATAACTCCAAGGAATTGAACATGTTCACTACGGACAACACTGTGTCCCCCGATGTTTAGAGTATCAATATCATTCGGAATAATTTTACCTCTAGATCGAAAAACAATACATTTAGTCTTTTGAACATTTAGCAATAGCTTATTACAACAAAACCAAGCAAATAATTTTTTAATTTCAGCATTTGCAACCGTCATTAGAGTAACAATGTTTTTATGAGAGAGTAGTAAACTAGTGTCATCAGCAAATAGTGAATACGAAAATATTTTTGATGAGTTAATGATATCATTGATATATATTAAAAATAACAATGGACCAAGCACTGACCCTTGTGGCACACCATACTGAATAGAACCAGATTGCGATTTGACACCATCAACCACTACATGTTGTGAGCGGTTAAGTAAGTAGTTTTTAAACCATAATAATGCTGTTCCTCGCACTCCATAGTGTTCAAGTTTACTCAAAAGGATGGTGTGGTCTATGGTGTCAGGTGCATAACAATAGGCTGCCCCCTGATGACTAGAATTGCGTAACACATCTCCGCCACTGGGCATATATCTTACCTTATGCATAATTACGAGATCAGGGGAAAGTTCGCATTGTCATATTTCATTTATAATGCTTACAATTTTGCTCTTTGGAAATTTGGTATTCAATCAACATGTCCATGATGACCTGACTAGTCACTCCAGGTTTAACTGTGCAATATTCGAGACGTCATTGTCTGTAAATTCTTGATAAACTTTTTTCACACAATGTCATAAACCTGTTGACCTTCCGCAGACTGTAATGACAAAAATGGAGATTGATACAGATGATGATCATGAAATATTCATTATCTTACTTTTCTTTAGCAAAATTGTCGTTTTGACGGAAAAGAATACTGCTCACGGATTAGGGGTATTCTATCAAGTCTGCAAGGTCGCTTCCTACATTCCCATCGATGTCCACATGACCCTACTAGTACATGTAGTTGTAAATCTTACTTTAATTAGATTGTAGCTCCTTAGTGACCACGCTGCCCTATTTTACCTTGTCAAAATCTTGGCTTGAATATGCAAACCTGTGTCAGGAGGCATCACGCGAGCCTCCGCTTTTTTAAAGGGAGGATTTAGTACTGGTTCAGGAAGAAATTATTTCTGAGTTATGTCATACTTTTCACTCCTATATGGAAGGACATCATTATAGTTGAAATGTGACATGGGATGAAAGATTGCGTTTGGAATGTTCTAGTAATTAGATAATATGCAAATATATCTAGAAAGAATTAATCTCTTGTGCAAAGATATTTTATGTAGTCCCGTATGTCCATAACTGTGTCACGTGCCCTTTTTAGCGTTTTTATTTAGCAATATTTTGTGGTGATTTCAAAAGCCTCGAAGTACACAGTTATTCTTTATTTCGAGACAAATGATCTTTGACAGTAGTTTCAGAAAATGTATTTCAGAATCCTATGACCAGCACTCGACACGACATAGCCTTTAACGTGTCGTCATCTCAGAGCTTGATGAGTTTGTGTTGCTTGGGTATGAACAGATGAAGACAGGGGAATACATCTCGTTTACCCAGGAATGTTATTGCAGTTACTATTTAACATTTAAAATGACACGAAGCGAGATGATGCCAAAGCGTCACGGGCAACTATACCATGATAACCGTGAAAGCAAACACCGACTGAAACATTTCTCCAAGACATGACATTTTAAGATCATCACTCTGCCAATGTCATTTCTTCAAGATATGGCCTTTTAAGATCAGCATTCTGCCATGGCAGGCGTTAGCTACGTGCTTTAGCTGAGCAGGGCAGAAGCGAATGCATTTCGGAAGAAGGAGAAAAAGATGATATTACGTTCTGCTTGGAATTTTCAAAATATTTATTATAATTATTTATTATAATATTATATATTCAAATATGAACCATTTCTTAGGGGACATGTTGAGTGCCTGATCGTGAGTTCTGACAATGTCCAACATTAATATAATCCTACGAAATTTCTTACTTTGCGACATGTTCAACAATATGACCCTTAGTTTCCTGCGATATGAAGTCATTATCCGTAATTAGGTTTAACCTTATAAGACAAACATAGATATGTATATTTATTCATTAAAAAAAAAAAATTAAGCCCCGAAATTTATTGTTGTAGGTTTTTTATCCTCTACTTTCTCAAATCCGGTGTTTACATTTCATGCGTGAGTGCTACATGTTCTAAACAATATTTTGGAGCTGAGAAAGGAAAAATAATGCCCCCTCGACACATGTCAGTGCTCTTTGAAATTCGACGCTTGTCCAGATGTCTAGTCCTTGTGGTTTCTGGTCAGAGGCCAACAACCTATCATTCTTTGAAAACAGGTGACTTCAAGGAACATGTTTTCTTGAAGTAAACACTAATATAACGAAATCAAATTATCTTTCTCGTGCGATAAGTATCATAATTTTTGTATTATATGCATTTTGACCTAGAGACCATGTTAACTTTGTATAAAGATTGTAAGGACATCTTTGCGAACTCTTGCTTAATTCGAAGCACTTCACACAGAGAAGAGAATTTCTTGTGACTACGATCACTCAAAAGCACATTAATGTGTGTCCTGTTTATGATATTGCAAATCTGGGTGCCTGTCTTTGATTTGGAGTTCATGACTTTCTCGTAAACACATGGAAAATTGATTTGACAGAAGACATACCTCTAATGAGTCAACCGCGACAAAGATTCCGTTCATAACTCATCACTTATTCTTTGTTATCCGGCCTAGATTATGAGTTGCTTGTCTGCTTCTGTACTCACATGTCATGTTGTAACTTCTTTTCTACTATGTTCCTAGGTTCAATTTTCATATATGTACTTTTTCTTATACGCCTTGCTCATTCACAAGTGCAGTATACGACTTGACTTCAGGATAGCCTTCACACTTAAGTACGGAATCTGTCTGACACTACCGGCGTTAGCCCATTTATCCGTTCATGGTAACAAGCACTTGTGAAAACAAACACACATGCAGGGTCAGACGTTTCAAGACAGGTTCGTGATGCAAAAGAAGGAAGACCAAATTTCCGATTCTATTTTAACGGCTCAGTGGTCAAGACACCCTAACTTGCCTAAAATGCAGACAACTTATATGAGACAGGATAAATATACACGATATCATTTACAGTTTTAAAACCCTAGTAAAGCTTTTTGGAAAATGGGAGTTAATTGATCACACCAAGGAGTTATCACAGACTCCTTGATCACACCAATGGAAATGCTCTCTTACATAAACAAATATGCCATAACAAAAGAACGAAATATAATAATAGGAAATATCGCTTGATTTTAATAATAATATTTCTTTACACAGTTATTTTTAGAAAGTTTTTTAGATATATTATGAATTTTAAGAGTTCACTACATAGTAATCATCACAATACGCTTAATTTATGTCAATAACCTTGGAAATAATAACGCTTACTGAAATTACTTAATTGATAATATATAGTTATTTGGTTTATGTTTCAACTTTAGTCAAATAAACCATCAAGAGTGCAATGTCTGTTTCATACTCTGGCAGTAATACAATTATACATAATTATACCCCGTACTATTTGCAAGTATCATCGTCAGTGAAAAATAAATAGGCATATTTGTTCATGGTTGAACAAATTCAAAAGAAATACTGAAATGCGTATACCTTGTGAACTTTGATGATTCTCTCTCTAAAAAAGAAAAAAAAAAGAAAAAAAAAGTTAATTTCCAATCTATTTTCACTCCTCTGGGAGTCCCGTCTGTGATCACTTGTTTAGGAGTGAATATCGATTCATTTATAGTGCTCTCTAAAATAGAGTGAAATTTCACTCTATTTTCTCTATATTTTACGTTAGTGATCACTCGATTGTTTTAAAGAGTAGTTCGTATTATGTTCTTGATGAACTCGTATCTTGGTCGTAGCACAATCTGTAAGGAATACCCATTGCCCAAAATCTTTTCGGTGACAACGATCAGTCATATCATGTCATAATCGTAATCAACATGTCAAATCTGGCGCCTGTCAGAAGTCACCTATGCATAAGTTGAAACAAAGGACAAGGCAAGGGACTTCCAATAAGAATTAAAAAACTCAGGCGCCCCGTTGGGTCCAACGATATGAATGCCAAAACATGATCAGAAAGCTGTCATTGTCTGACAAATATAGGACGTCACGTCTCAGCTAACCAACAGAACAGAGCGGAAATGAAGGACTTCCTATTGTTGTTTGAATCATAACATAGGCCATCCAGGGGTCCAGTTTTAAAAGGTGTTTCTTCTTTCCTCATTATGACACTGTCTTTGGATAATAAAAACAAAGCTAGTTTACATTTACCATCCAAGTGTGATGTTAAATTACCTTTCTTTACAGGTGCTTTTTCGTCGCTGTTTGATTAATTAGAAATCTAGTTATTTGTGGATTCGTGACAGTCCACTCTGAAGCCGTATCAGATCACTATAACCCGGACACGTATTTATGGGTAACTACCCCCTACAATTAGGCTACCCCGTGATAACTAAAGTACTAACAGAATACAAAGATGCCCAGGCAAAAACCCTGAGACACTTGTTACTCTCGGGCCACAAAAGAACCTTGGATATTTTCAAACAGCTGTCTTGAAAAAAAGTACCCCAGACAACAACCCTGCAATAGAGACAAAGTCCTTGGACAATACCCTTAGGATAACTAGCCCCGAACAGTATACACCCTTTAGAATTACTCCTAGACAAATTTGCTAGGAAAATTACCCCCTACAACTGTCACCAGAACAATTACACCGTGAATACTATACCCATCGGACAATTACCTTGTTCATTTACTATAACTGATCCTACTCCATTGCCAGTGCGGACGAAAACTTTTGCTGAGGACCGTCACCCATGTTTGCCCGGGGGGAGCCGGGGTACTGGTAGCTGTCCGAGTGGGTTCTAGATGCACAGAATCATAGAGGGCAATTCTTTTTGTCTGGGCAGGTGATTTTTCTACAGAATTATAACAGGATCTGTTGATGTCATATCATTCTTAGTCATTGGAGAGAATGCATAACCATCTTAAAGCGTACCAATCACCAAAAAATATTTTACTCTGTATGTTAGAGGTTCCATGTCATTCTACTATATTCCAGATATGGGCTTCGAATGTCACTTCTATAAAGAGATATTACAAGTTTTGATTTTACTTTCTATAAGCATAAAAGCGACTCGTGAGTAGACTATTCAACGCACGCGTACGCGCAGGGCAAGATAAGGGCTCGCGCGGAACCCAACTCGGAGGTTCGGTTACGCGCGAGCACCTTCATGTTACCCTTTATTTCCTTCATACTCCTAAACTGTTGACCTATAGAACTTCCGATAAAGTTCTTTGAGGTTAATTTTATACTTCCTAGCGGTATACAAATTCTTTTTTCAGGTGGTTGGTACACTAAAGTTAGTTCTTTGAAAGTTTAATTTTAAGAATTTGAATCATGGAAAATGATGAGCATGGCTTTGAGGGAGCCTTAGGGAGAATGTGTCATAAAGGTCGAGGCACAGTCATTATTTTCATGTTTGACATGACCCCTCGGACCACATTCATTGGGCAGGTTAGGTTTGAGGTTTAGAGTAAGTTTGAACCTAGTTAGTGGACAAACACTGCTTAACTCTAAATTTTATAGCCTAATTGACGATTATAACATTTTAGAGGGGAATTCCATCCTGATGTCAAGTTAATTTTAAAAGAAGCAGAATATAATTAAGGAAACAGATCAATGAAAGTTTGAACAAAATCTGAAAAGAAATAAAGTTATGAAGTTTGAAGTTGTAATCATTTAAACTCAACTTGGCAACTCCGTGACGTATCCTGCGAGCCCCTCTCCCATTCGCCCTGTACTAAAAAAGTAAGACATCTCCATTTTCTCCAAAGAAAATATTTAATCATACATGCAACCTCGATATAATCTTTGCACATGTGTTTTATTTTACACAAAACATGTATGAAACAAATCTATTCCGTCATACCCCCCCCCCCCCCACAAAAAACATGAAAATTTATGAAATTTTATGTACTGGGCCAACTGGAGAGGAGCTCGCAAGATATGCCATGGAGTTGCTAATTTTTGTTTGATTGATTACAACTTCAAAAATAGTAACTTTCTTATTTCTTGTCTGATTTTGCTCAAACTTTCACCGTTTCTCTTATTTTCTGCTTTTATTTAAATCAACAAAATACCAAGATGGACTTCCCCTATAAGCGAGACACGAATGAATGATCAAACTACTTGATTGCCGATCAGAACACAATATTTTATTTTGTGTCAGTGCAATCATTGGAAATTATAATAACTGAAATCCAAAATGTTTTTCCTTAGTTCTAACGTGCAAAGTCACCACGAAAAACATCGAAGTCATTGTTGTTATAATTTGAGCGATTGTTTTCAGTCCTTCAGGAACATAGAAACACTAATTTTCCTGAAATTTAAGCGAATTCCCTCTTTTAATGTTAATTCTCATATCCGGACATGGCATCAACACCTGCAACACCTCCGACACATGTATGAATCGCGTAAAAGGGAAAACCAAAATACTTTTTTAACATTTTGGACTCTGCATCCAAAAAGGTAACTATATGTCAAAGGAACTCCTAATAATCTTATCTTGCATTTTGATATCAAATCATGTGTTGTTGTTCTTAGATGTGTAACTGTCCGTCCGCACATTAGCTGGTTGATGATTTCCTGCTGACATTATAAAGTTTATCAATTTAGTCTTTGCCGGTAAGTTATGGGTTTTGCCCTTTCCTAATTTGGGCCGTCTGGTCTCTCGCGTTTTTTTTCTTGTTGTCTACTGACGTCGCAAGGTATAGCTGTCTGGAAACCTGCCTTGGTCAGTGACATTGTCGGCCTGAAGGTTGGAGCTGCACAGATGCTGACGGCTTGTGTTGCTCTTCATGAAATTTGTTTTTTGATTGCTCATGTTACCCTGAGTCAGGCTGAGTAAAAAAAAGTACTGTTAAACTTGTCTATAAAGGCCACCGAAGAGAAACAAATAGATTGTCCACTGTAGACAGGTGGCCTTTCTATAGACTGGTTCTGCAAACACATTTTCTCCCTAAACATGCTGTAGATAGACAATATAGATGATCACTGTAGACTGGTGGCCTTTATAATTATAAGTTACCACTATGACGGGTTAAACTGTAGGCACACTGATGCAGGTAAACATCAAGGATTCTATTACTTTAAGTCCTATCAGAGGGACTTAAACCACCTTTGCTCTTAGTTCGGTCATGTCGAGACACCACACTCCATCTCAACTACACTCTATGGTATTGTAATTGATTTTTTTTGCGGGGGTGGGGCGATCAGCCCTGTGAAAAACCGGAGTGTGACCACTGCATCGTGAGGAAATTGTGTTGTTTTTTCAAACGCGAAAATTGTAGGTTCAACAAGGAACGTCAAAATTTGGGTCCCTTTGTCAATTATAAGCATAAATAAACCACCACCGTGCATAATTACCCATGCAGAGGAAATAAAAATTTCAAAAAGTATAGTGGACTTTCGGTCCGGTTAAGTCCGTAAAAGGTCTTGACTAGCGACGAGGCAGTGATTTTGCTCCATCATGCTTTATCCCCAGAACAAAATCACTGCCTCGTCGCTAGCCAAGACCTTTCACGGACTTAACCGGACCGAAAGTCCACTATACTTTTTGAAATTTTTATTTCCTCTGCATGGGTAATTATGAGGTGCCACAACAACATCAAGATTGTATGAAACATCAGTCCTGATTATGCGCTGTGATGTAGTATGGGTCCATCTATTGTCTGCGGGGGGGGGGGGGGGTAACCGATCTTACAAGGTCGGTGAAATACGAGACAACACGGCCATTGGGTGAGGGAACATTACCTTCCCCTTTCCTTCTTTTTCTTTCTCTTTGTCGATCCTTCTGGTCCTTATTTTGCCATTCAATTGGAGGGGCGGCAAGTGCACTCCGTGCTTCCGTGGATACGCCCCT
This sequence comes from Heliocidaris tuberculata, assembly GCA_025618425.1. Taxonomy (NCBI): domain Eukaryota; kingdom Metazoa; phylum Echinodermata; class Echinoidea; order Camarodonta; family Echinometridae; genus Heliocidaris; species Heliocidaris tuberculata. The sequence continues at coordinate 13,485,749 of CM046846.1, forward strand.
GAACATTCAGGGTAAATTGTGATCATTGGCATGTTCCTTTCTGCGAAAGCACATCACGCCATCTCTTTTCCGAAGAAAACGAAACACTTTCAATAAACAGCGAAGATCGTGACAGATGAAGGCTTTTAGTTATACGAGGGAAATGATTTCTTTCACAGTGGATGGGGTTCTGCTATATTCATAAATCGGAATAAAAGGGGTACTCTACCCTCAAGACTTAATAAATGTTATCCTGAGGGAGTTTGACTCAAAACGTATCGTGGAAATACTGAATTACTTTAAATTTATGAGTAAATGAATATTTCAGTTGTCACATCTGTTTCTCTAATATGAATCCATTTTTTGCATTTAATTTTGTGATTCTACGAGGGAACCAAGTCAGAGGAAACATGTATGAATCATGCTAATCGCATCTGGCAGAGTTTCTTGAGCAAAACATGACTTCTCTTCCTACGACTTTGTCTTCAAATCTCTTGTCAGAATCAGATTGATCCATTTTCCTTTCTAGATAATTTCCCGTTCTCTTCGGGGGTGGTAAAGAGTAATGAAGCACTTTGAATTACCAAGGACGAGATACCTTTTGGAATCGTTTTCAAAGTCTCAATTCGTGCCCTGACACTTGCAAAAGATGGTGTACTCTTCCTGGTACATTTATTTCATTCCATTTATCACTTTACCCGTCATTTCGATGTTAAGAAGACAAAGCGCACAGGACACACAGGATTGTAGTAGGTGTTAAAAAAACAAAAAACAGACGACACTTTTGATCGTTCATAAATAAAAAATTATACATCGTATCAGACTGAGGTTTTCACATTGTAAAGTTGAAGAATGTAAAATTTATTGGGAGCAAGTTTAATGACATTTCTCAGAATACTTTTCCTAAAATATTGCTTTAAATAAATAAATGAATAAAAATGTTTTGAAAAATCAAGGCCACAAAATTTGTGTATATCAGTAATTCAGAACACAAGTGTTATTGTGTGTTGCAGCTGTCATTTTCTGCCAACCTTTTCAGAAGTGTCCAATGTTTTCTTTTGACACCTAGTATGTACAGAAACTGTGAAACATATTCTCATAAAGTTATTTATGTAGAGATCTTTAACACATCAAATGAATTATTTTAAGTTGCATTTTTCTGCAACTTTCACTGAACTGTTTTTCTAGTTCATCTGCAATTTGTATATTGCTTTCGGCTTTCCCTTTGATAGAACTTGGTCGCGTCTTGTACATGGTATATATACATATATCTTTATTCATGATCGTTTGCATGCAAAGAAGGGAGTTTTGTGTAAACGTGACTAATCCTTCGATCCAGTCGATCTAGATTAGAGTCACACGCACGAAGTATATATGCATGTATCACCTATGTGAGCTGGTTTTATTTTCAGACATACATCGGTAATAAATGAAGTAATAACATGTTGATAAAAACAATTTTGTATAGACATACCTTTCCATGTCAAAACCTACAAGGTATGCACTGACATGTAAATACATGTGCATCCCTCTTGTCTGTGTAAAATCTATATACATTTTTCCAGATAAGAGTAAGATAAAATGCAATTATTGGGGATAAAGAGAAGACCTGCGAAATCGGCGCTGTCTATCTATTATCGTCACCCACGCGCTTCGTCGCAGACAGTCGCCCGCTAAGCGTACGAAGCGAACGAGACGGCCCAAGATTTCTTATAATGTCTTGCATGACATAATGACACGTCTAGCTTGTCACTCACTCTATGAGGAACTTTTTCTACTGTCTCATCCATTGTTGTCTGAGGGTAACAACGTACCTGGACGGGCTAAGTGGCTCCCAGCATGTTCCCTTCCGTCTACTCAAGCGTCTTGGAATGCGAACTGGGAGAAAAATGATCTCTTTTTGACAGTTGCTTGTCTGTTTGTCAGTCTGGAATTGAACGTCCTCCTTTTCTTTATCTACTGTATGTGTCTATGGTTCTTCGCAAAGGTCGTGTCTTAGAAGAAGGGGGAAGGTGATGGAGGATTCTTTGACAGGAAGGAATGGCCTATATCTGCTAATCTTACTACACTTTTTCGTGTCTGTTTGTTTCTTTTTAAGTGTCCTTTTTATATCTTGTCCTTTTTATATCTTGCCCTTTTGCTTTCATATCGTCCCATAATTCCTTTAAAAAACCCAAACATAACAAATATGTTTACGAAGCCTTGACCAGCATTTGTCTGCCCAGTGTTCTGGTATTGTCTCTTGAACCATTCATAAAATTGGTTTGGCAGTTTCTCACACCACGCAAGGTTCCTTGCACTCTGTCCACTCCTTTTCTGGTTACTTTGTTTCAAACATCTTGTATCATCATCCCTCTTTCTGAAAATGCGTTTCAGTTTTGCTCTCTCTCTCTCTCTCTCTCTCTCTCACACACGCACACGCGCGCGCACACTCACTCATACACACATACATACATACATACATACATACATACATATTGGTATTTATATAGCGCCTTTCCATAAAAACATGCTCAAGGCGCTATACAATAAGAAAAAATGAAACAAAGTAATTATTTTGCTCTCCAAGGGCACACAACCAAATCCAATCATAGAGAAAACTCACTATTTTCTGTATCTTCCCATCACCCTTCTTCCTGTCTCAGTCTATCTGCATTACTATTTTTCACTGTTTTAGAGACTCCGATAGTGACTACAACGGGTGACTGCTACCATCGCTTTAAGAAGTCAATTATCATCATCATTACCTTGGGATAAAGTAATCTTTGCTTTAATTATCGACCTTTCCCAGCAGTCATGTTCCTGTCTGCCTAAATACCAAAGAAGTTTGAGAGCTTACTTGCAAACGTCAGAGCATTACCCTAAATGTTATATATCTCTGTGGGATCATCATGTTATTTGATGCTCATTTTTTTAACGACATGATTGAACAAAATTTTGAAACACTGCATTACGTTGAATCGAAGGTCATCGCAAGTACAGTGTGATTATAATCATCATACGACTACCTACCAATAGTAATTGAATAACTTCTCTTTGACGCGACCTGGATTTTCCCATTGTACTTTCTGTACTACCAACACGATTTGCGCGATTTCTAAATTGAGATCAAGCAGAATAACCTTTAGAGCTCAAAATAAATCTAAATTAGACTCAATAGCTGCATTATCAGCATGTAGAACAGGTTTGTGTGTGGATGTAGATGCAAATATAATGATATGTTTTTGTTGACGTCATCGAAATGTCATGACATATCTAAGAAATTTATTTAAAAAAAAAATAATTGTGGATAGTCGTTCCTAACAAAGACTTTTTAAAGAATTCCTTAAGTTACAAAATTAATCCAAGTCTTGAGTTTATATTAAATTTTTGTTTGTAATTTCAGGAGGGGCGCTAAAATCTTCTTCCGTTCTTTTTTCTACTTGAACTGACTCAGCAAAGAACTTCGAAACATCACACACTCTCCAAGGAAAGTGTGCCTAGACCATCTCAAAGCATTCCATAAATCCTTTCAAATATTTGGATAAAGCCCACTCGATGATAGCTGTTCTGGGGATAAAGCATGATGGAGCAAAATCACTGCCTCGTCGCTAGCCAAGACCTTTTACGGACTTAACCGGACCGAAAGTCCACTATAATTTTTGAAATTTTTATTTCCTCTGCATGGGTAATTATGCAACTAATGCATCCTACCATCTTCTAATCAATATATACTTCAGACTTCCACCAAATATTACATATCCCATGAGTTTAAAAAGGAAATCAAATGCACTTCATATTTTCTGGTAAAAAACTTAATCGAAATGTAAAGGACTGAAAATGCTCGGTCAGTGTAAAGAATAGCTTCACGGTCAATGTCACACGAAGTTGAAGGTACTGTAGAAAATAGATGCATTTTTAACAGAAGGGTAAGTACCGGAAATGCTCGGCAAGGTATTAATCAAATGGACCTTTATTTACTTGTATTTGTATTGTGTATTTCTTTAATAATATCCTGGATTTATATAGCGCCTAATACACGTACAAATAAGTGCTTTACAGATATTACCCCGGTCATCGGATTCAGGCTTGCCCGCACACAATGTATGCACCTTCTCCACTCCCTCGGGAACATTCCAGCCAGGCGTCTTTTTACAGACTCTTTGTTTGAGTCTCACTTTTTTGTTGTTGCGTTTTTACACATATTAGTTCAAAACAAATCATTCATGAAAAAAAGAAGATAAAAGTGACCTGTAATTACCAATCACAAAAACGTTAAAAAAAAATGCACTCTTATAAAAACTGTATTTAAAAAGGTGGCCCAAAATAACTGTGTGTCTTACCAAACTGTGCCAATCTTATTCCTGTAAAATACAACTCTTATAACTTTGTCGTATTTTTTCCAATTATAAACACTTTTAAAGAATAGAAATTGGGCAAAAATTAGCACTTTTAGTTTCCCATTAATAAGGCATTAGGTATCAAGTTTTATACAGTATTTCTCATAATGTAGGACTTGTATATAGGTGCATTTTACTGAATGGAGATTTTTCGCCTGAACTTTAAATAGCATCACCGATCACGTGACTCCTGCTTATTATTAAGAGCTGGTACGATTCACAAAGATGCAAGACGTGATGTTTTTAGTGAAAGCAATGAACAAATTAAACGTACTCCAATCGGAAAGGAACTCGGAGTCCACTCTAGAACAGGAACGCAATCAATGGTAATGATTTCAAAACAGTAAATTTCACCGAAAAGCCCTTCTGAAGAACTTCTGATTTGAAGATGTTTATGTGAAGTGCTCCATCAGTCAAGTTAGACTGACGGAACAGAATGAGGAAACATTCTCTTTAGTGTATCCTTTTTGTTAGATTGCAAGATTATGTTTGCTTTTATAAGAGAACCTAGTCCGTTTGATAATAATCACAAATTCAAGTTCGCGAAGAAATCATACTCTAGCTAGTTCGATCAAGTCTCTCTAGATGATGAAATTGATGCGAATTATCAGTCCATGTCACGGAAGAAGAGAGATAAAACACAAAGTTAACAGACATAAAGGATGAAAACTTTCATTTTGACTAGAAAACCATGCCCATATGCAGCATGTATTTGCTCAATAATTATGCGCCATCGATTTGACGGTGTCAATGGGGCTACACAAACTGAGGACCCTATCAATGTTATTAGAGCGTCCCACCATCTATTCTTGGTACAAATCTATGTACACTTTTAAGCTTCCACCTATCCGTTTTCGGCGCGAAAACATGAAAAATGGCGAGGTATCTTGGGAAAGCACGCGCGCCCATAGATATCTGTCTTTGGTGTGTAAATTTGCTCATCCTGCCGTGAGAGTTTGTAATGATGTTAGCAAAAACCGTAAATAGTACCGGTACATCCTATTTCTGATATTTTTGTGCAACTGCCAAGCCGGGAGAAGAGCGAAGAGTCAGGGGGATGACTGATGGGGTATGTCATCGTTTTGTCTGCGTTTGGGTGATGCGGAGGGAGGGGTAGGAATGTAGGATGCGGTGGAGCCAGACAGCCGATGGGAAAGAGAACGAGAGAGAGAGAGAGAGAGAGAGAGAGAGAGATAAAAAATATAAATACCGAATGAAAGAATGAGAGTGTGTTAGTGTGAAAGAGGGAGACGGAGGAGACTCAGAGAGAGAGAGAGAGAGAGAGAGAGAGAGAGAGGGGGGGGGGGGGGGAGACAGAGAGAAAAGGAGGGAGTGGGAGGTAGATGAAGAGACTATCATCTATAACAGGCTACGTGTAAAGACAGGCAGACAGGCAGAGAAAAAAAGAGAAAAAAGAGAAAGAGGAAAGGGAGAGAGAGAGAGAGATAATAGGCAGACAGGCAGAGATAGACAGTATGTGTGTGTGTGTGTGTGTGTGTGTGTGCGAGAGAGAGAGATGTTTGAAGTCAGAGACACATTGATAAGTAGAGACAGCATACATGTAAACCTAGAGAAACAGAAAGAGAGATCTATAGAGAAAGGTGAAACTAGAGCAAAGGTAGAGAGAGAGAGAGAGAGAGAGAGAGAGAGAGATGAAAAAAAGGGGGGGGGGGGCGTAGGGAGGATGGAGAGGGCTAAAGGGAGTAACTGTTATCATGGTGCGATATGATATCAAAATCTATCACTATTTGGGTGATAGATATCTGTGACCTGTAAACACCGCGAAGCGTGGAGAGGAATAGGGTGAGTGATATATTATGACAAGGTCTAGCTGGTCTAATGCGTGATTTCTAATGTCAGAAATCAGTTAACAAATCCATATTATGCTTTCTGCAGACAGCACGACGTATGTCCTTAATACTTGTGTTGAGATCTCAGACTTTGGTTAAAACCTTTCTTAGTGCAGGAACAGGAGGAAAATCATTTATATTAAGGCACCGCACACCTTACAATCGGTCTGCCATCCGATTTAAGAAGAAAATGTAATATCATTTGACAAATCATTTAAAACGAAAAATAATTTTGATTGAGGGTCTGAATAGTCATACAGATAAAAAAATCGATAATACGGCCTTTGCCGAGTTTTCTAGTCGGTGGAATGGCCAAATCGGCTCCGAGTCGTAGTGACGTCACAAAAATCGTACGACTGCCTACAAATTGAAATTGATTTTGCCTTTATTCCCTGTAGAAAGCTGACAGCTAACCAAAACCCTATGTTTAGTATTCATGTTACTTTTCAGAACCTGAATAGAATAGATTTTATTTGTTAAAATGCCAATATTTAATGCCATAGCGATGTATTTCACAAATCTGATCGTAGACCAATCGTAAGGTGTGTGGTGGCCTTCAGTCATGCTGAGTGCTCTGTGAATATCATGAATTTTAGGTAACATGGGTGCTTGATCGAAAGAATGAGTACCATGAATAAAATATGGTAGATAAAAAAAATAATAAAGAGAGAGAGAGAGAGAGAGAAGAAGAAGAAGAAGAAGAAGAAAAGAAAATGTAAAGAATTATTTTTTAAAAAATGATTGGAGAAGACCTGTGACTTAAAATGTTTATATCAATATACGCCCGACCTATCTATTCAGTATTGTTGGCTAAAATGGTTAATTATACCATTTGAAGTATAAAGCGAATGAGTCATTTCATCTTTAGCACTTTTCATACGCAGCCTCAAGCTAAGACGGCCCATTCAATAACCATAAACTAATATTTATTACTTATTATCGAGATCGGTTTAAGTACCAATTTCATAGAAAATTGAAAGTGATCCAGGCTCTACCAGTCATATGGGATGGCATAAGCTTCTATTCATCAAATTTGAATCATACCTCAATTCATGGCATTTTGAGTGATTTGACTTCTAAGTTGTATGAATCAATGAAAAAGGGGATTTAAGAAATGACGTCACAGGGGAATGAACCCATCTATCTCTACTATTGTTACGTGATTCGCTGATGAAGTTGCGTCACAGTAACTGTCATGTCACAGAAAACACAAATGCCTGGAAATGGACGACTAAGCGTAGAATAAAAAAGAAAAAGATCATATTGATGACGAAGTTTAGGTAAAGCAATGTCAAATAATGGCGGGGAGGGGATAGAATTATTGCATCATTTCATTTGTCAAATCCTTGATTTCCTTTTGTAAATTCAAGTAGCAAAAAAGAAAAGAAAAAGAAGAAACAAACAAATAAACAACTGATCAGATTGAGAGAGGCATTATCAGATTACTAGAAGATATGGGAGAAATTCCGATAAAAGGTCAAACATCTCTAAGCAACACAGCGAGGATTATGGAGAAATGCAACAATTTTCCCCCAAATTAAAGATTCATCGAAGAGGAAAAAAAAAAAATCCACGGGAGTAAAATGAAAGCACGGATGGGCAGCCATGAATGCGTTTTTTTCGGCTTCATATAGAAACTGACATTTCAAGCAAACGGCTGACGTATGATTTTGATTGTAAAAACGTCTTTAGATGGTCGACTGTAGCGAATAGACATTAACTTCCCTTTGAAATGTGAATGTACGGTATCTTCCAAGCACTAATTATTAATGTTCAAGGTTAGGGCAATTATGATAGTTACTTTTTTTAAAAATTATGATGGGAGGAATGAAATGATGAAATATAATGTTTTTTTTTTTCCATTTTAGTAATTGGTGCCTTTATCGTTAGAATAATAGAACTAAACCTCACAATGAAAACAATGAATAGAATGTATTTGTAATTAGAGTTAAACAATACAGCAATCAGAATATATCTGTTGTGGTCTCGAATCAATAAAACTGATTTCATATTTGATTTAAACTTTATAAAAATAATCTTACAGTGAGGTATCGTCGTTTGAATAGTTTCGCTATGCCGAGATATCTATAAAAACATGGATGCATGATGACTAAGAATAATAAAAACCGAGTGAAATGAAAAAAAAAATACAGAAAATTAAGGCCATAATTTCAATCATGAATGCGCTTGCCAAACGGACATGAAAAAATACGACAAAACAGTAGCAACAACGAAATCATTTTTTAAATACCAAAATATAGTTATTTCGATTGGAATTTTCCTCTTAGTAATGTTTTTCAAGATGCTTGTGCAACTCAAATACCTTAGCATTCACCAAAAAACAAAACAACTTTGTAAGACGAAAAAATATGTAAAAAACAATATGATGGATTTGTATGCCCTTTTTGTGCAAACCTGATTGCTTCCAAATCAACTCATACATGTCGTATATTGTTTCAAAACAAGTACACCTACGATGCAGAATTCTCAATCTGATTCTCGTTCCGTGATATGTTTACTCGCTAGAGACTATGAAAAAATTAACCACAGACCCCAGAGGGAATATGGGGGAAGACCTAACTTCATCAAAATAATCTTTTCTTCATCATACTCATTCATAAATTTGATGAAAAGGGGAGAGTAAGAGCCAAATTGAAGTGGACACGTTCCCTGAACCCAACCTTATTATTGGAAAGATCAGTGGCATAACGAGGGTCTAGCCATTGAGAGAGCACGAGAGTCGGGGGGGGGGGGGGGGCACTGATTTAAATAGATGAAGGAAATGTTAAAGAACAAGGCCATTCTGAGGGGGGGGGGGGAATGGAAGGGATGCAATCATCTTTATAGGCTGCTTTCCCTTCTCTTTTTCTTTTGAATTCTTCGCCATTCGGGGGGGGGGGGGGTATATACCCCGTGTCCCTGTAGCCACTCCACTGGAAAGACTCAAGTCAAACTGTGGCGTCTTCAGTATACAAAATTGGCATATAAGCAGAAGTGATATTTTGTTTTAAAATGTTATCTTGTACTGTCTATACAAATCTTTCCTCTTCGACTATCTCCCTCTGGCATGGCCGTTGCGTGGACAAAAATGATCAGATCTACTGTCAATTCTTGTTACCGACAGAGAAAATTAGGAAGGTTATGGCATGTAATGATTTTTTCCATGAATTATAGGGCAATTTTTGGCCATGCCAGCAGCAGATTACGGACTGATGAATGGTGAGTTAGTAGAAGGAATGTCCTTCACCCGGGCAAGAAATGGAATCGGGCCATTGAAAGTGCGGCGGCCTCAACTTATTAGAGAGTGAGGTTTGAAAAATGATCTTCAACTCAGAACAATTTTCTTGCTCATTCTTAAAGATTCTGGTTATCAAGTACAGCAACAAAATCACTTCGAGCTCACTGGACGCTATTTCATTTCTTAAGAACTTTGAAGGGAAATTTTGATAAGAACATGCGAAAATAATTCCAATGCCAGATCTTTATTTAAGGGCAATAGATAATGGTCAGTTTTATCCATGTATTACCCTCTTGTCGTATGGCACAACGTATAATTTCTAGTACATGTACTGTATGTTTGAAGGTACGTAACGATTTGGTATTCGGTATTTTTTAAATGAAACTTCACTGACATTGTACATCAGTATTTTGTTTTACAATAGAGAGCATAAGTATAAAGAACATTAACAATCATATGAAAAATATATGTAAACAATTTTGTTTTGACACTGTTTCAACAATATACAAAATATCCTGAGCCTGGAATGGCTTCGAACTTTGAAGGGAAATTTGAGAGGAACAAGCAAAGATAACTGTCAGGCTACAATTTAGGGCAATGTATAATAGTCTGTTTTTTAGACATGTACTTCGGTCATGTCGGTAGTCGGTTTGATAAATATGATGTGGGGGGGGGGGGGGTGCCTTGCTAATACATGAAAACAGCTGAGATAGCTATGGTATAACATGTTATATGCCTATATACAAGATTCGGAGGAACATTTTGAGAAGGAATTATTTTCTTTTTGTATGTTTGTTATTCTTAACATGTAAATGCCGTTTAATGACTGTATATCTCATATTTGATAACAATATACATGATATAGGATTATATGAGAAAATGTCCAGAATGTTATTGGTCTTTTTGATACGAACTTGAAACTTAAAGCAATCAGGTAAACCCTTTTGAATTCTATATCGCTTACTTCCAAGACCAGTGGCCTAGTTCGTTCCAGATAGTGATAATCAGGGCCGGATGTGAACGTATCGGTGCATCCAGGCGTTGTCTTCCCGGTACTACCCCTGATGTGAACCGTCTGTATTTATCTTCCATTGACTTTACATGTGGCACAAGAACAAGGGAGCACGGAAACGTTATTCTATCCCATTTGCAGGCCCGAAATCTAGAACTCTATGAATGCAATTGTATATAGAGGAAAATATCGTTTTTAAGAACTCACGTCCGAATAAAGGAATAAAGGGTAATCGACCGTTGGATTTCAAAGTTAGTTTTAGGCGGGTCGCCATATATCTTTAATTTTGACCAAGGGACGCCAAGTGTAATACTTGTGATCTGTACCACGATTATTGAGAAAAAAGTACCCAACAACAACAAAAAAAAAAAACAAAAAAAAAAACTGAAATGTATAAATGATTAGCCGGACTATATCTGCACTAATCATGCTAATGTCTTTAAAATAATGGGAAATTATTTCGAAAACAGTCAAAAGAATTATGAATTACCTTAAAATTGACCCATAATAATGTTGCTTCAAAGTTTCCAACTTTTCATGCGCTATGTGATGTATCCATTTATACTTCGAACACATTAGTTTTCACTGAACAATATCAAATATTTCCTTTAAAGACGGCGGTTAGGAGTGATGTGTGATGAATCTTGGGATAGGTGGTTCTCGTGGTAAATATAACATTCGGACTGTAAACACGTATTACGCAGATATGCTTTGTCACATTTATTCGATTGTAAATATACTAATGATCTATTGTTGGCATATGTGGTGGAATCATAGGCTGATTTTTTTTGTACAGGGCTTTCTATGATACCTCCATCTATTCTTTTCTGATTTGTTTTTCTTAATCGAAATCCTATATTAATCAATTTCACAATATATATCGTGATTATGGCATTCCAATATTTTCCACGATTCGATTTATACAATAATTAACCTAAGTCTCGGGGGGGGGGGGGAGGGGAGGGGTAACATTCAAAACATAAAGTACGACGATAATGAATGCATTAGAACTTCGTCTACTTATCTTGAACTTTTAGCGATTTGTATTATGTTTTATCGGTCATAATTTTATTATGTCACTCCTTTCCATATCATGCTGTCCTAGAAAAGAAAGCTTACGTGAAAATGAATATTGAAATTTCTAGACCGTACCCGCTGGACTGAAAGTAATATGGTAAAAAGGGCATTGTGACGTCATAAGGGAACTAATCAAGAAAATGATACGTTCTCTTTTTTTTTCATTACGCCGCTTTAAGGATCCTGTTTTATTTATATGGGAAGATAGGATTTGATTGATATGACAGTTTGGGCTTGTTCCTTCACGCACTCATGCATGGGTAAAGAGAAAGAATATTAGAGACAGAGAGAGAGAGAGAGAGAGAGAGAGCGAGAGAGATAGAGAGAGATAGAGACATAGGAGAGGGAAAGGGGATTGGTTTGAGAACATGAGAGATGAGAGAGAGAGAGAGAGAGAGAGAGAGAGAGAGAGAGAACGTGGGAGAAGAAAATTAAGCCCCGTGGTTCAACTTGTCTACAAAAAACAAGCAAAAACAACAAAATTGAACAACCTATCGCATTGTACTACATGACAGTATGATTTCTTTTTTTGTGTTCGAGTGATGGAGGGCATCACACCAATGTAACGTAGTGGAATAAATTAATAGGGGAGGGGCGGGATGGAGATGGGAGGCAAGGTACGTGAACCAAGATCGTACTTTTCTATCTGTAAGCTGTTTGCAAATGTGTATTCTTTATGTCCACAGGCAAGTATATAAGCAGTATTATTTGGAAAAATGATTATTGTCTTGGTATGGGATTCCATTTTACACTTTGCAAGTTGTCCTTCAACTTTGGCAGGTTTTGAGGTTATCTTACCATCCCGAAAATTGAGTTTGGTTTGTAAAGATGTCTCTTCCATCTGCGAAATTATGTTCACTTCACGCTGAATTTTGTCGATGTGAAAAAGCGCTGTCTTTTGTTACTCGCATTTTGATACGAATTTGCTGGTTATTGATTCATAAATAACGATCGTTCTCTGTTATACACTTTTACGGATGGTGTCTCACCAATGTAACTATCGCAGGTTTTTATTCAAAGTGCCGAAGCAGTGCCTTCACATTATGCGGTTCCTGGTTTTATCCCATAACTTGAACGCCTTTATTCACCTTGTAGCTCTGTCCCCCTTAAACATTAGCTTTTGATATTTTTTTTTGTCTAAACAGTATTGATATGAAATACAATGGGATGTTTATCATCTACTAGTATTTCCATTTATTAATTTTAATCAACACATTAGTGGAAATTGGAACTACTAGCTTTTTCGTCTACCAAATTGTATTAAAAATATGAAAAAGGTGCTTAGCGATTATTGTTTTGCTTTAAATGACCCATTAATATTTCTAATGATAGTAGATTTATGCACAGCTCAAACATTTTCATTTAGTAGCAGATTTACACTTGAAAATGTTGAATATTATGAGTAGAAAAAAAATACATTCCTTGAATACCTATTAACCAACATCATTGTGGGTATGAACTTACACTTTTGTCAAGAAACCGTACAGGAATCTATCTCGTTATGGAGGTATAGACACTCTGAAGGCCATTTCGAGATACAGGTAAAGGCTTTTACTTCCGATACTGCCCACCACCATCAAGTAAACTAATGATAGTTGAATAAGTTGTGCATGGAGCATACATTCCTATTATAAGCTATGATATTTCAGTAATAATATAATCTTCGGGAGGTCATTGCATTTCTCAGGCGAGTGAAGAATACACAGGGATGTTGCGACCTTTCTCTTTTCCATATTCATACAGACGTTGCTTTGAAACAGTGAGCGCAAAACAAGCCTCTTTTTAAGAAGAAAATTCCGTTAAATCTTATACAATAATTGAAAGAATGGAAGCTGGTTTTCATTTGAGAAATGTAATATTTAGTAATGGTTTATTCAAAAATTCATTGGTAATGGTTAAGTCAAAAATTCATTTGCAGGCAGCTGGCTGAATTGCAGAATTTTGTACAGCTTATAAAAACATTATAATTATTCATTCTTACATTATCAAACTGAACAACAAAAATGTATATTTGATCAAAGACGTACATTTGTGGCTTGTAGCATGTGTTTTATTTTATTCAATGCGATAAATTGATTGTTTCCATATCGCATTTCTAAAAATGGAAACATAATACAATAATCTTTGATAATACAAAAATTAAAAATGTCAAAATGATGGTTGAATTGCTTAGTACATTTTAGAAGCCCATGAGATTGAAGGCACATGATAACATTTTGGGGTACAAAAAAAGGAGTTTTGTAGACAGCAAGAAAGTCAGCTAAACAAGAATCGAGTAAACTATTTCTCTGGAATATTTAAATAATTGGAGACACTTTGATTAAATCACTTTTGTCTTTCGAAAGGCATCTCAGAAAACGAAGTTCCACAAAAGAATAACATTTCCTTCGTACACATTATGCGGCATTTTCCATTTGAATCTTGCCCATGCCTTTTCACGTACACAGTGTAAAATTACAGAATTACAGTAGTAGTTAACTATATCTTTAAGAAGCGTATATGACTTCCATTAAGCTGATAGGATAGGCGAAACAGAAACTGTTTTGTTGCTAGTGATGTCCAAAAAAGTACATAGTTTGCAATTTTAGCAATAAACAAAATCATCTCTTTCTTTATTTCTTCATTATGAAATATATTTCCCACTACAAATATTGATGTATAAGAAGTGGTTCACCTCTGCTACATGACAGTCCTATTTTTAGATTCTGCTAAGAAGAACCTTTACCCTGGCAATCGAATACGTGTTGATTTGAAAGGACTTTTCACCTAACGTTCATCCATTCTAGATAGCGTTCCGTTGCTATTCATTCAGGCACGTTTGCTGATTAATTATTTAGTATGTAGCTTGTTTTCACTAATTTGATTGTTATTGATAGTTCTATAAACACGATCAAATGGCTGTCTCCGAAAATAGTTTCACCGAAGAGTGAATATGCATGAAAGAAATGATTCACAAAATCAAATTATGGTATTCTCATGGTCCGAATCCGTTATAAATGTAATAATTGAATTACAATTTTGCCAGATCCACTGATTAAGCTTGGGAAAGCAAATGGGGTTGCAGCATGTTGATGATTTTTCTGTTTCTTCTATGATATAATCGTGTTGTCACTTTGACCAAGTCAATGTCAGGACACTTTAAGTCTGACGTCTGTAATTCCAGGGACCTCTTGTATAATTTTTTTTATTAAACGCAACTCACAAAAAAATAAACAAACAAACAAACCACACTCGACGTTATTTTTCATTCTTTCAGAATCGGGTGTTTAACCTTAACATTTATGTAATTGTCCTCAGATGCTACACGGTACTTTATGGATCAAGGGCCCAGTTGCCCCAAAATAATATTGTAAACACCAATCAGAATCGTATTAAACGAATCCATGAACGTGGATGCCGACTGGCTGTTTGGAGATTTTCTTGATCGTATAGGGAATTGTACTGAACTTCCATTGTAATTTTTCTTATCCATCATGAAATCAACACTGCCGACTGACAAATATATAGGCCTACATGATTACATATAGACAGCCAGGTAGGATGTAAAAATTCCATGTGTTTGTACCTTTGTTGCTCCTCATCGCGTGATGTTTGGTAGTAATATCGATACAGTGAACATACTCAGAGATCCATGTTGGAAGGTTGGTACATCTCTTTGGCAACCTTCCCGCCCAAAATGACGTTAATCATACTCCATCTGTTTAATTAAAACGATGGAAATAACATTCCCTTGCTATTGGTGTTTCTTGTTTCTAATTGGCAAGTAGTCAGAAATGAAATATTTTGAATTAACATGTGTTGCCTCTAGTATTAAGATGAGTCTATTACTAGCTATCCCCAACTATTGATAAACGTTTTTTGATAATTACCATTCGGACAGGGTTTCCAATACGAAAAAGAAAAGTCACAGTCACGAAGCAGTCAAGACATGACCGACGCTATACGGTTGAAGTTGAAAATTATTTGGGCGATCGTTTAATGATGTTGAAATACTGAATAGACTAATCGATGAGTCAAGGATAGCCATTTGACCAAACGTGATCACGCTGATCGTTTCTTGGTCTTGATACGTACATAATAATAATAATAATAATAATAATAATAATAATAATAATAATAATAATAATAATAATAATAATAATACTAATACTACTACTACTACTACTAATAAACCGTTCTTGTATAGCGCATATCTATGACGTCCCTATGCGCTTCCAAAGGGTTTGGATATTATTACCCTGGCTTTAGCTCCTGCTGCCGTAATCAGCGCACATTGCATTTCACATTACATGAAGGGTTTCCATTAACTCTATTTGAAAATGTAAACAACTTGGTGTAATGGACTCACTGAAAAAGCATGAACATTGCGTATTACCATGTACGTGAAATTTAAGCATTTGATATAGCCTACTAAACTCTTTTAAAGCTCTTTAGCCGCAAAATGCACTTGGATGGGTACGAGGGAAATGATCTAATTGAGATAATATACCAAACATTCAAGGACAAGAGATGCATTTAGACGGTCCATTAACCTGCGAAAGGAAGGGAGTTCCATACTTCACACACGCTACTATACGGTCATGTCGCTAGCGATCCTTCTGATCATTCCTTCTCTGGACTCTTTCGTGATCCTTGTCTTTCAAGTTCAACTGAACGCTTGATTGGCGTGCCGTTTCCTCTTGAGGATTCCCACTTGACACACATGTTCACCACCAGTTACAAAATATATCTGGGTGAACCCATGAAAGCTCCGTGCCGTGTTATCAGACCAACACATGTGGCTTTGAATCTATACCAAGCTAAGCGTGCTCGGGACACCCTGACCTTGCCTTGGCAACCGTTTTGTTTAGTCGTGCAGAGAATTAAACTGATGTATACGTTTCAACCGCGAGACATACGTCGTTCAAGACGTTCTCACTCCCACAGTGCTGTAATAGATAGTTCAAAGGCAAAGACGTACGTATGTTAGAAAACATACATCTCTTATAGTACGTGATCATACCTGCCCAAATTTTGAAGGGCAGCGAACCCAAGGAACTTCCCCAAGAGACCCACTTTATATCATACGGAATCCCCTTGTGATTCTTTTGGTGAACTTGAGCAATAACAATGATATCACGTTCAAGAGAATCATCCACAGAGTAAATATATCGACAAAATAGACCCTACAAAACGCAAATAGTTTTGACGGTTCGTCAATGTAATAAACTTTAACAGCTTTGCATCTGATGGAATACTTTTTCAGATGTATATTTACGTTGATGTTATGTCAGATAATATTGGGCGTTTACGAGGAGACAGTGTAAGCATTTTAGGTTTATCTTAAATCACAAAAATATTGAGAAAGTGTGATTGCTTGCAGTAGAGGAATGCATTGTACCCATGGCAACGTTGATGATGGATATCATAGTTCGGTCAAATGGACATGACCTACCTTTTATTATTCATATCGTCATAATTTACCGATACCTCTCGCTCTTTCAATCAGTTTTATCCGTGATCTCTGAAGCCCCTCCCAGAATGCAGTTCCTGTGACTCTCCCAAACTTTGCGGTCATTATATGTGTGTATATGTGTGTATGACTCTCTCTTCATAATTATGTGTAGTATTCCTAGTGGTGAAACGCATTGCATGAAGTCTTTACAAATTAATATCTCATCACCCAATTCCATATCTTTGTCATGGAATGGCACGGTCTCACTTAGCTTTAACTAGTATCTTTTTAGCTTTTTCATAAAACCAAGGAGGGGCCCGAGGGAGGTATACTACATTACCGTTTGTGATGCTAAAACTATTTCAGACATGCTTATCTAGCCAGTGATAATGTGTATTCCGATTCAAGATTGCCCATAGAACATGTAGAATGGGAACGACACAAGAACGGTGGATTTAAAGGGGGTACCCAATCCTGAAACAATGTTAGTTCATTTAAAAGATCATGATTTTATTAGCAGAAAATCATCTGCCTTAAGTTTTTTTAAAATTCGTGTTGCCAGAAAAATCCCCGAAATATGGTAAGACTTCAGGATAATTTGGCCCCTCAGCTGTGTCCCAATTTCAGCTAGGTAACCACAATGACGTCAAAGTGGTTACCCAGGTTCGCGTATTGCAGATGTGTTGCGCGCTAGACTGTACAAAATGCATTACACCTTGCGCGCATTTCGCTATAATTGCGCGACAAGGTAACCACTTTGACGTCATTGTGGTTACCTAGCTGAAATTGGGACACAGCTGAGGGGCCAAAATATCCTGAAATCTTACCATATTTCGGGGATTTTCTGGCAACACGAATTTAAAAAAAAATTTAAGGCAGATGATTTTCTTCTAATAAAATCATGATCTTTTAAATGAACTAACATTGTTTCAGCATTGGGTACCCCCTTTAACAATGTTCTACTGATATTTTGCATGCACAGTCACTATTCAACTGTAGGCAGCTTTTTTTAATTTTATAGTCTTTGTATAAACTGTCAAGTCCAAAACGGATGTAGGCTTGACTCCATGATCATAAATCATAAATGATAGTTCCCGAAAGTTTCTATAAAATCGTATTCTTGTAGATACGACCAACAACTGAACAAGACAAGTATTTAGGAAAACGCGCTAATATTTAGAGGTTTTCCTGACTAAAGCCCTTGGAAATCCCTATTCTTGGGTGTGGCGACAGGCGCTGACTTAATAAGAGTCCTGTCTACTTTTTCCTGTGGATGGAAAAAACATTAAAAACAACAACAAAAACATATTCACTTGATCATGAACGGCAACCTAACGATTTTGTCGAGTCATCGAATAATTAAAAAAGTAAACTGTGATTCATCTTTTATTTACATTATGTCTCTCATGAAGGGCAGGATTTTTTTTCAGCTTTCTCACTAATTGTTTGTGAGTAATGGCAGATCCCCATTAAACTGCGAACAGCTCATCCCAAGTATAAAATAAATGCAATGTACTGTAGTTAACAATAGCAAAACGATCAATATGAAATCATGTATTATGACTTTAAAAAAAGAATGATTATACCAAACCAAATATGTGTAACATCTGAAAGATGCATCAATTCCTCTTTCTTAAATAGACAGTTAATATCTCTCTCTCTCTCTCTCTCTCTCATACACACATACGAGCGCACACCCACACACACACATACACAAACGCGCCCACACATTCTCTCTACCTATTCTTCTTTCTCTTCTTCTTTTTCTCACAATTAGCAATGCTATATACATTTTAAAACATATAAAAATGCAGATGGTGATGCGCATCAATTTCGTCCTCTTTTTTTCAAGCCCATTTGAAATAAGAGGATTACAAAGACTGTCCTGAGGGGAAGTAAGCTGTTCTTTGACCCTTTCTTAAGCCAAAACAAGATATTTATCCTTTCGCTCAGTCGAAAGTTTTGAACAGGACTGAATAGCAATCACAATTATTGACATATGATTATGAACATCTCCGCTAAAAAATAATGGGTACCACAATATGAGTGGGATAGATTCACGTCTATTAAGCATGTGTTAAAATTATAGAAGTGCATACTGCAACAACTTCGGTATGAATTGGTAACTTCTCTGTTTAGTCATGAATATAACATCCTCAATTTACTAATTTGAGCATTGAGCCGTGACTAAAACAAAATTGTTGGTAATAATGCCCCTGCACTGTTTCCATCGTCAATCCATAATATTTCCTGTTTCATTGGCATGTTTTGTGAACCTTAAAGGGATTCGGTAACTTTGTGGAGGCTTGATTTAATAAATTGTTGAATTTTTATATCTGTCTTGTATAATGATGTTCAGAAGGATAAATAAATAGCCAAGCATAGAAAGGTTTTCAAATATATAATGCTATTATTAAGATATCTATGACTGAATACTCCCATTAACGAAAGCGTATGGCCATACGCTTTAGTCTAACACTGAGTCTATGGGGGAAAATAAATCTGGCATTTGCGGTCACTTGCATATGTTTACTTTTGTGAAGCACATGATGATTTCGAAGTGTTTTTTCTTCCTGGGCTTCATCTTTGCACCATATTACATACACTGATAGCATGTAAGGCCAGTCAGCTCAGATTTTATCAAGCCTCTACAAAGTTACCAAAAGGGAATAAGTATTTTTTACTTTAATTCCGGTTTACCTGCATAATCACTAAAAGCCAAATTACATGCCTGGTTAGAGGATATGGGGGGAGAGAGAAAGGGATATATATATATATATATATATATATATATATATATATATATATATATATATATAGAGAGAGAGAGAGAGAGAGAGAGAGAGAGAGATGATAAAAAGAGGACAACAGCAGATTCTAAAAATCTGTTTTATTGTTGTGTGCAAAGTCATGCAAATTTTTGTGCCTATGTAGTCGATAATAAATAACGATAGTAATGATAAAATTCAGGCCCCAGATTCCTCGCTTTATTATTTGGGCCCCAAATCCCTCATTTAAAATACATCAGGCTTCTTGCCTTTTCTCTTAATGTATGGATTGGATGATTGGGATCACAAAACCCACGATGTGAGAGCTCCTTGCATTGTTGACCGAAATAAAAGCGGCTTAAAGATTGGTGCTGAATTAATTTATATCAGTTTTTCCTGCATTCCTTGCAAGCGTGTGAGTGCACTTCTAATCCAGCGTGTTTGTTATCGTTATTTCTATCAGAGTACTATTTCTACCAAATGGTCACGCTTGAAACTGTATCCACTTGCCCCTTATTGTCTGGTCCTAAAATCAGTGGGTATGGTTAAGTGTTGTTTCACTTAACTCACTCGGGTTAAATGTTTTAAAGATAACGTTGAGTACCTTCCATTCAATTACTTTGTGAAAGAAACCGTCTTGAATCAATTAGGAAAGGTTGATTGTGGATACATGATGTAGGACATAAATATTGATGTACAGTGTGAGGTTTTTAATTGTAAAATTGATTATAAATTGGCTCAATCTGGCTGAAAACCACATGTACTTCACACAGAAATGGGTATATGGGACTACACACAGAAGTGGCATGAAAGTTTGGTCCAAACTCATGGGGGCATTCGAAGAGTTATCCTTTTCAGTGGATATTTTTATTCTGTAATAATCTTCCACACTCACATAAGAAAAATGAAAAAGCTCAGAAATTATTTTTCATCTTCTTTTTCCAGAATCCAACCTTCTCTTTAAAGTTAAATATGCATTCCGTGGTGACCTACAGATTGTGTTAGAATAATGTTATTACATGTTAACACATGTTTTATGTTCCCATCGACATGTGAATTTGATATCTGCTCTTCTTAAAGGGAAGATAAGGTGAGGAGATTAAGAGATAGACTGAACAGGATTCACGAAACTCAAAAGCGAACATGCAGAACATAATAAATGAAAGGGATGGAAAAAGGGATACAAAAGTACGAATGTCCAACATGAGGAATTGGTTTGGAGGTGTTGTCGAATAATATGTAATGGATTGACATGCTCTGTACAGATGCAATAACTTTAAAATATTTCGCTCCACAAATTCTTTGGAAATGCTTGGTTGTCTAAAACAGAAACAGGATAGCATGCACTGTTCAACGCAGTAACATACATCACAGCAAAAGAACATGACCTACTTCAATAACATCAAGATTGTTATTTGTCGGAGAATTGTGCTATTTTGGGATGAAGTGAAAACATCAGATTATATTTAGGTCGCCGTGGTAATTACCTCTCCTATGCATGCTCGGTAGGGATAACTGCATATACACGCCTTTGCGCTCGAAGTGGCAGAGCGTATTTTGGGCGTGGGGGTTATTTTTACCCCTCTTAGGAGGAGCACACACCCTTCCGGAACCCTTCCGCACACCAATAAAGCAACAAAATAGTCATCGGCTGAAACACGGCAGCGTTAATCATGTTAATTGCTTAAAAGGTTTACCCTTTTGAGTGTGTCGTTTGAAAAGAGATACAAAGTCAGTTCAGCTGAATGATAGAGATATTACTATTTAAGATCATTTCATTCGATTTTGTTTGATTGATTGTTCTGATCAATGCAAATAACAGAAAGACATACGACGAGCAAGATGTTTCGTCTACGTTTTCATTGCATTTTACATCGGTTGAAATCAAATGTCTGTATCATATATGGACAAAGAAACTGGAACCTTCAAGAACAACTCTACAAGGCAAGCAGGAATCACTTGACGGTATATTTCATGTGTTAAACTCTATTTTTTCATTGCTTGAGGGAACGCTTATTACACAAATCGTGACTTTTCTAGGTCCTAAGTACGTGCTGTTTTAATACGACAAACCCGTTCATGAGCCACTCTTGTTGTAACAAACACTGCACAACTAAAGACATTTCATATGCCTCATCTGATTATGCTATTTGTTTCCTTCAAGAGTATTAGAAAAAAAACCTCAAAATAATACAGTGATACCCCTTGCAATGTACCAAATAGCACGTCAGAGAGTCAAAAAGGAATATGTATGTTGTTGTAATGATAAACAATTGGATGTCGAGACGAATTCTTTTAATCGTTTGTTTCCAGTAAGTTCTACTTCTATTTATAGCTGGTAAAGACTTCCATCATTACCAGTGTGAATTCTGTGACTCAAAACTTTGAGCAGAAACCAGAACATGTGGGTGTAGGTGAAGTGAACATGTTAAAGAGAGATGTTTCCTTTGCACAGTATACAAATTGTACTGATTGATTTGTTCACACTGACTCTAAACACATTGGAACATTGCAAGTGACGTCAGCGTCAAAGCAAGATCTTACATAAATAGAGTTAAATAGTAAATCTTTTGATTTAGATCTTTTTGATAGTTATGTTGATTGTGAAATAGTTTGTGTACGAAACAAAATATTTTTCCCGATCTCCCAGCCTTTCCAAAGCTTTGAAACGTCATGTTCTCCGAGCTTTTCTGAGGTCATTATCTTTTCCGAGTCTGCCTTGAAGTTGAACCATTATATCAACACTCTAGGGAAAGCAGAACCGGGGCCAGTTGTCAGCCTGCAGTACAATGTATCAATCAGGAAGAAAACGAAGACACGTCCATCTACTGTTACAGGGTAATTCGCTTCCAATTTGATGCCAAACGTTAACATCAGATATTTCTATTTGGCGGATTGCAGCTATAAATTAGGCAGAGAATACACTGACTGTTGCACAAGATTGGCGTAAGTTATCGACTGAATTCGATTACCCCCTCTTGCCAGTTTTCTGAAGTATTCATCAGTAGTGTATCCAGCTCAGGCCTTTGCCGGTGTACGCCCTCCTGTTTGCAGGGCCTTGCGAGAAAGGAAAAAAGTTTGTGGCCCATAGTATACCTTGCATTGTGGGACAATGGCTAAAACATGTCAGAAGTCGTCCTTCGGCAACTCAAGTAGTTAACACTGTTTATTAGTGTCTGAATACGCCCCCACTTCCCATTTTCCCCTTCATCCTACTGACTTTGTTTCCTATATGATGAACATTATATTCTATGAAACCCATCGAAGATATTAACATCTATAGCAGACTGGATGAATCTTTAAATGAGATCATTTGCATGTTTGAGAATGAGCCAGTAAAATATATGTCTTTTATTAAAAAGATTCTGTTTTATGGACAGTATTACGTTGGATTCACAGTTTTTATAAGATTATGGACATATAAATTAATCTTAAAAATAGAAAGATTTCCAACAGTTAATTGGCCCGCAACAGAAACGTTCATTCCGACCATGTCATAAACAGATAAACTGTAAAAGACATCTCCTTTACTGAAAAATCTTATTACTCTTCCCACATATACAATATAATTATTTGTAACTCGAAATCATCATAATGTATCTGGGTTTGATCATCCTTCTTCCCACATTCAAGACAGATAGGTCTATCTGGTAAAATGACTTGAGCTTGCACGCCTTCCTCCTTTAATGCATAAAGACGCTGGTGAATATTTAAGATATAAAGTGAATGGGTATACAGTGATGAGAAGAGCTAATCGCTAAACAGGCCGTTTGAAATCCTGTTTTTGTTCATTATAGAGCAGTACGCATGTTATTTCGTTGAATGATCTTTCCTCCAGGTTTATTAATCGTAGAAGTTATTTTTTACCCTTCTTCTTCGTACGTATGCAGTCATCAGAACGTCATTTTGCTTTGTTGCAAGGCCTCAAAGAATGCTTGGAGCGCTGTAGTCATCATCAATGGAAGATGACACGCAGCGACCCTGGTTAATTAGCCCTTTTCCGGTATGTTGCCAAGAAATTTATGGTTTGCGGATCGCGTGCCATGTGGAACCTCCTTTCGGACAAGCGTTGTCTCTTCAGACCCGCGTTCATACACGCCGTATCAACTGCGCGGAAAACATAATTTCCCTACTATTATGTCACAATTTTGTAATATGGCAACATTCGTGTTGAAGATACTACTACTAATAATAATACATAAGATTTCTATAGCGCCATTATCCATTTTGATTAAATGCTCAAGGCGCTTTACAACATAAAGAAAATTATACAAACATAACAAGAGAATGAATAACAAGAGAAAATATCTGTCTTCAAAACGCAATAATGAACGCAGGATTTCAGGTTGCTTTTAAAGGAGTTGGAGTTCTTCAGCTCCTGAGGAAGTGAATTCCACAGGGCTGGTCCGGCATGAGCAAAAGCTCGTTCCCCCAAGATTTCTTAGAAAGCGGAACATGTAAAAGACCAGAGTTGGAGGATCGTAGGGTTCGTGTGGGTTGATATTGACTAGTCGCAAATTATGATGCTAAAATGGTGTTCCCGATTGACGTGAAAATTCGTAATAAGAAGAAATAGTGAGAGAGTCAGCTACAATAAGATGGGCAAGAGAGATACGATCAGGAGACTGAAAATAGTCGCCAGTTATTCATTACCAAGCCACAAACGAAAGCTATATATCAAAATGTGTTTTATCGAATCATATTGTCGCTACATATGAATACTGCTTCCGAACATGAATTCACATGCTGTGATGCGATATCATTCTATTCAAAGTCTAATTTAAACCAATCTTACGTTATGTTAATATTGTTCCGATACGAATGTGAGAGCAATCACCGTAATCTTTCATTATTGCTGAAACATCTTCGACATCTACCTAAGATAATCATAATGAAGCTCTCTAAATTTTCAAAATTCGTACACGATAATATGATCATGTATTGTGTTGTAAGTGTAGTCCTATTCTGGGTTTAAAGTACTTGTTTGATAAAGTGTAATGATCTTCTTATGTTATCGAGCGTCCAGGTTATATGAAAATGAGTAAAGAAAAGAATTAAAAAATGCCTCTTTCAAACACTAAAGGAAAGTCAGTCTCTTCAATCTTTAAATGCATCTTTTATACACTTAGAGATATATTTCTAAGCCTTCTAACCACTTCAATTTTCACTTAAAAATACTGACTAGCACCTTTAAAATATATCATCGCTATGATTGGTGGTGACTTGTTCGTCGCACCATGATTTATAGTACAGATAAACTTAAAGTGTAAGAACGCGTCCTTCCCAATTTAGGTTGAAATGCCCCGCACAAAATGTATCCCGACAGGTTCACCGTATCTCTCGCGTGAGGGCATGATTTTATGCCTTCTGATTTCCTCGCCCAGCGGACCGGCGATCGTTTCATGAGCAGATTTCATATCACAGCCGACACAGATTTACGATCTGTTATTCTTGATAGAAAAATTGAATTGCGTCTATGGAATAGCTGTAGCAAAATGCCTTGATCTTAAAGCTAAGTATCAAGCATAGTTAAAGAGTGGCACTTTGTGTAGTTATTTACACTACAAAAATGCATCCGTGGTTGAAATTACTGTGTAAGCTTTCTGGATCATGACAAGAGATTGTCTTAAGAGTTAAAGAAAACAAATGTCAGTTGAAACGAATCTCTCACTAATTTTTGACAATTCCTTGTGAATATTTTCATACAGTTGCGAATACTTTCATACATTTATATGTACCTTATTAATTTTTATAACTGCTTATAAGTAGAATACCAGTTTTCTTTTTGTGCAAATCCTGTGTTAGTAGTTAAATTGCATTGAAATGATTTTTTTTGTTAAACAGAAAGGAAAAAATGGGTCAAAACAGCACGATGGATGACACGGTAAGGAGAGGTGTTACTAATGACATCTTTTTACGATCGTAAATATTTTCATTACCATGGTTTCCGCGTTTCCTAATGCGATTAAGACTTTAATGTCGAATGGTAGCATATTACAAACGGAAGGTACTACCTATTAAACAATCATACTTTTCATAGTGGAAGCCAGTGCATATTGGCCTCCCACGTGTTAGAAAATAAAAGATAAAACATGTTTGGTTATCAGTGGGGGAAAAAGGATGAGATTGCGAGGTAGAGGAAACAGAACTAAGAGAGTGATAGAGACAAAAATAGATAGAAGAAAAATGAGAAAGGGAGAGAGAGAGAGAGAAAGAAAGAGGAGGCGAAAGAGGGAGAGGGGAACGGGAAGAATTAGAAAGAAAATCATGTCCACGGCAGAATATAAGGCATAGAGTGTTTACAAAAATAACCAGTTTAAAGTCGTGAACTCTTTCTTTGACAAATAAACAACAACAACAAATATGGGGTAAAGTAAGAAAATGATATAGTTATTGGAAGGTTTCCTTTTTATGCCTCCGCCCACCGAAGGTGGAGCCGGAGGCATTATGTTTTCGGGTTGTCCGTCTGTCCGTCCGTCCCGCTTTCTCGTTCTCGCGATAACTCGAGAACCATTTGAAGACCATAGGAAGACGATCTGATTAGATTTTTGGGTTCGTAGGTCAAAGGTCAAAGGTCACAGAGGTCAATTTCTGAAATTTCAGGTGTTAGTCTCAATCTCGCGATAACTCAAGAAGCATTTGAGGTATAAACTTCAAACTTGGTGCTAGTATGTATCACCATAGGTAGACAATCTGATTTGATTTTAGGGTACGTAGGTCAAAGGACAAAGGTCACAGAGGCCAATTTCTGAAATTTTAGGTATTGACCTCGTTAACGCGATATCTCAAGAACCACTTCAGGTATGAACTTCAAACTTGGTACTAGTGTATATCACCAAAGGAAGATTAGATTTGGGCAAATGTAGGTGAAAGGTGAAAGGTCTTGGAGGTCATTTGCCATAAAAATTCTGGTTATCACAATATTTCAAAAACAGTTTGAGCCATCAACTGAATTTAGGAGGAGTCATATAGGAGATGCAGTCACATTCATCTTGTTTTACTTAAAATTTGGAAGGGTTCTACAAAACATTGGTAGCCTTGTACTTTATTTCAGCAGAAATATTTCGTGCAGGTAGGCCCTATATGTTTTATTTATTTCCACTTTCAAAATATCCAAGTTAACTTAGTAACGAGGAAGGGATGTCGTGCGTGCGATGTAGGAAAATATGTTTTTTAAAAGCCACATATTTTCTAGGAGGCATGTGATAATCATAAAAGTACCTTATTTCCGTATTATCAGGGTGCCATTTCCTTGTTTCGGCTAGAATTCTTTTGCTTAAATGGCAGACTTCAGATTGCTTGTTGTCTTATCCAATTCCTGTTTCGAACGAATTAAGGCGAATTTGGGCAATTTCAAGGCCTCCGAAAAATATCAAATCCTAAGTTTAATGACTGACACATGTTCCTTCTTGTCTCAGATTTATGGACTTTGTAATTTTTTTTAAAGGTGCGACGTTCCCACTTCCAGCAACAAACGTCATGCGTTTATTTGTATCAGTGTGTACAGCACCCAATGAATGCTAGAAATAGCATGATGTGATAGTTGATTTCACTTCGACTCTTTTCGCTGGAACATATAACATGATAAAAACAAAGTTTATTTTCTTTAGTTCTAATTCAGGTTTTTTAAAATTTTAAGTGGATTCCCGATTCTTCTGATTTGCGTTTACGTCCATTTCGTATAGTCATGCTAATGTGCTTAATAGCATCTACTTGTAAAGGAATATGACGTCTGCTTCCACCTTTCAATGAGAGACATACTTGTATTAGAATGATATTAATGTAATCAAACAGTATATATACTTGCCCATTTTGACAGATATTTGGTATCATAAGCGTCCTATTAAAGACCAAAATTTTGTCCTGTTATGATAAGGTCAGAACACAATCGGTGGCGTATAGCTGTGAGGCCTATTACAACCGGTACAAAGTTTAAGCCGAATCTTTGATAATATTGCCGTTGCTATTCTGATACCATTCCCAGTATTGCCAGTAGAAATGACCCCTTCGGAGTAAAAAAAAAAGAAGAAGAAGAAAAAAAATCGAATCCATGGCATTGACTAATGCTGGTTAGAGAAGGGTTAATAGTGTTCTTGGTGAACACTGATGAAAGATGAATGACAAGATTATAAGGATACCGATGACCCTTGCACCCAGGAGGAACACCCCTACACTCAAGAGGAGCACCGTTGATTCACCCCAAGATCAAGGCAGGCAGTCAAGCCCTTTATGGAAATGACGAGACATTCCTTACCCCCATGGTCATGTCTATAAAGATATTTTCCTCGCACTCTGTTACCACATCGTCCTAAAGAGTTTCGGTCAGAATATGGACAGCGATATGTTGTCTGGACCTTACTGTGAGGGAGCCACGAAAGTTCGAATATTTTTTTTTAATTTTTAATTTTTTTTTTTTTAAAGACAAAAATCACTCGCCCTGTATTCAATAAGAACCTGTACAAATTGCATATGCCGTGGTTTCATAATAGACATGTATAGAAAAGATTGGTTTAAATGAAAGCTATGTACACTACATACGCCCACTTATATCCAGACTCGATCACATTGTTCTTGATCAACATTTGCTGTCCATACGGTGTAATATCTCACACTACATTGCGCAGCACGCCAGTGTGCCACTCAAAATATAGCCCTGTGCCACATTATATTTCTCAAGGGGTGGTTTTATTGACGTCTCCTTGTTTATTTCGCAAATTCCAGTGTAAACTTACTACATGCAGGTGACAAAGTGGTTGTCATGTAGCAAATTAAGGCCTGGAAGTGGATTATTATGCAAAGCTTTTGAAATGCACAGTGCAAATCCTTTTGTAAATTAGTTCCTATTATTGTGTCGATCGGCAAACGCGGCACACCTGCGATTGTGCCAGTTGGTACTCATGGCAAATAAAATGTTAAGTGATATTTTGTTATCCAGACGACATGAGCACGAGGTATCGTGACGTGCTAAGAAACGGGGCGTAATACATTTCCCTCGTTCCCAGCAAGGAACTCGTCCCCAGAGAGGTAAAAAAATATCTGTATGGACACGGTCTAGATGGAGACGATGAATGACGAAAGTGCGCGTGAATTGGTTCGGATTGCTCATCTTGCTCGAGAGATACCACGAATCTTGGCTCTGACGAGGATGGTGAATGGGTGCGATCGGTATCAATGAATGGGGAGTGGTTTTTCCTGTTAAAAGCTAACGAGCGCTTTCCCCTCTAGCTAACCGTTGCTCTACATGCGTTTTATGAGTTCTGACGCCATCTGGGGGCTGTAGCGGATTTCTAAACGACCCGAACTCATGACCAATTTCTCAGTCGATCATGAGATCACCAAGAATGTTGTGTAGCACCCCCGGTTGCCGCCATACACAAACTATTTAATAAACATGTAAATAAAGGCCCCTGATGGATGTAATAATACCGACCATGTTCCCTGGAATGGAAAATGCTTATTTTTCCTTTCTTCGTGACCAAAAATGGGTTCCCAAAATGAGAAGTTGCCACAAAACCTGGTTTCAATGTACATGAGAATTTGTAGGCCTATAAAGCCCATCGCTCACCATAGGATGTAATGAAATAAAATAAGATGTAATAGCATTTGATATGAACATTTAAACACCTAAAATATTTTTGACTGAGGTTCTGAATAGTCATATAGATAGTCAAATCGAAAATACGGCCTATTGCGAGCTTTCTAGTTGGGGGAAAGGCCAAATCGGCTCCGAGTCGTAGTGACGTCAGAACAGTCCTCCGATTATCTACGATTTTAAAGTGATTTAGCCCCTTTTCCGGGTATAAGGCTGACAGCGCACCAAAATCCTATGTTTAGTATTCCTGTTATTGTTTAGAACCTGAATCAGATAGATTTTTATTTGTTCAAGTCATATTTAATGCTATTACGACTTATTTCAAATTTCAATATAGTGTTCGGTAGGCTTTACCATGGTAAAATGTTTGTGCTTTCTATTCAGTTGTGTGAATCCGATGTTATTCATTGACCTTGCGAAGCGCCTGAAGGTACCCTTCAATTTATTATGCGCTATGTATAAAAATTTATCTTTATTACTATTATTATTATCATATTTTGACACAAACATATTCTTCCTTTTCTCTATGTGACATTTCACAGAAGCCCAGTGCACTCATCACCTCGCTACGGTGGTGCTTATTTCTCGAGACCAAGGAACAACGCCATTTCATCCTTGCGACCAACGGGAGGACGCAACAGCCTCTGCCGGTACGGAGCCTTCAAGAGGGATTGTTGCTACGGATGGAAGAGGAACGAATTTGGAATGTGTGCACGTAAGTAGAAAGCAATTTGTGACACCAGGGGCCTCTTAAAACCATACCATACCTGGTGAATACCATACCATTTTTTTTTTTTATAAACAGTCAGGATTATGTATTTAGGACTTGCTCATAAAAGCAGTTTGATCTTCAACCAGTTAGGACTGAGTTAGGTAATTCGAGTTCCGTTTGAACGGAACTTAATTTTCAACCAATCAGGATTGCGTCTTTGGAACTTGCGTTTAAGTTTCGAGTTTCGAATTTCGTATGCAGAAGGGCCCAAGGAGTTTCTATGAAATGTCAGGTTGTGGGTTCGTCTCGATGAACCTAGATTTTGACCCGTAAGGCCGTATTTAACCGTATTTCATCTTTAGTACTGTGGAGATTAGGCAATTTATAATGTGAGGGTTCGAGTCCCTTACTAGATCAAAGCTATGTCATGTATGTCGACACAGGTCCATTGCTTAATTATAACTCATCAACCACGGCGTTTCCACAAAAAAGTTAAGGAGTCTTCGGATAAGCTAAAATATCACAAAGACAAACATGAAGGTCGTAGATATATCCATCCAACATTGACCATGTGTTTTCGATCTAAGAAATATACAGCAGATTGAACATCCGGAGTGGAAGGCACTCCAGGCAGCAATTTCTGTTTTAGTGTTTACTAGACTCAATGTGTGCTTGAACCAAGGAGTTCTGTGATAACTCCTTGCTTGAACAGCCTCGGTGTATCCCGACTGTCGAAAAGACTTGCCAGCCTTCCTTCCTGTGAATTTCAACTGATCTGGTACGACTCCGAGTAATGGGCAGTCGTGCGCTTCTGGTGAAAGATCGCTATCTTTTGAAGTTTACCTGTATATACAGAAGGTGGTGAATTTCACTCAGTACATGAATATGATGACCCCAAGATCCGTTGTGTTTCTTAAAAATAACCAGCCCTATACCCTTAAGTTTGTTTCGATTTATTAGACCATTATTACTTTATGGTCTGGTAATGTTCTCAAAAGAGATCTACTGAACAAAGCTGAAAACTTTGCAAAAGATTTTCTCCTTCTACAGGATCTTGTTCGATCGCCCCTTGGACAAAAGAGAAACATTAATATCACATACTGAAATATGTAAGGACCATTTCTTCATCAATTTACTCTTTGTTGATTTATTGTGACTTGTAAAGTGGACTAACTTTAGTGAAAACACTCCACTATTTCTCTCTCTATTTCATGACACGTGCACCTACTGTGCTCTTCATCTTTAAAGGAGAAGTCTACCCTGGTATTCAGTTGATTTGAATAAAAGCAGAATTAGAGTAACAGATTGGTGCAAATTTGAGCAAAATCCGGTAAGAATAAAGAAAGTTATGATTTTTAAAAAAATTGTAATCAATCAAACACACATTGGCAACTCCGTGATGTATCATGCGAGCTCCTCTCTCCCATTGGCTCTTTGCAGAAAATTTCATAAATTTTCAATTTCTTAGTTGACTTGTTGATAAAGGAATAAATTCGTTTCACACAGGTATTGTGTAAAAAACATCTAGGGTGCATGTATGATTCGATATTTTATGACTTTTCAAGTACATGGCAAACGGATACGTCGGGAGTTGCCCATAAATTTTGTTTTTGATTGATTACAACTACAAACATGTATAACTTTCCTATATCTTAACGGATTTTGCTCAAAGTTTCTTTGATCTGTTTATTTAATATTTCTGCTTCTTTTGAAACCAGCTTGAAAAATCAGGGTGGGCTTCCAATTTAAACACACATTCATGATTCTCTACCTGCCTGCAAACTGAGAGTGAAAGAGGAAACACGAGACTTGAAATACACTTTCATACCCGTCACACCGAAGAGACGGACAAAAACCCCGACAATAGACCGATCAAAACATCATCTCGAATGGCCAAGAATCGGTCGGTTTTGGTATCGTTTTGTGACTGAGGTATCTTGCGAGCAAGGTCACTCTCCTGTTCGTAACTTGTATAGTATCCCAACTTTTTAAACGGACTAAAAAGATTATAGATATTGACATATTTTTAGTGGTTTCCTCCCTCCCGCTGTGGGAAGGGGAGACTTTTGAATGTCTTTTTACGTGCAAAGCGTCTGATTTAATTTGGACAAAATTTGGAAGTCGAGACTTGTAAATTCTCCGTGCCAAGTTCGCCACGTGGCGCGGAGAACCGACTTAAAACGACTTGAAAAGAAAGTTGAATTCTGGGAAAGGTTAAATATTATTTGTGAGATTTCTCATTCGTCTCATTTCAGTTTGGAAGAGCATCATAGTAAAAAATGTTCCCGGAAAATAATTGCTCTTCAAATGCCCGCATATTCGAAATATGACGAGAAATGACTGAAGTGTTCGGGCCAAACATTCATGCCTCATGTGTATGCAGTCCCATATACCCATTTCTGTGTGCAATGCATGTGCCTTTCAGCGAAATTATGTCAAGTTCTTATCATTTTGATGATTCCAAAACCCCACAGTGTACACCAATTCTTATTAAGACGCATGACCGGACTGAACTCCATCTCTGAAGCATACAATTGATTGGGGAATACTGTAAGGTTAAATAATCATCAAAGTTAGAAAAAAAATGACAAAATCTTGCTGGCAATCACTCTACACAGAATTGCATACATGAATATATATGGAAAATGCGCTATATAAATACATTATTATTATTATTATTATTATTACACACACATCTGGCATGAAAGTTTGGTCCAAACGTTTTAGCTATTTTCTTGTCATATTTCACATATAAGGGCATTTGACAGCAATCCTTTTCAGGTGGCATTTCCTCTGTGATATTCCTACAAATTGACGTAAAAAGAAATTATTACCCACCCTTCTCATTAAGATGTATACACTTATGTTGTCTGAGATATGTCGGGTAGCAACAAAAAAAAAAAAAAAAAAAAAAAAAAAATGTATGATGCCCTTTCTCTCTTTCCTTATAATTTTTTTGTTTTATCTTCCAGAATGTCACAATAAATCCAGACTAATATGAATTCACTCAGGGATAGAATAGTTTTTGCAAAGTCATCCTCATATATCAAATTTCTGACAAGGAATTTGGAATAATGTCTCGTACTTCTCAAATGGCTCTTAGCTTGATAATATGATTAAAGCTGGCGCGTTCTTGTTATATATTTTTATGTCAGAAGGGATATTTCCTGACCCTCAAAATGCACATGTCTGAATTTATCATCAGGTTTTGCAGCGTCAAAAATGCAAAAATGGTTATGCCTGTTATAATTGTATATCCATAACACAGGCGACTGGGGGCGGTTCGTTACTTTAAAGTGGCATTAAACTGGTAAAACTTGGACAGCGCCATATTATTATTACTGATAAATTAAGATTATAATTGAAAATTAATTGCATTTAAAAAGAAATTTCGTCAAAGAGCTTGTTTGGATAATAGGCGCATTATTTTTGACTTTGCAAATGTGGAAAATTGCCTACAGGTGCGTTCTAAGCTTCTACAAAATAGAATGGGGTATGATGGGAAAATGAGAGGCACAGACACTTTTCAAATCCTGTTAAAAGATGGCGCCATTAGGGGCTTCAGTTTACTGTCACTTTAATGTTATATTCGTATGACAGACTTCTACTGCTACATTCAAGAATTCTAGAGCAAAACAGAGGGGAGGGTGGAATGATAGTATGGGACTACAGATTTTGTACATGGTAGGAACATTTTAGAGACTCACCCTTTTCTTCATTAAAATACTTCGTGTGCTTATTGGGCTTCAAATTAAAATTTCCTGTTGTGCTTAAAGTAAAAAAACCTGAAGCATGTCAAGTAACCGGTTAAAAATGGTACATATATTTAAATCCAAGTACGACGTTAACCAACGAGCCGCCTGTAAACGTAAACAGGGACTGTGAGTGAAATTGTAGTTATGATGACTGCATGTGCTGGTAAATTAATGTGGCATTTCAAGTTATTTTAATGACGGATAACTCTTGACTTATGGACTTAAGAGAAATATACTCCTGGGCTACTTATCACAAAAAGTTATCAACACCTCCGAAAGCAGAAGACATGAGGAACAGCGGTTGTCGTTTTTTTTTTTTATAATTCATATTCATATACCAAATCATTTATGAGTCCATCGTGTCTTCGCGCCCTACCCGTCTTGATTTGAAATTGCAATTGCACCGTGAATTAATCATTCATAAAGAAATCATTTAACCAGGGAAAATTGTACGTCAATCATGCATAGAAATATCTACTCACAGTGTGTCAGGTGACAATTGCTAATTACAACTTTGGCAGCTGTTTCATACTCATATTTATTGCTGCCCATAATTGTCTATTTCATTTTAAGGGCATACGAAAATGAGTATAGGTTTATCATTATAATGTCAAAGCAGGTGTACGACCTTACGCCCGTAACTTTCATGATTGAAGTTGTACTTTTGTTATCATGTTATCATTTTAATCGAGTATGATGTCCTTTTGAAATTAAATCATGAGCCAGTATGTGAGAATGATAGACCAAAATACGTTGAATATTTAAAAAAAAAGTAACCCAAAATAGGCCTATATCTAGTTATTTTATTCATCATATGGAAGCCGCTATGCCCCTTTGTTCACCTCAATTGACATCAAAATGAAAGGGAAAGAAGGAAGTGTCAATATTGTCTCTATGACACCGTTTCGGTGAAACTTCATTTCGCAATTTTTTTTAGCACACTACCTATCCATCTACAGCAGACGACAGGAGTCAATGAACGATACACGGTGTACCGCCAAGGGTATCGATAGCAATATCGAAGTACCTACTTAAGTACTCCTTCCAGTGCACAAGCACGCGTTGATGTCAAATATTGTTATTTGCTTGGTTTATCACGTTTCATAATTTGTATTTGTTGCGACTCAGGTTACACAATATTTCGCCCAGCTATAAACTTGATGAGAATAGGTTATCCAGGAAGGGTTTCTTTTCTGTAATGAAACGTGAATAGGGTAGTCATAAACTATTGAACTTGAGACAGACAGAGAGAGAGAGAGAGAGAGAGAGAGAGAGAGAGAGAGAGAGAGGGGGGGGGGGATGTCACCAGCTATGAGCTTGATGAGAAGAGGTTATTCAGGGAAGGGTTTCTTTTCTGTAATGAACCGTGAATAGGGTAGTCATAAACTATTGAACTTGAGACAGAGAGAGAGAGAGAGAGAGAGAGAGATAGAGAGATAGAGAGAGAGAAATGTCACCCAATAAAACTACCAATGTATAAACGCGCTTGAAACATTTTGATCGCACCACACTCACGCACACACACGGAAACCCATCCCTCTCCCTTTAATTTGAGGGGAAATAAAAGGAACTAAAATCTTGATTTGGTGTCAGTGCCCGATAAGGGCCGTTGATCATAAGAGAATGGAGGACATTTCAGATGTAACGTTTCCTCTGGCGATAGATAAACAAGGTTATAATCTTAATTAGGAAGGATGCTGATTAGCAATTTTAAATCGAAGGCTTCGGTCCTGGCTTGGTGATGGACCTGCGTTTTGAGAGAAACCAGCTCAAGGACATCTCAACTTGGTAGTGTATCCTAGTTTCATAGCGAGTATATAAGATTAATGTTGAATTCTTGAATTACATTACAAACAAAAAAGCAAAACAAAAACAAAAACCAATCAAACAAACAATAAAAAAAGAGAGAAGATATTGCCATTAACAATATTTATTTTTATCTTAAAACCGTTTGATGTGTTTAACGTGTTATAGGTCCTTATATTTCTAGTACTCAATGCTAATTCAGCATATTATCAATTGGTAATACTCTTATTAGGTAGAAGGTTTTGGAATAGAATACGATTGAGCAGGGGGTCGGGGAGTTATAGAGAATCGTACACAGAAATTTATTTTCGGAACATCGCAAAAGATAGGCCTAATATGAATATTTAGTCAAAAAGTTCTCACTGCGAGGGTAGTCTTGTATCCTACCAACTGTAGGCGAGTTTAATGCCAAATTATATCCAGTTATTATTATTACTATAATTATTATTACAATTATTATCATTATTATTATTGGTATCATTGTCGCCAGAAAATGGGCAAACTATTTCGGTTGGCCGAAGAAAAAGGGCACTTCTGTGCCGAAGCTTTACACAATATCCCGCTTGCATTATTATAAACTAGACACGTGTATATCCAAGATGAACACATAATACAGGTAAACTCATAAAACAGAACTCATACAGGTCCTACTACTCTATAACAGGAAATATTTAATCAGTGTTTCAGGTCCGAGAATAGATTCTTTTCCCGGGTCGGCGGAAATATCTGGATTAGATCTCTACGGTGAACTTATGGGTTTGATCGCTCTCGCGCTTGTTTGGACCTTCAACATTTACCATATCTGTGGGATCAGACGCTTATAACTTTTGACACGACAGGAACAAATTGTAACAAGGCCTTCCCCGGTCTCTACCGCCTTTGATGATATCAAAAATTTATGGGTTTGAACTCGATATTTTTTATGGCATTAAGAAGAGAAGCAGAAGAAGGTCACGAACTGTAGCTTTATAAAAATGTCTTTCAGCCTTCCAACGACAAAAATAAGAGCGCAGTTTCATTACAATGAATAATGAAATTCATGTCAAAGGACATTCACAACTTTAAGGCATGTTTCTCCGAATAAAAACAGAAAATAAGGAGAAATTAATGACACCCAGAGAATAATTCGAAAATTAAAGTTATGGACTTTTGAAAATTGAGTTGAATATCAAGTGAATATCCGATTCTACTGATGAAGTTATTTCAAGTTTCCATGGTTCATCTAATAATTATAAGTCCTATTTTTTGATTAAAAAAATTATAATGATCCATAATTTTTTCTTACTGCATTATCTTCGCAGCAGCAATGGCGTGGGATATTTCAGTATTCATATCGCAAAATCAGTCAATGTTCATCGGCAAAGCTACAAATAACCCATATTAAATGTGATATAAATATTTTCACCCAAAGCGAATCAATAATGCCCAACAGTTTGTGGAAATCAGCCTCATTTCTTTACCGACGTTACTATTCTTAGTACGAAATATGAGGAGGTAGATAGTAAGCTTGTGCTCCTTGGGGGCCAATCGCGTCAAAATTGGACAAGAAGCATGTCCAATCAGAGCCCATGGGGGTAATGGCTGCCCCGCCCTCTTCACCCCACCAACCATGCATTCGACCAGCTGGATGATTGAGGCGCCATACTTGACGCCGTTGAGCAGGGGCTTTTGTATCGGAAATTTACTGAATTTCACCCAATAATAGGGGTTTGCTCATACTGTCATAGAATTTGATTTTATTATCCAATGTCATTATGACAGCCATTACTTCAGATAATGAAAGAAACATGAGAATATTATGCATTAAAAGTATGTAAAAAATACGTTGGCCAGAGAGTGCATCAATGGCCATACAAGAAGGCACAGTCCATAAAGTTTGAGGTTCGTCCGTTTTCGCTAAGAGTCGATCGGGCAGATGAATGATTTGATCATATTAAAAATAGAATGTCAAAACAGAATGTCAAAATAATACCAACCGGAGATTGAACTTTTTTTTTTTAATTGGAGAGGAAAGTTATTTGGACCCACTAAAATTACTGGACAAAGAATAAAATGGAAAGCACTTTTTTCATGATTCTCATAAATAAGGCATTCTGCGTAGGAAAACAACAAAGTGCTTTAGGTTTATATGAAATAATTATAAGCAGAATGAGCGGTAATTTATGTCACTTTCCAAACGGGAAACAGAGGAACGTAGAATGTTAGGATAATGGTATGCATGCAAAGACGATCATACCTAAACTTGGAGGAAATGCCATACTAAGGTGCAGTTTGCAGACGATAAATCATGATTTAATAACATATTTCTAGACTGTCACTTCCTACTTTACCGGCTGGAAATTTACCAAACCAACTTCCAAACCCAAGACATAGAGATATCTGGTCTATAAACCCTCTTCGAAGAAAACTGTAAATTGATTTATGACGAAGAGAGTCAATATATTTCTGGGTATGTGGAAAAGCGGGATTATTTGTTTTATATAGCAACGCGTACTTTCCTGCTTTGCGAGGCGTAATGAAGAGAGAGTGTGTGAACTTTGAATCATTACGCTTTGGTAAGGAAAAAGCTTTTGCACCATCTATTACATGCCTAAGGCTATGATAATTAATCTAAAGGGAAAACAGATGAGTGTAATTGATGAAATGATAGTTTTTAAGACAAAATATATGCTTGACTTTGCCTGTGGTGCATGGTGCCGCCTTTTTCTTTACGGGCGAATCAATTATACCCTTCATTAGTTCTCACTGACCTGTCTGAAGTGTAAGACGTTTTGTTACTACAAGTTCGCGGCAAGGTTGTTAGGTAAATCATGTAATGATTGAACAAGAAGAAGGATATCAGACACCCCCGTAAAGTAGGTGAGACATTACAAAACTGAGAGAAACACCGTGTGAGGAAAAATATATTCCGATTCTTCATGTTCTTTGCAGCGTTAAATAAATAGCGACGAAGAAGTGAAAATGAATAGGATGAAAATTAGAACGAAAAGCGAGAGAGAAAGAGATAGATAGATAGAGAGAGAGAGAGAGAGAGAGAGAGAGAGATGGGGGGGGGCAGGGGGAGACGAATGGGATTTTTGGACTCAAATGGGGTGAGACATAATGTAAGACGGGGGCCTGGATGAAGAGAGTGAGGTGACAGAGAGACAGAAAGACTAAAAACAGAGAGAGAGCAAGAGTCACAGAGAGAGAGAGAGAGAGAGAGAGAGGTGGGAAGAAATGATAATGATAGTACATTGCAAAAGGCCTTTCCATGAAACACAGAACTACTTGGGTAATCATCTATTAGCGAGTAAGCAGCATGAAGGCTCCCTTAATTCTCCACATTTGTCATTTGAACGTTCATAAGGATCGTTTCTCGGGTCAAAATAAGATCATTTTCAAAACACTTAGGAATTTATTACCACCAATTTTCAATAAACTTTTTGGAAACTACTCGTCGTTCATGTCATTTGGATAGATTTATAGCAAATTTTGTTTACAAACGGCGCAACGCACTACAAATCGTTCAGTAACCACATGAGTGAAAGCAGCATTCCAGACAAATAAAATTATGTTTAAAAACGTCGTTTGTGAACAAGTTTACAAACGATATTTTAAACATGAAACAAAAGAGCACTATTACAGTCAAGCTTGTTTGCAGTGTTGTCACATAATATTCAACATACACTGTAAAAAAAATTTTTTGGGATAAATATTGTCCAACATGAGATGCGATTAATAAGCCAGTTTGTAATTACGATTTGCGCATGTGCAGATAAAAGTCATTTTGTACAGAGTACAATATTGACCTTTATACGCTGTTATTTTGTACGCACCAAGACATGGGCCGCGGAACCGGGGGGGGGGGGGGGGGGGGGGCTGCAGCCCCCACATTTTTTAGTAGACACGTTAACAAAATGTCGGAAAAAAGGCTCGAAAAATTGTTATTAATGAGTGAAATCAGATCAGCCCCCCCCCCTCCCCACTTTCAAAAACGCTCCGCGGCCCCTGCACGATGCTCGCACCAGTATAATCTTAACCGTATCCGGACAACTACCCCCTGGACAATTACCCCCCGGACTACCACCCCCCGGAAAACCACCCCCTGGACGACTACCCCCCTAGGACAACTACCCCCCAGGACAACTACCCCCTAGGACAACTACCCCCCAGGACAACTACCCCCCAGGACAATTACCCCCAGGACAACTACCCCCCAGGACAATTACCCCCCGGACAACTACCCCGAACAACTACCCCCTGGACAGCTACCCCCGGAAAAATTGTCCTGGGGGATAGTTGTCCTGGGGTAATTGTCCTGGGGGGTAGTTGTCCTGGGGGGTAATTGTCCTGGGGGTAGTTGTCCTGGGGTAGATGTCCTGGGGGGTAGATGTCCTAGGGGGTAGTCGTCCAGGGGGTGGTTTTCCGGGGGTAGTTGTCTAGGGGGTAGTTGTCCTAGAATCGATTTTAACTTGTTGTAAAACAAGTAGCGCGTCAACCAAAACAAATTCGGGTCATTTCAGGGTCATTTGTACTATGTGCTAATTACAAACTGGCTCATTATGTGTCCGACCAACTTCGGGCCATTCTTATCCCAAACGTACATTTTTTACAATCACGACCACTTTTACAAATTGAGCAAAAAACTGCCTTATCCCTTTCGAGACAATTGACCACATTTTGTGGTTTGGCTCAATAACTTTTGATTCAGAGCTCTAAAAAATATATCAGATGCATGAACAGAAGGAGCAAAATTTTCTGCACACACTATGTCCATTTTTGTTGCCTGACCATATTGCGTTTGATGCCAGGAATTTTAAGAACGAGAATAAACTTTAAAATCCTTAAATTGGCAACACATTGAGAGGTTCAAAATCATTAGTTTTTTGATCAAAATTGGCTATTTTTTCAACTTTTCAACAAAATTAAGAACTACATGTATATATTGTTTTCAAAGACATTACACCTTATTAGAACCATGGAGCACTAAAAATATTATTGTTGCCAATTTGAAGAACAGTATGTGATCAAATTACCCCTTAAATAATTCCTGTCCTGAAAGGGTTATAGAGGCAATGGCAATACGCACAATTTTAGTAAACAATTTTATATTCATTTTTTTTTCTATCCCATTTCCTAAAGAAAGATAAAATAAAAATGTGTAGATAGGTAGAAAGAGAAGCAAAGTTGAACCATTATACAGTACACATGTAGTTTATTCACTTTTAATCGAAACATTATCTGCAACCAAGAGTCGCGGAAACTTCCAGTTCCTTCAATTATTTTATTTTTTTTGTGAATAAACATTTTGATCCCAAACCAGAAAAATAGGAATGACCTATAAAGAGAAATATGATGGGAATTAAAAATCGATGAGAGGGGAAAAGACATTCATTTGATCTAAATGTCAAATCATGTTTCCAATAACAGCTTACCACCGCAAGCAAGGGTAAGACAGAATAAACAACTTCTGTTAAAAACATGAATAAATGGTGGAAAGAGACAGCGCGGAAGGCTCGCGTTCTTACCACAGTCCCTAAAGACTGGAAGTAATTATATGATTATTATGGCTATGATAATATCGTGTCGTGTTCTCCAACAAAGGCAGCACCAGTCTGATACTCCCTTGTGAAATACTAATTATTATTTCCAAGTAGACTAGAAAACTATTCAATCCATTTCGTGGGGGAAAACATCTGTGTTTTTAATAAGATGGAACTATTTTCCTTTGTTATTGACATAGGGCTCGCAAGAACTTTCGTCATACAAGGTGAACTTAGATGATGGGAAGCTTTTTATTGAAGTCACCTTTAAATATACATTTACTTACAACCAAAAGATACACTTTAAACAACCAATCAAATTCAACCCTTCACTTTCTTCACTTTCTTCTTTGATAGAATCTAGTTTGTTTTTTGTGCCTTTTTAGTGATTTAGTGAGTAGTGATGGAGAGACTTAATGATTATGTTAAAATTTTAAAGCAATTTTTATGTGGGAAAAAACGTCGTAGAGATGTTTCATGATCTTGTATTATGATTTCGGCGAGCTCTCTCTCTTAAAAAGCTTCTGTAGTTATATATCTCCGATTTAATATTTTCCCTTTTCTCTCCCTCATTCTAATTTCGTATGTTGCATGTTATGAACAGAATCATTAAGTTGTCTAAATCTATCTAAAGTGTAGGCCCTCTTTTTTTTTTTTTTTAGCTCTTGATATCGTCGGATGCTATACTTTTCAAATAAAAGCATATCTTCAAAGCTATGGATAATAAAATTTCCTATATGACATAATAAAATAGAGTAACTATTTCTGCATGCACATGCCGATGAAAGGATATCGACGCTCGAAATTATTAACTACTGCTTATAAGCTGATCTGCCGGTATTGCTTCCTTTTATCAACGATCGAGGATGAACTCAAAATAGTTAGACAATATTTGTGTCAAACATGTTCACTTCTAACTGACCATGATGACCGATACGATATTATTCCATTTTTTGAATTTTAGAATTTGTTAACTTGTAGAAATTACAACAAATGCAGTTTTAATTACTACGTTGCTAGTACAAAACTTGATGCGATAGAATTACGTGGGAGGGCATAATTAACAGCGACGGCAACAAAACAAATCAACTACCGCTTCTCTTCCTAAATATTGAATGATGAATATTCCTGACCAATTTGTAGTAGTATCGATCACTGCACCTATCAGAGGAAAGATTATAATCGACCCATTTTCTTGTTTTATTAAATTTGTACGATTTTTGTTGTTGTGAGGAAATGTATTCATAATAGGAACTGACATGTATCATATCAGTTTTATTTTGATACCTTATAATTAAAACACTGTTCATTTTCATTTGTCCGCACTTTCTGAAAAGGTGGCATTTTTGCTTCTTTCAAGGTCGCGTCAAATCGCGTTTCGTAATTTGTATAATACATTCCAACGTTTTTCCTCACATTCGCGGATATCGAAATCATTTCTAAAAAAAAATCTAATTAGGAATGACTGATGATGAACACGAATTACACGTCTTTTTAATAGCATGTATGCGTTATACGATGCGTTGAGTTAGATTCATACACGATTAGATTTGTAGAAGGAAGGGGAAATGAAAAGCGAAGGTAGTGTTTTATCAGCCAATCTGCCCTACGTCACTGCGTACTCATGCTGGAATCAACCTGCTTCAGTGCGATGGTTAAAAAAAAAAAAAAAAAAAAAAAAAAAAACTATAGAGGAACTGTCGCTATGATACCCAGTCACACCTACGAGACCGACTATAGACACACACAACAAAAAAACAACAACAAATAAACAAACAAACAAACAAACAAAAAAAAACCAACAAAAAATCACATCACCTGGAATGGCCAAGACTCGGACAGTTTGGAGTCGGTGTAGAGCCGGTTGGGCGATGTGACAGAGGTATAAGCAATAATATTCCAATAAATCTGCTTTATAAATAGAAAGTGACCCATTGTGAGGATCACTTTCATCAAAATGGCAACGAGCCCCTCCGATATAGAATAAAAATATTGGCATGGGGATATAGGTATTGCCAAATATAGAACAGGTATGATCATATTCACGTTTAATATTATATGAAAACAGATTACACGCAGGAGATTTGATGTAAAGTGCCAACTTAGCTAGTTTATGCCATTATGTTAGATCAGAGTTGATCATATCGCGTAGGAGATTGAGAACAATGTTCTAAATAAACTAAGACCATGTCTACCATTTGTAAGGTTGCGGTAGTGCTTTTTATAGAATCGATGAAATACATTGAATCCTGTCTGAGAAAGAGCTCTAAGATGGTATTAAGTTTGACAGTAGCAGGAAATGTTTTCAGTGCTGGCATAAATTTTGCATAAGAACAGAATCAATAAGCATTTTTGTAAAAAAAATGAAGTGATATGGCCTTCTCAATGATAAAGTGATGTGCGATAACACAAAACAAACACAAAGATGTGAATTTCTGTTTATTTCATCTGGAAAAAACAATTTTTATGTTCATACTAGAACTGCAATGGTATCAGAAAGATTATGTATGTAAAGACGTCCATATCTTCTGTTTCGTTGAGCAGATGACAGGTGAAAAATAATGAAATGCTTTGGAAAACATGAAATAAGATAATATTATTCTGGATAATTGTTTTAATGTCCATGTTAATGAACAATTTAAAACAGTTTAAATCTGACATTTTAATCATTGT
Organism: Heliocidaris tuberculata; assembly: GCA_025618425.1. Lineage (NCBI taxonomy): Eukaryota > Metazoa > Echinodermata > Echinoidea > Camarodonta > Echinometridae > Heliocidaris > Heliocidaris tuberculata. The sequence continues at coordinate 13,529,549 of CM046846.1, forward strand.
AATCTCCCATTCATAAAAGATTTACACTTCAAGTAAGTGTTTTCAATGCATTCTCCTTGAGCTGAATAGCCATACGTGTATAATGTTACTTTTTAACAGGCAACACCGCGGCTACCTTACCCAGTGGTCCTAAATTTATTCTGATTAGGAAACATCCCGCTTTTTTTTTTTTTTTTTTTTTTTTTTTTTTTTATATATCTTTGGTCTACTCAGCCGGATTTTAAAATACATTAACGTCATTCAACACTGTCTTTCTGGTGTCGTTACCTTTGCGGAACGTTTTAAAATGGTATTTTGTTAGGTGACTGCGAGAGGAAAAGACGCTAACTATGTACCACCTTCCTTCCCATATCAATTACCCAGGGGTATCCGTGTAGTTGACATTATCCTACTTTATAGACTTCCCTCAGGCGCCAGCTGGTAAGAGTCAAGAGACTTCTCTCTCAAACAACATCGCAGATTAAAGAAAATTTTGGGTTGTGGTACGGTAATGGAGGAAAAAATAAAAATTCACCGATTCAAACCAAACTAACACTGAATGTTCATCTGACAAACGTAATGCAAAGACGTCCGTATCTTCTGTTTTGTTGAGCAGATGACCGGTGAGAAATAATGAAATGCATTATAGAAAACATGAAATGAGATAATATGATTATCTGGAGAAATTTTTTTAATGTCCATGTTAATGAACAGTTTAAATTCTGACATTTTAATCACAGAAACATAAACATTTATAAAAGAGACAAACTTTTGTATTTACGATGATGATTATATTTGTACCTGAAACTTTCCAATATGTTTTTAACAGCATTCCAATATACTTCGTATACAAATGGGTAGCGCTGCCAATAAGCCATGCTTCCATTTCCCCCTTCCACTAAAAATATTTTTAAGAGAACATTTAAAATGTAAGTTAACAGTCATTATACCTACACCATGGAATAACAATTTGTAAGGAGTAGGCGGTGACCACATTCAAAATTACTTTGCCTCTATTTGAATTGAATTGAATTAAGCTTTTATTATCATTTCATCGCAGCCAATGGCTGAATTGCGAATGATTAACAACACTGATAAAAACAAAATTATACAAACAATGAAAATTTACATGCGTAAAAATTATCAAAATGCATTACCTGAGTATAATAAATAAATTTAAATAGTTTAACATTATTATCATCATTGAGTATGTATAGTTAACTGATAATCTATTTAATCAAAAATTTCGAGTTGATGATCAGATAAGATTTTATAATGCAAATATATCTCAATATAACTGTAATGTAGTTTTAATTGTAATGGGATTTTTTACTGAAAGTATAAATTGAAATTGACTGAATTGTACAAAAATTTCAAAGAGAAATATTGAAATAATTGAAATAATTATATAACCGATGACATGATCAAGATTCATAGCAACATGGAAGCACTGAGATAACAAAAAATCGCATTTCTTCAGAATTAGATTCGGTATCAGATAAATGGGTGTTACGTGTATAAAATTGTATTTAAAATAATGAATATCATAAATTCAGTTAATTGAGAATTATGAATTGTAAATAGAGAGTTTCAATTCAGACTATAAGTTTGAAAATAGCATATTGAATAAAATCATTGAAGAAATAAAAAAAAAAAAAAAAAAAAATTGGCATTAATCGAGAGTACAACTGGGGCTAAGAACAATAGCAATTGAGAAAAATAATGATATATATGTACCTGTATATTCGAAAATATATAATTTTATTAAAGGTATAACATGAATGCTTAAATGAGACTCGAAAATAATTATGAGTATGTTGCCACATTTATCATAAAATATAAATTGTAGGACATCTCTTCAAGCTGAAATTGTTATCAAAGATTAAACATCGGGTATTCTTCAGGTAAAATGAGTGATATTCTACATTAAATATGGTAAGTTGAGTTCTTATGAATAAATTAAAAATATGAAAATAAGGAGTGATCAAGGTTTGCCAAAGGTACGACAACATTCAGAATATGAACTAGATATTTTGTGGAAAGAACATAAGAATTAAAAGAAATGCATACATATATCTGCACTTTTAAATATACAACATTCGACTAATCTTCCAATAGTTAGTCATTACCATTTTACATGTGACTTAGACTTATGTTGCACATTTTCATTAAGTGTGTCATTATAAACGATTCAAAAGTCTGACCAGATAGGGTAAAGCGCTCTTTCTATAGCGTTCGGTTTTACACTTGATTTCTCGTATTCTGTTACTATGTCTCAAGTTCCTTCGTGACGACTGACTTTCAGGTAGCCAACCACGAAAGTTACGAGAAAGTGACGAGGCAAAATTGCAACAGAGCTCTTGCCTTCTATCCTTGAGAGATGACAGGCTACATAATGCAAGGGCCTGTTGATAGGATTCATATCTTGTTCCAAGTATTGTCCGTAGTGCACGTTTTTGGACGCATTCAATTTGTTCTTCTTGGTTTAAAGTCAACGAAAAATGCCACACTACACAGCAATATTCTAGAACAGGTCTTATGTCTTATGTAGGAAATAAACACTAATGACATTAGTTCCTCCTAGCTTCCACTAATCGCTGCATATCGTTATTTTGGTAGACACTGATGTCAAGTAATCTCACAAGGAACACGAATAATGCTCTGTATGATCGAGCCTGAACATTGACTAAAGCAAGGAAAGGTATTCAACAAAAAAACATGGAAACCTTCAAACTTTGATTATTGCCGTATTCTCAACCATATCAACCAAAGTATCAGTTTATCATTAATTTTTGAAGTATGTTTACCCTAATAAAAACGAAGGTATCCGTGACAAATCGTCAGTTTCATTTATAATCGAATGGAAATATTGTGTGTGCGATAAGTATTAGTGGGATATTGTAAAGGGGGTCACGCGCCGCACTCAATTTCAGCCTGGTATTCGATGGAAGCTCGTTCTCTTAATTCCAATTTAAAAGCGATACATAGTTTACAAATGAATATTCATGCACTTTTTGGTTACCTAAAACGCCAAGTTCTGAATGAAGTTATATATATATATATATATATATATATATATATATATATATATATATAAACTGTTGTTGCAACTAAGCAAGATATTTGTCCGGATTTTGTTCTTTTTTCATTTATTCCAACACGTGGAACTATATCACAACATATATATGTATATATATATATATATATATATATATATGTATATATGAGCTTTCTCATTTTTGAAATGTCACTTTGAAAGAATAGGAGAAATGTCCCCTGCAAAGAACTGCTGTTCAGATGCCATCATATTCGAAATATGACGAGAAAAAGCTCAAAGGTTTGGACAAAGCTCTCACTCAAAATGTCTGTGTAGTCCCATATATACATTTCTGTGTGCAGTACATGTGACTCTAAGCAATATCGAGTCAATTTCTTCTCATTTTTGGTGATTCCAAAACCTCACAGTATACAAAAATTCTTATGCACTACATAATTAACCATTCCTGGTTCATGTAGACAGTTTCTTAACTTTCTTGTAAAATGAAATTACATGACCAGAACTCAACTTTATATTTAAAGCTGGTATGGGAAGGCCCGAATCCAGTCGCCTATCTCTCCGACGTTAGCCTCATTTTCCTGGTCAATCTTATCATCATGACGTTTATTTGTTGATCGGGGAATTTTGTTATGGTGGTAATGAAATTTTGATCCTTTGCAATGATGACACGCCTCTCAAGCGCGGTAAAAAGTGACGGCTTCCCTGTGATAATGTCACTGCCAAAAATCAAATTCTCTCGAGTCCTCTGTCCCCATTTCATTATCCAACGTATCTGTATCGTAACATGCGACTAAGAGCAAGAAGTTAGACTCAAGTTGGCATAAATTTACTAGCTTTTCTATGCAACTAGCTTTGATCAAAAGGTGAAAAATGAGTGCTAAAATTGTCACTTCTTCTGTAGATATGAAGTTAGCATTTGCTAAAATTTTGTTTAAAAAAAATCTTTTCTCCTATCTTATGGAAGAGGCACAAAATAAATATACCAATAATAAGAGACAAATTTCGATCTTGGATAGTCCTGCAATTTCAGTGCAAAAGGACATAACGAATTTTGATCAAGTAAGTCACTCACAAAATTGATATGAAAATAATGTCGTCTGGTTCGGCTGGAAGTGCGTCAGTTTTCTTTTGTTAAAAACACATTAATTTCCTGTTTAACCCTGGGGAATGGTCATTTCTCAAATGCAAATGAAATATATCTAAGAGGAATTATAAAATCAAGAAGGACGCTGTTTAGCACTCCCTTTCTTATGTTACGATTTCCCAGACGTTACTCTATACTTCCCAAAAATGCACATTGTGGATTTCATAATAACAAAATTTGGGTCGTACAGAAATGTTGCTTTATTTCATTAACGAATTTCCCACCTAGATATGTAGGATTTTACAAAAGAATACGCACTGATTTTGCCACTGCTGAAACACTCGTTAGAGGGGTCTGTGCGTTACAGTGACCACACTGTGATCCCTACACAATGTATTTTTCTTTTACAGCTACAAGAATAAATGCTATGCTTGATGGGAAAAGAGTGGGCTTATATTGCAAAAACTGATTGCAAATTTTGATATTGGTTTTTGAAATTCCTGCCGTCAAGGATGTATCTGAAAGAAAAAAAAAACATTGTGTTAATGTGTTTTTCTCTAGGTAGATGCATGAATCTCTCCCAAACTGTTACATAACCATAATGGTAACTTTCAGGCAATCATCATCTACTATTGAGAGGAATTGGCAAAATCGCTACACGTATATTTTTTGAGTGAATTTCTCGGAGAACTTATTTTTAATTGGTTATACCTTGATGTCCCCAATGTTTTGTTTGGGTGAATTTTTCATCGTATAGCCCCCGAAATGTTAAATATTCCCTTTAAATGTGGTTCGGTTCATATCCGAACGGAACTCGCCCATTAATAGCTCGAAGGCTGACAGACAGGCGGAAGAAAAGCAATTTGGGCTGTATCTGTTACCTCAGCTCCTTGGGGCAATTTGAGCGATTCCCCGCGCAATACGACAAGTTGAGCAGAATGATATTTAACGCCTCGACAGAGACTAGCATATTCTGCGCACATGTCATTTTCAAGCAGATTTGAAGGCATGTGGTTTTCGCTCTTTTCCTTCATTGCTCTTTAATTCCGCCTGTGAAAGTTTGTGACGCCGAAAAAGCCGATGAACGGCGAACGTCTTCACCGGAGAGAAAAAGAGTACTTTGTGCTTTCGTACTCTTTCATTTCACACCCGAAGAAAGTTAGGATTTTCTTGTTTGCATTAATCCTCCATTTCGAATCAAATTAGCCTGATAGTGGTACAACCAGCGACCAGCCATGTGAGAGCACCCGTTTAACAGTACATTAAGAGAGGAATGTGGATGGTCAGATGGGTTTTAGTTGATAAAATGCGTTTAAATCGGCCCAGCGCGTACCGTTATCTATGAAAATGTATTTTATTGTGCAGTAGTAGGCGTGCTATCTCTATCAGAAAAAGAAAAAGAAACAAAAACACAAACAAAAACGACAACAACAACAAACAAACACTGTTTTCAAAATATCGCTTTAATATGTAACCAATAATAAATGCACGATTGGATGGTTGCCTGTTGTTGATGCACAACAGCTTTTCGTTTGATTAGTGTCTCATATTCTTAAACAAATTCGTAAACAAAGTCTAATAAAAATGCTAATCCTGCACAATGAAACCCCACGTTCTGTAGCTCGAAGTAAGAAAATTGTTATGAAATCAATACAAAAGAAGAAGAAGGAGAAGAAAAAGAAGAAGAAAAGGGGAAAACGATATGCTATGGATTCGCCGAATGTTCTCAGTAACAATGTTCGTAATTTTCATCAAGATTGTGTGACTTTCCCCTAAATTATTCTAAGGTAATTGCATTTCAACGCTTGATTTAGTTTTTGAAAGTTATTAGTAATGATTTATGGATCGTTTTAATTGCGCCCTAAGGCGTACAGGAATTGAGTTGCTCAATCAGAACAATATCTGACGCGTGTAAGGGGGCAGTGTTTTACGTTTTGGTGTGTGTATGTGTGTGTGTGTGGGGGGGGGGGGGTTTAGGGGTCACGAAATTAGTGGAAAGGTTCCAAAAGGACATGTGCTTGGAGTAGACATATCATCCGAGATAATTCCTTGCGGTTTAAAAAAAAAGATGTTTGTCTCCTTTGACATTTATAAATATAGTAACATAGTTATCAAAAGAGTCGCATTGATAAGGAGATGCAGTGTGATCATGTTAAATTTCTAATGAAATAACAAAGGAGCCACTTTATAGGCTATTGTCCCATTTCAGGCTCTGATGCCTCCTTCTTTCAGGCTTCTCCAGGCCTTTATATTAGGCTCTGTGTTGTCCAGGGGCTCCATGTGATATTTCTCTTTTCAGGCGAATGAAGTACAACAACAGGTTTTATCCCTGTAACTAATTAAACGTTGCAGTTGTGTCCTTCGCTCATCTATTTTAACTTAAAAACATTTATGCATATAAATAAGACAATATGAGACCTTTTTACCATGCAGGTAACTGATAGCGATAACCATAATTAAAGTACAACCTGAAAGTTGTTGCATAGTCGGAGTAAAATTATCTTAAATTTATTCGACAACACTGCACATGTTCAGCCCACGATATCATCCTCTTACTGCATTAAAAGAAAAGCAGTGGCCTCTTTGAAATTTCATTGTTTTCTGAGTGTGCATCATATTGATGGAAAAACCTCTCTCAATTTACATATTACAATTTACATATCATTGGTTACCTTGATATCTCTAAACTTTCATTTGAAATATCGTCACAGCACAAGAATCATTGGTATTCTCATTCATCAAAGGATAGCAATTATTGTGAGGTGGGACTTGGCTAACAGTAGATTAGCATTTAGCAGAAAAACTTAAACAAAAAACATCAGTTTTTAAAAACCCACCTATTTAACACAAATTAATTTCCCATACTCGTAGCAAATTCATAAGATCAGTTTGTCATTCATTCTTAATTCAAAATTCGTAATTCTTTGCAGTTTTGTATTATTCATTGTATTTTTCATTAAGTTTTTGTTTAAGTTTTTGTTTATGTTACTATTTAAGTTAAGTATAATGTTGTTCATTGCATGTTTTGTAAAGCGCTTAGAAGCTATACGTATATCAGAGCTATATAAAGGTTAACTGTTATTATTATCATTATTATTATTATTATTATTATTATTATTATTATTATTATTATTATAAAACATCAGTACTGTATCAATATATTGACTTTTTAACACCAATTCGGCCTGTCTTCAGTTCATTTTGTTAAACCAAGCTGGCCCTTTCCCCAACAAATCTGGAAAAAATTAATCGGTGGATGGGGCGTGGGGGCACAGGGGGAATAAATTATGCTTCCGTTTAATACACACTTATGGGCTCCCCAGCAAAGTTTCAGAACCTTTTCGTGTGTCCTCCCTGAAAATAATAATAGATATTCAGTGAAAAATGTAATCTTTATTCTGAAGAATGTTTTAGTAGCAATACATGTTTGTACATGTATGCGTACCTTATGTGGATTTAAAGGGTATCTGAGACCCCCCCCCCCCAAAAAAAAAAAAAAGAAGAAAAAAAAAAGAAAAAACAATGTATGCATCTAGAAGGTATAAAAGTAAATAATTTAAATGAGTTTATCAGGCATTCTATGGGTTAACGGTTAAGGAGTTTGAAGAAAATAAATGATAACATAAACGATCGACGCGTCTGTCTGATATCTAAAAACTTGTTTTTGGTTTTGTTGTTGCTCCCTCCAGCTATATGTGAGAAGTCATGCGGTCAACATGGAACTTGTGTATCACCAAATAGATGTAAATGCCACCCAGGCTGGTACGGAGATACTTGTGAACAAGGTAAGCGTCCTCAATTTTCTATTCATTTGTAATATCTATCATTGCCCTACGCTAGGACCTTTCCACCCCGACGGCTCCCCGCACAACAATCTTGAGGCTTCGAACGGAGATAGCATGTGTGTCACTGTGTGTAGGTTTTGAACGCGTGCATAGTGGACACTGAAGTTGTTGGGAGTTTATATCCCTGACCCGGCACCTAAATTATTGTTTGCCTCCAATTTGGTTTAATATGCCACTTTAGGACGTGAAATCTTCACAGCATCTTTGTATTGCTATAGTATCTTGCTATTTAACAACAAAAATCCAGTTAATCTGACGAAAAGTTTTTAAGGGCTTACCAAAACTAAACACCTTTAAAAGCCAACAAGTAGGCATACCTGCAGCCAATGTTGTTGTTACCATGGTAACTAGGTACACTCCTGGAAAGAGGAGTGGCAGTCTGAATATCTGCTCGTTTATCGCAGGAAGGAAGAAAAAACAACATATTACCTGTGCCTGCCATCACAGATGAGATAAGATAATTTATTAGTCATGATTCCATCCTATCGATATGAGATTTTGATGACCTCTACGCACGATCATCAGCGAAGTTGTCACTGTGGAAGGACAACATTATTCCCGATAGTATCTTCAACCATTATGGAGGTATCCTATTCTCAAGAAGTTAAGGAGCAGAGCGGAAATATCAGTTGAAGGGTAATTTTGAGACTTGGTAATGAAAGTGTATTTTGAGAGTAGACTGGCTCAAAGTCATTCTGGAACGTTTATCGTATAGGAAAAGCTATTCCTCCCAAACGTGGAGGAATTTGGACGAGGAATATAGTAGAATTCAAACAGAGTAGAAGTTAACTGAAAATATATATGCACTTGAAATACTTTTAAAAAATTCACATGAACATGTCGAAAAGGTATTGTATATCGTAGTCCAGCAGGGGTGATTTCTTCATCTTTTTTTTTCTGTTCTGTCAAACAACTATTCCATCAAATTTATTACGTGGATGTCATTTACAGGTAACGTGTTGTTCTGAGCACTGGGTCATGTTTAGAACTTGTGCTATTGGGATTGGAAGTTACAAGGATATGAAACTCTACCATTGCTTTTGGAAATCCTCCAATTGCACCTACATCGGCATTATGCATTCTTTTGTTTTTAAGTCCACATAATGTGAATGTGAATGTGGCCTACATACAACATAGTTGCAGTACCAAGCGAGCACTATCGTGAAACCATTTTGAATGGGAAGAAGGAGGGGAGTGTGTCCGATGAAATATGCTCTCAGGTTTGTAGATAATCTTCCAACAAGAACAAAAAGGTCCCCTATTAAAATTGAAAGATGTGGTTGAAATCAAGATCGAGACATAAAAAACCCGAGACCGAGCCTGGCCTTGCTACATCACTGATAAAAATGTTCCACGAAAAATATACCATCTGTCATAGAAAATTATGCAAGGGTTTTAAGTTCAGAAAAATACAATGTTCTTGTATATATGTTCCCCACTTTTGTGAGGTGTCAGGGTCTAGACCAAGGCCGAGATATCTTGAACCTTATGACCGAGATCGGTCTTGCTGCATCACTGGTGAAAATGTTCATGGAAATTATACGACCTGCGGATAGAAAATGATGCAAGGGTCGTAAGTTCAGAGGAATACCCAGTTTCTGTACACTTGTTCCTCACTTTCGGAGTTGAGATGAGATCAACTTGGCACAGTTTGATTTCCTTGTGATTGAAAGATGTAAGCACAGCACGGAAATCACTGTGTATACTACAGAAGATGCCCAGCAGGCTTGCTGTCAAACCTGTAAGCACCAAATCACCGGTACAGGAGTTTAAAGCACGAAGTCAACATGTATGCAGATGGAATATAAAAACAAATATTTAAGAAAAATGTTAAATGAAACCAATTATGGTGGAGTTAATATAACCAAATCACTGGTGCAGGAGTTTAACGTGTTTGGAAGTAATATTTTTTTCCCGACAGGGATAGTATGGAATAAAGCTAAAACAATTCTATAACTCTGGCGCAAATATTCAAAATCGAATGATAAGCGCCGTTTTTTCTGACCCAAGAAAAAACAACAACAACATTCACGTTTGGACATTTTACGCAACAGCAACAAACGAACATTTCCCTTTTCCCTAGAATTTCATCCTATTAAAACAAATCATTGATTAACGTAAACAATGCAGGCCTACCTATCAGATAAAAGGAGCTAATATCAAGAAGTCCCAAGCGTAATGCGAAAATTGATCATTCACAAAATTTCGTATGATAATTGACCCGAATTTGAGCCCCTTTTCTATCTCTCGTTTCCACTTTTAAACCCCTCATGTACTGACCCCCAAACCCCAAATATTTGGTTGTATCGCGTTTGATATAACTGTGTAATCTGGACACCAGATGGCGTTACATATAAATTTCCCCACTCCCCAAATATGCCGAAGAAACAAGTGTAGGTTGAGTTGTCACCCTCCTTCATCCCAGGGTTACATGGGAAAATTGTCACGGACATAATCAAATCTATGTCGTTAGATCACAAAAATGACTAACATTTAATGCGATGCCGTCAATCGTCTGCCACGTATATCATTCACGTACATTGTCTACCACCGTAGTGATGTGGGTGCTCAAAGTGAGCAAAGTGCCAAAACAGTACTCGGGTGCCCGACGTCCCCCCCTCCCCCAAGCCCCCTCTTCATAAGCCCTTCGATTGGAGTTATGTCAAAAGAATCCTAGGTTTCTTCAAAGATCGAAACAAACATCCGTGCCGTCCAAGAATAACACAAAGACGTTTATGGTGAGCAACGGGCATCAGATTTGCATATCTATCTACATATCTATCTACATATTCATGAGGAGATAATGAGCTTGAATAATATCATGTATGGCGGGAATGCGATGATGATGATCATTTGATATATGGTCAAGGCCGTACGTGTCAATTGGTGGTAATTGTTGTATGTGGATAATGAAATTCTCTCAAATCAAGGCAGCACAAACGATTTCCGGGGCCCCTTGCTGTACACTTTAAAATCCATCTCCATCACGTGTCTTTGATTTACAGTTCTCATCATCATTCCATTCCTATGTATTTATAGTCTCACGTGATGCAGAATAAATTGTGATTGGTTGGCACTGACACCTGAACGAACAGTGGTATATCAAGACTCTTTCCTTCGACGGATGCAGAAGACAGTTATGCGTTCTCAAGACTTAGAGGGGGAAAAGTTAACTGTTTGTATTGCATTCCCAAAGAGAGAGAAAGAGAAAAAGGGGAGGGGAATCGCCCCCTCCTTGAAAATGGATATTTGGAGATGTTGCCTTTGACGACACAGTTAAATCTCTGTTGGCAAATGTGAAGTTATACTGATCTTGTTCGGGGGGGGGGGGGGGAAGAGGCAGAGGAGGATAAGCCGTAACAAATATTTAAAACTTTAGAAGTTCTACTCATCTGTACCAGAACTTATATATACCTTGACCTGATGATTTCCCAAATTACATTGATGCGGAATCTCCCCAGAGCATATTTCCTTGACCGGAGACACCATCTTTCTATAGATGGATGTCTCTGCATCGCGGACATGCAGCTAGGGGCTGGGAGGAGGGGGAATGGTTCGAAAACTAATTTATCTCCCTAAATCAAGACAGCTTGTAGAAATGCCTCGTGTATTATACAGCTTCATCAGTCTGCTTCCGACCATCCGTCATGGCACAGAACTTGACATCATATCGTCTTTGGTATCTGAGGAATTTCTCCCGTTGACACACACGGTAGCTGGTGCCCTGCTGGCTCCCTCACTCATCAAGATTCCGAGCAACAACTACAGACAAGCTTGCATCCGAAAGGAAAGAAAAATACAAACAGATTTCTTAGATGTCTGTCATATAATCACCAACCTTTGTAAATTTACATTGCGTAGGTGGTTGTATTTATGTTTTTGGGTCATTCTTGCTTGAACAGAGAAACAAACATCCCCAACCCCCCAATTCCCCCCCCCCCCAAAAAAAAAACCAACAACAAAACAAAAAACAACAAAACAAAAACAAAAACAAAAACAAACACAAAAAACAAAAACAAAACACACCACTGAATAAGGATGTAATTTGTCCTTTTATTTCATTTTTTTTTGTCAACGAAACGGTTAATTTGATTCAGACACATTGGTGTTTTCATAGAGTTAATTTCATTTTAGCTATACAGAACACATGGTTTAGGCGATCCTTAAAAATTATATTACGTCATTTATCCCCCACCTAACAGCATAAATCATGAGAATTTAGTACTTATTTAGGAAAATCAGGCGATCGATTACCTTAAATCCGTGATTTTATTCGCTTCATCACGATCTCAAACGTCACAAGTCAATAATTATTATATTTAAAATAAAAGATATTTGTATATTGACAAACAGAATGTTCACATAGCCCCATCCTTAGTGCAATGGCAGTGTTGCCCCCCCCCCCCCCCGGCATTAGTGCTACGTTCAAAATTTGATTTGACTCACGATTCGGTGCTTCCAGTGCCGAAGCCGAACCTCGGAAAAGGTAGGCAATGAGTGGAAGTATTTTGTGTCTAATGATTTTGACAAGCAGATTGCTTTTCTATATTCTTGAGACTTTGGAGGCCACCTGATGAGGTCCCCAATGTGTATTTTCTGGCTCGTTATCTTTTAAGGCGATTTTCATTGCGGATCCGTCAAGAAGGAGGTACCCCTACTCGCTTGCACCCAACACAGGAACATTGATTCTTCACTGAGACAAAGATGAAAGATGGTTTCCTCGTTTGATCTTGTCCTCTCTGGCTGATAGAAATCAGTTGCAGGCACTTAAACAAAACACTATTTCTTAGAAGACATCGACAACTGAGGAAGAATGTATTTTGGGGTGATGAAGCATCACCAGTCCAAATTATACGTAACCACACACACACACACACACACACACACACACACACACACACACACACACACACACACACACACACACACACACACACACACACACGCGCACACATATACACACAAATAAAATAAAACAGTGAGTCAAGGATTTCTTTTTTTTTTAAAGATATAATCTTTGGACATGTATGGCACCTTGCTTTTGCGCACGTTTACCACCCGGCTGAAGAAGCAGCCACAAAATATACACTGTAAAAAATAACTGTAAAACTACAGGTTTTTGGGGCCTTGAAATTACAAGTTATTGCCATTATTTCAATTTTAAAGTCTTTTTCCTGTTAAACAACAGCAAGTTTGTTTGTTTACCTGAAATCAGCATATATTTGCAATCGCCCGACATAAATCATCGTTAAAAACCATTTTCTCATATTTTAACAAGTTACCCTGTTCAATTACAAATCGTTTCAATGGTTCCGTTTCAATTTACATAGATTTTCCTGTTAGAAATAAAAGTTTCTACTATTTAACCCCCCCCCCCCCAAAAAAAAAACAAAACACACAAAAAAAAAACACCGTAAATCTGTTATTTTAGATGAACTGTGGAAAAACAGGCATTCCCAGCATCCTGACTGCCAGGAAATTTTCCGTGAAAAAACGGCAATTTTTTTTTTTACAGCGTAAACCACAATCGTTCCCTTCCAACATTTGAAATCAGATTTATTCCCCATCCTACCGTATAGGGGAAAATAACAATTTTGATATCATTTCGCGAAATCTAGTATTCAAAGAACCAAAGTTTGACTCTATCAAGCACTGTTGACGTGATTTGAGCAGGGGAAAGGGTTCAGTAATGAGCATCCCGATAGATATTCCCTGTGCTCCGTGTACAGTTCTAGAAATAGTACACGCACATCCGAATCCCCACCTGTATTTTTCTCGGGGAAGTGAGACCCATGTTTGGAAGGCGCCATCCGATGTAAATTGAAACCAGAGGAGAGGGTGGCGCCAGAATATTTATTTTTGAGGGTTAAAGGTCTAAAACAAGCAAGCAAGGTAACACAAATTCTTACATTTTTCGGAAACATTTTCCAAAATCTATGTGACAAACAAGCAACAACAAAAGATGAAATGAAAGGAAAACAAAAATTGACATATCCGGTTTGGGTATGTTTGGAAAATCATAGAGAGAATCACCCCCTTTGCCCCTTAACGCCACCCCTGAGAGAAGGTATATAGTCACTTTTAGAGGGGAATAGGAAAATATTCGATCCCCTATGGGGGTAAGTGGCAGCACCCGACCAGCCCATGGTTTCATTTAATGAGGAATGCATGTAGAATATGAATGTCAAGGGCAAATTTCTTATATGTAGTTCCTTCCTTAATTAAGTGATATAAACGATTTTTCTACGAAAGTTGCAACTTATCTGCAATCAGATAATGGGTAATGACAAAATATATTTATGAACATGAGAAAACTCATGTTTCACACTAAAGTTTCACACTAAAAACCGGATAAGAATGGAATGTTTTATGAGGACAGAAATTGATGAAATAACATGCACGTGAGTATAATAAGATAAAACTGAAGTTCACAAATAGAACAATTTCAGCAAGATTTGAAACCCACATTGTCATATCGAATACTTCCGTCGAACAATTACCTTTTTCTTGTCGATTGATCAAAACGACGCGGATTGAGGGAGATATCATTGGAACGCCTTTCTTCTTGTTCGAGATATGTGATGCATTATATGAAAGTTTCATGTATTAAAAATATTTTTAAAAATATCTAATATTATGCTTCTTATGACCTATGCGTCTAAGGTCGAGAGGTTATATGAAATGCTTTATATACCTCATATGAGACCTGCGGCTGAGTGCAAGTGTTTAAAGGCCACCGCACACCATACGATCGGTCTGCGATCCGATTTGTGAAATAAATCGCAATGGCATTTAATATTGGCATTTTAACAAAGGAAATCTAGCCTATTCAGGTTCTGTAAAGTAATATGAATACTAAACTTAGGATTTTGGTGAGCTGTCAACTTTCTTCAGGGAATAAGGGCAAAATTAGTTTCAAATCGTAGGCAGTCATACGATTTTTGTGACGTCACTACGATTCGGAGCCGATTTGGCCACTTCACCAACTCGAAAACTCGGCAAAGGCCGTATTATCGATTTTACTATATGTATGACTATTCAGACCCTCAATCAAAAATATTTTTCGTTATTAAATGATTTGTCAAATGATATTACACTTTCTTCTTAAATCGGATCGCAGACCGATCGTAAGGTGGCCTTAAAGAATATGTAAAAAGTCTGACCTACTTCAGCGACCACCGGTATGTAAAGCTCACCTGTGTATGAAAAATCACATTTTGGTTTCCCTTCAGTTCAGTTCAGTTTATTTTATCCATCTTGATAAAAAAAAATTTAACATTAGTAAAAACATGCCATTCCACATTAAAACAATGTTTCTCGTAACAATCTGCAATAAAGGGCTATAGTATAGTAAGACCACCTGCACATACACACTCTGAAAGGTACTAGTACTGAATAAAAATTTGCCTAACATAAGGGTAATTATGCATTCGACCAACTTTGGCCAATGTTATACTCCCTTTGGTCATTTTTTTTTGCCCAGTCACAGTCACTTTTTACTACAAAGTGAACCAAAATCACCTGAGTTAGGCATGTGATTGCTCGCAAGCTGGTGGACGCCCTTATCGCAAGTTTTCTCCCCAACAATTTTCATTGCATATCGCTCTTCTTGCATCTCTTGAGCGGTCCTCATGTATAGGTTTTACCGTATATCTTAGTAAAATTACAGTGAATTTCAATGCTTCATTGTAATTTTCTGGACAATCATTTTGTTTTCATTTGAAATATTATATATGTATATTGTGCCACACCTATTATATTTCTCGGAATGGCATGTGCGGGTTCACATGCCGACAGGCAACAGGGAAGAATTTCTCTTTTGTGAACCCTGACCCACCTGCCATTCCGTCTTATCTTGTTCTATATATATTTTATCTATTACTCTGTATGCATATCTTGTATTCGTTTTTATGGTCGAATAAATAATAATAATAATAATAATAATGATAATAATAAAAATGTGTATGAATTTGTGTCCGCCCCCCTTGCAGATTACAACGAGTGCGCCGTACATCCCTGTACCCATCGCTGTATGAATACCCCTGGATCTTATAAATGCTATTGTGAACATGGATACATCCTCATGGACGACCAACATTCCTGCAGTCGTGAGTATGCCTTTAAGGTTTTGTTTACAACATGTGCAAGTTGGCACATTCGATGGCGTGTCAAAGGTGCTAATCGGCACAAACAATCGGCACTAATTCACAAAAGGAATGCACTGTGCGGTACATAAAGCATTTTTGCTTTAATAGGCTACATGACAACCCCTTCACCACTTGTTTATAATAGCTTTAAAAACCTGAAATTTGAAATAAACCTTGGTTAAACTTTGGTTAGAGTACCCCTTAAGAAATACAATCTGGCATAGGTATATTGTTTGACTGGCACATAAAGAGTTAAAGATGATGGAGTGGACTGAACCACGTTTTCATAATCCATCAGTCCATCAGTTGTAAAAGAAAATGTTAATTAAATCTGTGCTCGTGTCCAAAGCCGAAACAAATTTTACATGAATTCATTATGATCTTCATCACCAATCGAAGATATTGTGTCAGATAAAGGGGTGTGGGGGGGGGGGGGGGGGGGGGGGGGAGGGGCAATGATTTTATTCACGCCATTTGCACATAGAACGTCTGTATGATGTAGGAATGCGTCAGCGACATGGGCGGTGTTTGGCGAGCCACGTGAGAGTTACATCGTACTTTAAAAAAAAGAAAAAAGAAAGCAAATGAGAAATCAGTGCGTTGAAATCCTGACGCATTCCTTTAATTCATTCACAGACTTCATAAGCATAGCACGATCAAATTGACGCATCATGTGCAACATGCATAAAGCCTGGCGCACACGAAACTTCTTTAGCCTGACGCAAGACTGCGTCAGGCTGCGACTGCTTTATACCTTGACACGCCATTTAAGGGTGCCATCGTGCAAAAAACAAAACAAAACAAAACAAAAAAAAACAAAACAAAACAAAACAAAACAAAAAAAAAAACGATCGCAAAATCAACAGTGCACACATTGGGTTGAGTTAGCCGCGTGTGGTATGGGCGCTAATAATTATCTTATCTTCACAAGCTCGATAAAAGCGCTGGTAATAACGCAATCTAAAAGACGCATCGAGTGCAACATGTAGTATTTAAACAAGTGTATCATAGGTAAGACATTCACGAGACTGGTGACTCCTGGAGATCATATCAAGGTACCGGACCTGGATTAGAGAGCCTTGGAGATGTAGGCGTATTGCATGTGAAGTTAAACGACAAGTAGGTGGACAGATAAACCTGTTGCTTTTGTCAACAAGAATATATAATAAAATTATTTGCTGAATTCGCAGTATTTCTCTCTCTCTCCCCCACTCTCCTCACAAGCCACACATATTACATGTACCTGTATGCAGCCGACGATAAGGCAGACATAATTTCATGTCAAAATTGAATTGAATATTTTGGCCAAGATCTATCGGATTTAACAATTTCTAGAATAAACTTGGGAGTGCATACGCTTAATTGCCTGTAGGCGTATGGAGATGATGATATTTTTACGGGAAAAAAGTTTAAAAAGCTATGTGCATTGCCAGAAGTAGTCTAATGTGATATCGTATTCTTCTGCTGACAAGCATTCAACATGTTACACAATCTTTTGAAACCATAAATCTTTCCTTATCTCCAAACGTGCAGTTAGATTAAACTTTGACAGTCATCTTGTAATGAATAATAAATACATGTACAGCATTTATAGTGCACCAATGGATAAGGAGAGAAATGATTTACATAGGACTACTACTACTCCAAGCAATGTAACAAAAAGGAAAATGGCATTTTCGCGCCTCCGTTCAATTAAATTTGGTCTATTTGATACGACTGTTTATATTTCGATCGAGATTTCATCGTGGTGTAATATTAGTTTAATTATAATTTTAATTTTAATTTTCCGCCTTTCCCGCGTTTTGTCTTTGCCAGGTGACGACAGATGTTATTCCTCACGATGTCAGTTCGGCTGCCTCCAACACGATGATGGCTTTAACTGTTTCTGTCCCGATGGTCTAAGGCTCACTCCTGATGGTCTCGGATGTGAAGGTAATAGACACTCTCTGAATGTACAGGAGTGGAAATCCACTTTTTTTGGCAGTCATATTAGATATCACTTTATTTTGAGTGGAAATCCACGCTCAAAAGAGTGGAATCCACTCTCATAAGAGTAATCCAACCACTACATTGGAGTGGATTCCACTTTATTTGTAGTGGATTCAACTTCAAAGTGATTATGACTCCTAGAAATGTGGATTTCAACTTGTTTGCACTTAGTCAGGTCTGAATGCAGCCACAAGGCAACTTTTTAAATCAAATCATTACTTTTAAAGAGGCTACGTACAAAATGCATGAATTATTGTTCATAAATATCGTCTGTAAAATGCTTTTATGTAGCAAATGTTGGTGCGCGTGTTACTGTTATCCTCGCTTTAGCAGAGTTTCAATGTTCTCTCTGAAAACAATCAAGGAATTCCAGGGACCTATCCACCTAATCCGTGTCGTAGGAGGCAATGTCAGATGCCTTGTCAAGGGCACTATTTCGGCATCCATTAGAAAACAATGACAAACAGAAAACAGTGGCACAGCGTCGTCCCCAGCCAGTGAGGGAACAGTGAGGTGTCCAGTGGGGGTGGGGCGGCACCGGTCTTATTTTTTGTGTGAATGAAATCCGAGATAACAAGGCCATTCAGTAAGGGTAAGGTGTTGGAGGGAACTATCATCTTCACGTTGCCTTCACTCAGCCAATTTCTCTTTCTTCCCTCTTTTTCGCCATGTCATTGGGGGGGGGGGGGGGGAGGAGGGAGCTGGGCCTCGCCCTCCCCGAAGCTACGCCATCGAAAGAACACATGATTCATCGTTATCATTCATGAACCTTCAGCCATTAGACAAGATATGTAAGCACTGTATCGTTACTGACTACTGCAATCTGATTGCCGCCAAAGCGGTGACAAGTGGCCCATACCATGGAGATTCATCCAATTAGTTGGGAACGACAGGCTAACAATTGGGAGGTTACATACATTGTCGCGCCTGATGAGTCCTCGTCAAGAGCAAACCAGGGGCGTCACTTGGAGGGAGACAGAGAGAGAGAAAGAGAGAGAGAGAGAGAGAGAGTGGGGGGGGGGGGGGGCTGAAACCCCACTAAAGATTTTACCTACAAACTGGTACCTTATAGAGTCTTGTCCACAAATCTGTGAAGTTAATAACTCTTAAATCATACTGCTTACTTTTTTCCATGTTGGAAAAACTTGGGTTAACTTGTCGACAAATATGTGCACTCCTCCCCGCATTCAAAGTGGCCTGTCGACGCCCCTCGAGATTACCTTGCCTAGATTGTGGAATTCAAGCATATTTTGTATTTTTTTCTCAATGTGTCTTTACTACTCAGTATTTGTGTCTTGTCTTCTGTACACTTTGTCTTTATAAAGATAAGTGAAATAAATTTGAATCTTTCAATCTAAAAGCAACAGTCGGCAGGCAGGCGTGAAATTTTATATCGATATTATGCGAGGGATTCACTTTCCCATGGAACAACATTTCCTGGTCCTCTACCCACTAAAGTGATATAAAACTTGTATTACGACAAATATGCTCCACACAATTTTTGTAAGTCTTCTGATGACATCTCTTTCAAAGCAGAGCAAAGTTGAAAAGTTTCAGGTATAAAAGTAATTCGTCTGTTAAATCTGTTAAAGAATGGTATGTACTTTTTGCCGTTGAGATTATATGTTCGTTTGGAACATGAACATGGAAAACAGTATAAGTATATTGCTCGGTGTAGTCCATTCTCCACTGGGTTACGATCTACAAAGTTCATTTGAGGGGAGGTGTTTGTCATCCTAGTTAAGCTATGAATGGGCCTATGGTCCAATTTGGACAAGGAATACTTCAAAGCTACGAGTACACTCCCATGCTGTCATAATATGACTCTGTTCTCTTTCATCGAGAAGTTCAAAACGATCACTTCATTTCCTTTTTACATGCGCAACCATTCTATTTCGAAGAGGCCTCCCCTTAAAAAAAGAAGAAAGGATGACCATCTCAGTGATGGACGTATCCTTGATAAAAATAGCGTTTCAGAAATGGATATAGGAAGTTGCTTTCTAGATGACACCTATTTTGGGTAGGTCAGGGCCACCTCAATAGTTTTCTTCATTTTATCAGTGGCGTAGCGCGATTGGAGGGGGTATGGGGGCACATGCCAGCAATTAAAATTTTAAAAGTGGATATGTCCTTCGTAGTATTTCGTCCCACCACTATTAAGGACCTGTATCAGATGACGTTAAACTTTGTATAATTCGGACTAGACCATCGTCAGGATAATTGTTCAAACTGATTGGCCAATGTCAGACTTGTTTCCATCACAAACCATGCGACTAAAATTATGTTCTCGCTTTGTGGACATGAAAGTCCCTCAGGTGAGTGGGGGAAGTGTTTGTAGGAACTCTAGGATTGAACTTTGCAAGACCCTCGCTCAGGTTCAAGTCTAGCGGCACATTTCGTCGAGTCGCCTTGCCCGGAAGGAGGTGATTAGAAAAGTTGGGCAGAACGGGTATTTTAGGGGGAGACGGGCTTTTAGTTCCAGGCAGTCTGTCTGTAAGCTAGCCCGTGTTGTCTCTGTGAAGACCTGACCAATTCCCCAGGTCCGTGGTTCGTTACACGGAAGTACGTCGAGGAGATTGTCTGGTGGTGTATCGAGTTGCGGCCAAGCAGATACCAAGGAGTTGCCAATGTGCTGACAGCTTGCAGTGGCGTAGCTTCTAGGGACACGGTACGCAGGGGTGAACGAGCCCCCCCAATCGAATGACAAAAAAGAAAAAGAAAAAAAAAGAGGAAAATGTAAGGAAGAAGAATAAAGGGATGAGAAAATGAGATGATAGGACTCCTCCTGCACACTCCCACTAATCAGCGACCTCTTTGATTCGCATTTTATTCAGTGAGTAAGACCGGTGTCTCCCCCAATATTAAAAATGCAAGTGTCCCTTCAAGAGCTGGACTACGCTACGCCACTGACAGCCTGCATGAACGCAGACAATCCCCAAGAAGACCCTTACCTCTGGGAACTCTGAGAAAATAATAAAGCAGACATTCTGTGATGATGGTTGGAAATAACTGATCATTGTTTGAAGACTCTTGATAATATCCCCGTGAACAATCGTGTTACTCACATGATTCATCATCCCAATAGAGGGTGCAGTTTCAAAAGTGGGAGGGGGCGGGGTTAATGGGAAACTTTTGTGATTTGGGTGAATGGGACCTATGTCACAACGTGTAGTCCTTATTTCTTTTGGACTCGGCTTTGGTCAATAGATCTATTCACATTGCAATTTGTATTATATGAAAAAAAAATTAAAATCAAAAAGTCAAAATAAACATTTATATAAAACTCACTATTTCTACAATAATGATTTTTTTTTTCACATTATGTGTGTGGGCTTACCCATTTTCATTGTAAATCGCCCACTCTACTGCATAATGCTATGCCCTCTTAACGTCTTACAAAATAATTGAAATTAATGACATATAGCTTTCCAGATGACCTTACCATGTTTAATCAATTAAAAATAAATTCATTACCCTTTTTTTTCATACGCAGAAATCATAAAGTGAAAATGCAGCATCGCATCTCTCTTTATAGTGCAAGAAGGAAATTGTTCCCACTAGAAACAATCTGTTATAACTTTAAAATAGGAAGAAAAAAAAATGCTTGTTAGTCATTATCATGGAATTGAGGATTGGCTGCTACCTTCTCACTTACAGGGGAAAACAAAATCATTAGCATTAAACCTCTCACATCTGTAACCAACATTTTAATTATCTTATTTATTCATTTCCCGTTCATGTGACAACTTCGAAGAGCGTATGGTTGATTATGGGCTCAAGATGCATAAAAGTACAGAGACACAGTCATATAAAGATACGTATCATAGCTACGGGGTTAAGGGGGCGAACTTAGGAAAAAGGAGAATAGAGAAAATGAGAGAAAGAATGGAAGTGGGGGATGCAAAATGATAGAAAAAGGATGATACGACCCCCTTCCATGCCCCCCTACTCTGTGGCATTGTTCTCTCATATTTTATCCACCTAGTAAGTCGGATAATCACCTTGCGTGGTGGATATGAGCGCTATAGAAATATCTATTATCATTATTATTATTATTATTATTATTATTATTATTATTATTATTATTATTATTATTATTATTATTATTATTATTATTATTATTATTATTATTATTATTATTATTATTATTATTATTATTATTATTATTATTATTATTATTATTATTATTATTATTATTATTACTATTATTATTATTATTATTATTATTATTATTACTATTATTATTATTATTATTATTATTATTATTATTATTATTATTATTATTATTATTATTATTATTATTATTATTATTATTATTATTATTATTATTATTATTATTATTATTACTATTATTATTATTATTATTATTATTATCCAATATATTTGTTTGTATTTTTCTTCCTTCTCGACAGATGTGGATGAATGTGAGACAGGTTTAGCGAAATGTCCACGCGGTCGTCGATGTGCTAACACATACGGAAACTACCTTTGCTTGTGCCCACATGGATTCAAATATCAATATGTCGACGGAAAGCTATCGTGTGTAGGTGAGTAACAATCATATACCATGGACCTAGTTCCATCCAGATATCAACGATGAATCGTAAATTTTTGGATTTATTAAGTTATTATTATCATGATAATTCTTTTTAAAAAATTATTGTTTTACTATTATTTTCA
The DNA here is from genome assembly GCA_025618425.1 of Heliocidaris tuberculata. Taxonomy (NCBI): domain Eukaryota; kingdom Metazoa; phylum Echinodermata; class Echinoidea; order Camarodonta; family Echinometridae; genus Heliocidaris; species Heliocidaris tuberculata. Next base: position 13,552,331 of record CM046846.1, read on the forward strand.
TTATCATTATATTACTATTTCATTTTATTTTATTTTATCTATTTTTTGTGGGGGGGGGGGGAATTGGAAGGGCGCCCTCTGCAAAAGGATGAACACAGACAAAAATGGTAAGTAGGATATGTATACGTTGGGGGAATAAAAGTGGTACCTCTTAGACGCGTCTTATAAACAGTTGCGATTGATTCAAATCGATCGCAACTTGATAACAGTCGCAATGCCGGAGAATTCGGTGGGATATGTTAACGCCGTATTTCACAGCACGACGAGATATTTCACAACGTATGGACAGCGGAATGTCATCTCAAGTCGTTGCCTGTGCGATGTGGGTTGTACGACACATGCTCCGGCGACAATGGCTCCGGGTCAGTGTCCTATATACACACTAACCGAATTCTTAACTTCAACCTTTGAACAAACACTAAACCTAACCCTAACCCTAACATAAAACCCAACTGCAACCCTTACCTTAAAAGGAATCGGTAACTTTGTGGAGGCTTGATTTGATAAATTGTTGAATGTTGATATCTGTCTTGTATGATGATGTTCAGAAGGATAAATAAAAAAGCCAGGCATAAAAAGGTTTTCAAATATATAATGTTATTATTAAGCTATCTATGACTGAATACTGCCATTTACGAAACCGTACAGGGTGTGTTTTAGTCTAACACTGCAGTCTATGAGGGGAAATGAGTATGGTATTTCCGGCCACTTGTATATGTTTACTTTTGTGAAGCCCATGATGATTTTGAAGTGCATTTTTTTTCCCGGGCTTCATTTTTACACTATATTACATACACTGATAGCATGTAGGGCCAGGCAGCTCAGATTTTATCAAGCCTCTACAAAGTTACCAATTATAATATCTTTGACAAATTATAGCCCGAAGCAGTTGTTGCTGGAGCAATTGTCGGAGATAGGTCGCCGTGATCAGAAATTAAAGTGAGATCTCACACACCGAGTGGACAGCAGAATGTGAATAAAAATAATGCTCTTAAATGTTCTGTTTGGGCACATAGATGGTTAGAGAGACAGAAAGAGAGAGAGAGAGAGAGAGAGAGAGAGAGAGAGAGAGAGAGAAAGAGAGATAGGGTTATGTTGTATATTCAGAAGAGTTTCGCTTGAGGAAGGGGAAACCTGAATATATTCCAAGGAGAACGGGAGGGAGGTAACCGTTTTTCCAATGATAGATCTACCGAATCCCTTAATCCAGCCACTGAGTGACTTTTCTGAGATTATTTCATGTGTCTACCAATGTCTGAAGTTACCCCAAGGGATATGACCTGTCATTGTGACGTGAATGTGACAAATATATTTTCATCCATTTATGTCAATAATATTCACATTACCTTGTTTTTCTTTGTGTGTGTTTTTGTAGCGATACGTGTTCAAAAGTTTTCAGGATAATGCGTTTGTTTATGTGTATGATCATTTTACACGAACGTGGGTTTGTTGGATACTTTCCAATATGAAAACTTGTCGAAAATAGTTGAAAACCGTGTGCCAGTGAATTCGCGTTGGTGCGGAGTGAAAAAGCTGAGCAGGTGGTATTGTGTCCTTGTTTGTACGTTTTGCTGTACATTGCTTAACATGAGAACAATTTTCCCAATCCCAGATATTCCACTTCACAGATGCTACCGATGTCTTCAACAGTGATTCAACATTAATCAGAATTGTTTCAATTATTGCATATGTGATCATTTTGTTGTCTTTATTTTTTTTTCTTTTAATGCCATCACCCGATTTTGGATAAACCAGTCGGTCAAAGTGAAAACGATGCTGACTACGACGGTAGGTCTGATATCGATCTTGAACTAATAGCAGCAGCTACTGGCGAAGGCCGTTGATCTAAACATGAATTTTAGCACGCTTTGAAATAACAGCTCTACGACCCTTATCAGCTTCAGACCGAAATTATGGAGAATAAAACAAAAACTGAAGAGACATTTCAAACCTGTAGTTGGAAATAAAACAACCTAGACTGGAATTAACTTATCAACTTATAGTTTAAAATGTAAATATTTCCAAGAGATATGCTCGTTTTTGGGGAAAGTAAAGCCGGTAAATTCTTTATTTTTAAAATTTCCCGTTTCACCCTTTCTTTGTATCGACATTTTCACGATGGTTTCAACGTTTTATACAAAGAGTGGATTCGGGTTAGAAGTGCTATTTACCCCAAATGTTCAGATTTGGGATTTTTGTTCAAATAATTTGCTCTTTATCACAAATGTAAATAATAAAAAAAGAAAATGTTTAATTAATCAACAAACCTCACCATGAAATAATAGTGCATGTCATAGATTTTGTAGTTGATTTATGCGTGACAAACAGTAACTAATGTAAAGATATTTGCAAATATTTGTTGCAGTGATTTCAATCTTATTATTTCCGATAGTTTATGTTCTCTCTATGATCCTATTTATTTCAAGTATACGGACTATATCATTGATCCATATTCCAGGTTAGGCTTCTCCAATTATTCCTATTAACGCCAGATTCTAAAACTATATTTATTAAATTAGAAATGTATATTTTATCTTTATTTTGCTGCTGTATTTAAAAACGCGGCTTTAGATTTACCTTATAGTAAAGCTCAAATTATTATATAATTAAACACATAACAAAGCAGTTAATATCCCATTTCTGACTGGCAGCCATTGTGACTAAATTTTGAGATATTGGCCATGCCGATGTTGAATGCTCATCATAGTCTATCAATATTGAAAGTTCGGGCGAATATCACTTGTTATAATCTGATTATTTTTTTTTCTCTATAAATGATTGATCAGTGACATACTGGTAGCGGGATTTTCAGATTACGGGCACCCCTATTTGTTCTTTGTAAGCAACAACAGAGTACAAAATGGGAACATAAAAACCCCAATCGTCCTCTCATTTTAGTCCTAATGAATCAGGACGGGGCTGCTACCCCGAACATGGAAACATCTTCCTTTGTCGCTTCCAATTTCTCAAGTGAATGAACCCATCATCATCCAGACCACTGAAAAATTCAGAAGTAAAGCATTCGGGGAGGTCGTCTCCGATGTCGAATTTTGACATCAGTCAATCATTTCATCTTTCTTTTTTGCACTTTTACTGATTAAAAATCGTCATTTTGCGTGGATTCTGTAATTTTGCCACCTTTTCCCTCACCATCCCCTCTCTTTGTGTTCGATATGCTTTGTGCATGATGCATATACCTTTTGAAAAAAATATTTTAGTTGTTTCGTAACCCTGCGTTGTTCTGTATATCCACCTTTTTCGTGTTGTTGTTGTTGTTGTTGTTGTGCACAAACTAGATTATTCTGATTTAATTAATGTCCAATAAATGCTCTATTTCTGTTCATTTATATTTATATGAGTGCACAGTATCTGTGTTTGTCAACGTAATCCGATTTCAAATTCAAGCTGATAATATACTTAACCCAGGGATGGATCCAGGGTGGGGGCCCGGGGGCAAAAAAAGGAGGAGAATTCTGGAGTAAAAACGCGCCCCAAAAAGCTGATGACCTTTTTTTGGCTTGTCAATTTTTCTGAATATTGCGCCCCCTCCTTCACAAAATCCCGGATCCACCCCTGACTTAACCATATTTGATGTTGCATGCCAACCAGAAATCATAGCGAAAGATTCATAGCATTGTAGAGAAATTACTCCATCCTGCTTCACACCATATCTCTGGCAAGTTTTTGGTGAATAAAATAGTCAAAATTTGGTCTGAACTTGAGTTTCAGGCATACTATTTAAAGAAATACTAAATAACCTCGATTGGTATTATTCTGGTATGAGGCACAATAATAGTAGAAAACTCTGGCTTTAAGTGACAAAACAAGGGTATTTCTTTTTCAAAGACATACCTAAATTTAAAACAAAATTCTCTATAAAATCTATCATTAACCATGAAATCTATGCATTTGAATAAATGACATTAAAAAAAAGGTATTGCACATTAAATTTGGTGAAATATAATTTGCTATTGTTGCATATTATGTCAAAAAATGGAAGAAAACCGAAACAATTGTCTATGAGTCTCGCACTTTGAAGTACATTCCAAAATTTAAGCAGAACCTCTTGTACTTAACAGTAGCTGATGGCTGTTTAGAAAAAAGGTGGAAATTATCAACGCTTCATGTGTGTTTTAATATAGAACTGTTTTCATTACTGGCGAAAAAAGACAAAACTCTAAAGCAGGTCTGTTGATGACGAATTGTATGGTATAGTTGATGTCCCTTTTTCGAATTATTGTCCAGTTTAAGACAGAATGATCACATTTAACAATAAAATTACTGGCGAGAAAAAACAAACTCTAAAGCAGGTCTGTTGATGATGAAGTGTATGGTGTAGTTGATGCTCCCCCCTTTTTTAGTATCCAGTTTAAGACAGAATGATCACATTTAACAATAAAAGTAAAGCGAATAGAGTAAGACTATACCGTTTCCTGATTTTTCACTTCAACTTATTTAATCAGATAAAATATGCAGTGAAGTAAAATAAGATTGGTCTCCATCACAACGGTTTGTGGTTAACTGTAATACAGTTTACAGTACTATTGCTGCCACTTGAAATTATGTTCAATCATCTCATTGTTGTATAAACACATTTGTATATTTTTAGTCTTATTGGTACTGAGAAATGCTAAGAATCTAATTTGTTACACACAAATAATATTCATACTTTTATTGAAAAAATGTTGCTTCAACTTCCGAATTTCAAGGGAAGATAGTGTGAAGGTTTTATTCCGTTTTACAATTTATTCTTGCTACCCCATTTTCAAAAATTACTCGTATATTCAACGAAGTCCCCTCCCTTAAACTACATTTTCAGTTTAGCCTCATCATGGTCATTGGTCTTTTATTATCATAGAATGCCGTTTGATTATATTATGATTGTTGTAAACAGTGTATTATATCACAAAATTGTATTAGGAATAGAATGCTGTAGTGTATATTGACATGTGTATCACACACTGTACAAAATCAATGATTATTTAAGGTAAATAATTAAAGGCAACTTTGCCGACAAATATATTTGCTCATACATTCGTTTTGCATTGGCATTGATTTTGTTCAAGCTACTTGAAGAAAATGAAAGTTGAAATGTCTTACGCTAATGAAATAATCTCATCTAACATTTGAATATTTGTCCCTTCGTTTTTTGTCAATTGTATCCTCGAAATGTAAAAAAAAAAAAGATGACAAAAATATTTACATTTGAGAATCTTATCTCAGAATAAAGTAAAGTGTGATTTTGATGTATTCAGTCACTAGATGCGGTTATTATGTGCAATGAAATTGTATGAAATTGATGCTTGCAACACAGCAGAAAACATCAACGGCGCGACATCTCCAATCTTAATATATACATGTATGTATGTATATATATATATATATATATATATATATATATATATATATATATATATATATATATATATATATATATATATATATATATGTTGTGATATAGTTCCACGTGTTGAAATAAATGATTAAAGAACAAAATCCGGACAAATATCATGCTTAGTTCCAACAACAGTTTATTTACAAAACCACAAATTTTGGGAAGCCTCTTCCTTTATCAAGTGGAGAACACCAGCGCTGTGTTCGAGGAACATTTCTCACAATATATATATATATATAAATATAAAATAGACGCTCAAATTAACACAGTGGAATACGCATGGTAATTACCTGAACCCACTACCTGTACTACTGCAAGCGTGACAGGAAGGAACAATAACCGCAACATCATACTATGACGTCATCGTACAGGTAAGGCTATGGGGTAAACTTGTAACCATTTTCTTTTCGTTCCAATGTCTCTTCCTATTCCCCGCCCATACGTCCAGACATTGAGAAAACAAACGCAGACAGGCTTGAAGCGATCATGACAATCAAGCCTGAATAACAAGTGCTCTCCCTGGGACTGCTTGAAAACATTTGGCATCAAAGTTTTAAAAGTTAAACATTTGCTATTGAACATGAAAGTGCTTAAATTTTTTAAATCAACTTTTCCAAATACCCGTGAAAAATATAGTAGTAAGTCCCTAGCTTAAAATAACGGGTTATGTGCTTTAAGGAATATTTAATACTTATCATTGTTTTATTTATTTGAATGAAGAACTCATGACTACTTATTCGTTTGTAGAAAAAAAAATGACGTTCGTGACATGTCCTTGGCACATGTACAGTAATGTTCAACATGGCATTATTAATGAAGACAACTGCCCGAGGATTCTCCTAAATGTGAACAGTATTGTTAACTTTTTGCTGTATCATATCATATCGCAACATGATTCGGGCAAATTCTGCAAAATGCAAGATTAATTCAATACTTTTACATGCAGAAGAAAGCACTACGTTTCTGCACGGGCTCACACTATATAGAGCGGACTCCGAATTTCACCCTTTTGGAGAGGATTTCGCTCTCTGCTTATCAATTTCTTGGTATTCTATTGTCTTGATTGTATAGTGTACTCAAACACTCAGGAAGTTGATTGAAAGGTTATGTAGCTGTCTCACATGTCTGAAAAAGACATTATCCCCCCCTCAAAATAAAAAATAAATAAATAAATAAAATGGACCCATGTTGATGTTGGGAAAGAAATGGATAACCTCTGTCGGACAATTAAAAAAAAATGAACACCTTTGATTCTCTTTCGTTTTGGGAAATTTTAACTAACTTATCGGATAACCCATTAAAAAATGGTCTGTGCATATTCCTGCAAACATAACATACTCTTGATTGCAGTCGGTATATCATCGTAGAGAAGGTATGTCATGAAATCTGTAGTGGGGCCGCGGAGCATCTGATTTCACAATTTTTGATCCTTTTTTTCCCGGAGATTTTTTTGAACATATCTACTCAGAAAAGTGGGGGGGGGGGGGGGGGGGGGGGACCCCCGGTTCCGCGGCCCATGTGTACAGCATATTAAGGGATACTAAATTTAACTTTCCTCCGTAATCTGGTGGAGCTCTGTGATGTCAATGGATACCTCACTATTCACACGATTATAGATCACCACTTTCAGTTTGCGGCATATGTAGGAGATATGGAGAGACATAACGAATCCGCTTTAAGAAATTACACTGTATTTAAGAAATAATGGTTGTGTTCTCGCAAATAATACCCCGTGCACGTGTATCCTCTCTGTATATTCAATAAAAAGTGCGCGCGTTTTATTTCATGAAAGACCTATGTAAAGAAACGATGCAGGCACCTTTGAATTCCTTTATTTGCCACCATTACCAAATCTTCACCTTTGAGTGTCGTATTACCTGTTGTCCCATCCATTAGGATGCAGGATATGCCCTTGAGGGATATATTCGTTTTGAGATAAATAGCTTTAGAAATACATCTACTACGTCACAGTTAAATATGAATCAATATTCCATTTTAATCCGTTTTCCCGGTCGTGTTCTGCCCCCTACCGCCCATTGTCCTTGCTAAAATAATGCGTATTTATTTATTTCTTTGCGATCGTGATAAATATTTGGACGCCTGTTGTAAAAGCAAAGGTTGTGTACAGTAGTTTCTGTGGTTATGTGGAACAAAAAGATATTGACGCCATGTCTGATTTTCAGAGGAGGAAAACAAGAATTGAATGATTTTCTTTTGACAGAATGATAATATCGGGAAATTTGTTATGAAGATAATAATCATTCTTTTGGCTAATGGTTTCTTTTAGTGTTATTCCATGGCATATTTTCACGTGATTGGTGTGATTTAAGAAAAGATGAAAGTGAAGGTGTGTATAACATTGATAAAGTAAGTGAGAGAAAGAGGGAGGGGAAGAGAAAGAGGGAGAGAGAAATACAGTGAGAGAGAGAGAGAGAGAGAGAGAGAGGGGGGGGGGTTAGAAAAAATCAAATGAATTGAAGAAACTAGAGAGAGATCAAAAGAACAGAGAGACAATAGAGAAATGGAGAATGAAAGAACGAAATGAGATTGACAGAAAGAGGGCGAAATAGAAAGAGAGAAAGAGAAAGAGAGCGATAAAGTATAACAGAAGGAGAGATAATTGGGATGATTAGAAGGAAAGGGAATGAAGGATACCTATCCTGCCACTGATCCTTGGAATGTCTATCAGAAGGAATACATTGTCATCTAAGCCACTACTGACATGAAATTGTATTGTTCATGTCGTTTAATTATATTGCATCAGTGAATGATTTTTATGCTCCATATTTTTTTTTTCGCGTACCACAATCTTTAAATATTTGCGAAGGTCAAGGATGAAAGTGAGGAGAGCTACTGTAATTAACATCACGTTTTCTATTTTTATCTCTTTCACAGACAATAGCGATATATAATTCTAGCAATTTTTGCTTCACAAATGTATAAATTATGTATATATTTTTTTGAGTGATAGCTTTAGAAGATTTAAAAACAAATGATTTCAAGTAAGTAATAAGAGAGAATGCTAAAGTTGGAAAGGCGTAAAGTTGTTTAAAATTGATTTTATGTGTGTGTGTGTGTGTGTGAGTGTGAAACAAAATCGTGTTTAAAGCAATGACAGATATATGCATGCATTTTTTTTTCTCACAATGCACAAAAGCTTGAACAGAAGGTCCACATTACACGTACGTATACATGTATATCACGGAATCTGCCAATTCACAGTCGCCACCAACAAAAAAAATCTGCGAGTTAGGAGTATGAGGCTTGCTCTATTTTCGCACCAATTATTTTTTGGTGGTTACTGTATGAAGACATATCATTGATTCTTCTTTGTAATTCTTTGTCAAGTGGTCGACAATGAAATGTAAACACGTCATATGGAAACATTGAGTCAGGAGATGTGTTTAAAAGAAAACACCTCTTTCGAAAACCTTGGTACAGAATTCTTTTTCCTGTGTATACTACATCCTATTGTTCGATATCAGTGCAACCATCTTTTTGATTATTCTTTTGTTTCGAAACGTCTTCATTGGATTTCATTTTCTCACATTCTGTATTTGACTTCGATTTTATTGTAACTCTTTATTTGCTCTTACATGTGCTAGACATTGGGAAACAGTAGTGTGATGACTCGAAATGATGATTTGTTACGATCCAATTATTATCAGAAAGAGAAAATATCTTCCCCGGCATGTCCCCCATCTTTTTCAAAAACAGAAATATCTTGTTCCATGATCAAAGCCATATTTATTTTTACAGTATTACACATCAATATTTAAAAAAAATTCAACAAATCGAGCACATTGAGAAAAAAACAAACAAACTTGCTGATGGGTGAAAATGTTAGCATAATCGATAAACCTTTACTTCCTTCCATTCTACGGAATTCACCGTAAAACTAAGTTTTCCAGACACAATATGTCAAACAAGCCGTTCTGTGATGTGAATAACGAGTGGGTTAATTGATTGTAATAAATATTGATCAGTTTATACCTGACAGTTATGACCGTCTTTACCATGTTTACCGTCATATCCACTTTTACCTGTTTTTTTTTTAACCACAGATGATAATGAGTGTGAGGCGAACAGGGATAAGTGCGACGTCAACGCAAGATGTGAGAACCTATCGGGTGGCTACCGGTGTGTCTGCAATCCAAGCTTCGTAGGCACAGGAGAGCAATGCATCAGGCTTGGTATGTGCTGTTTTCATTTTAATGGCATGGCCAAATTTTTATTACTTTTTTTATTTGATTGATAAAAAAAAAAAAATCATTTTATTTTTTGAGGGGAGTGCCAAATATAATGTCCCAACAAATTTTGCAAGAGTTTGCCAACAAAATGATATAATGTCGAGAAAATATCTAGTATATTTATTTTTGAAGGGGGTGGAGATGAGGGCCTCAAGCGTCCCAAACTTAGGGGAGACGTACGTATTCTTGATTTCAATACAAGCTCAAAGCGATGCTTAAGGCGATGTACAATAATAATTTCTGTGAAATAAAAACAACTTTTCGTCAGATTTCTTTCATGATAGTTGACAAATAGCAAAATACTAATAACTCTGAGCTACAGTAGCACGGGGGAAAAGGGAGAAAGAAAAGATTTCTCCAAGTGAACTGGAGCAAAACAGTAGAGAAATGCCTATTTTTCTTGGTAATTTTGCTCTATAATCAGGTCATTTAACCTGCGCTGACAACCCCTGTTTCGAAGGCGTCAAATGCACTGGCGTCAGGATAAATGTTAACACTTTGGACTACACAAGCGAGCAAGAGGCCCAGAGGTATGAATGCGGTCCCTGTCCGCCAGGACATGTCGGCGATGGTGTCACCTGCGAAGGTGAGGGTTCGAATCCACGTGTAAAATCATTCTCACTTTCTCCTTGTAGCTTCTAAATTGCAGTATTTGTCAATCAGAAAAGGTTACAAAAATGTATAAGAATAAGTTCTCTGTACCTTAATTACAATAACAAATATTCAATTTGATACAAATATTATACTCTTTGGGAATTGCAACGTGATAGCTTGAAGCTTAAGAATCATATACATTTATAAATGGTATAATTTGTTTGTTGTTATAATAAAAAGTTACAAATAAAAAAAAAAGAAAAAAAAGAAGAATCATATACATGACAAAAGTTGAAAGATTTTGTATATTTTTGTAGGAAGTCAATTTAAGTACAGTTGCCTCTCTCAATCCAGGTGAAATAACTTGACATCTGGTATGATTTATTGATTGTAATGCACAGTGCGCTGATCACGACTGCCGGAGTTATAAACCAAGGGATAGTATTCAAGGCGCATTGTAACATTGCACCATTATAGCATACGTAGATGGAGTATAATTTTGGGTATTGATATTATTCTTAGAATTATGAAAACAATTTTGATAAATTATAATGATTGCTATCACAAATATTTTTTGTTATCTTCACTCGTTATTATTACTGTTACTGCTATTATTATTATTATTATCATCATCATCATCATCATTATCTCATTAATCAATCTCTCTCTCCCCCTTTTTCGTGTAACCGTCCTTCCTTTTAACGTATAGCTTCGAACGTTGACGTCACCGTGCTTGTCCTGAATCAGATAGGGGGCACTCCCCTGGCCGACGTCAAGATCCGAACCCTTGACATCAGCAATGGTGGCACAGAGTTCGCGCAGGCTTTCACGGGAGCCAACGGTGTGGCCAAGCTTCCCGTCCCCAACGATGCCAACATCGTTGTCGTGGCCAGCAAGATGGGACATCCCACATCGTCGACCACCTTCAATGTCCGCAACAACGAGAGTAAGTTCAGAATGCTTAAGATGTCTAGCTATATGTTCTGTAATAATAAGAATGTCTAACAACTTTTTAGGTTGACAGGGGTAAGGAGTGCATTGGATTATTAGCGTCAACCTATCATTTTCGCTTGGGTTGCAAGAGATCCCAGATTCGACTCCCGGACAAGCCCTCGATTTGTTAGATTGGGGAGTGTCAAGAATTTAGTGGATTATTGGCCTCAAACTAGCAATAACATAATTATTAAAAAGAGTACCTGAAAGGCTTTATCCACAGTATATTCGTCAGCTCCATCACGATAATCAAGTCATAATAAAAATATGAGTATTCAAAACAAATGTATTTGCATATTCACAACAAAATCTCCTACCGCATATACTCGCATTCCTCATTTTTCTTTGTATCTACAAATCTTTTCTATCATATCATACTTAAACCTATATGTATAAGGTCAAGTAAATGCCATCTCCTTGTATAACTGCAAAAAAGAGGATTATGGTCTCACTATAATCAGATAATCACAGACATTCTCCCTTCATCATTATACTTTTTGATCATAACTCTACTGATCACAATCCTCGACAAACTCACATCATATAATTATGCCTTGAAGAAACATTTCAGCTTGTGCACGGTATACTACTTTGTTAGGGAATTATTAAGAATGAAGGCCATTAAAACACAATTTTCCCCTCCATAAGTTGCCATTCCGCCCACATGTATGGCGGCTATCTGTTTTTAATTAGCTGACGTAAATGGGTGAAATTAGGCCACAGTAAACTGATTGCTGTAACAGATGACCACTGGCATTGCCAATCATCAACAAAAATCAGTGCTGTAATGAGGTTTTTTTAATTTTTTTTAATATCAAATGAAATGAAAGATAACGTGTGGAACGCCTGTAAAATGTACCTAGCAAATAGATCACAGAAAAGGTAGCCGTACTTTCTGTATTTGAAAAGATATGAAACAAGGTCACATGCTACATAATGGCGCTTGTGAAAAAAGGGTTTAAAATCCAATGAAAAATACTTTTTGATTTTTTGGGGGGTTGTTGCATGTATTCGTTTCACAGAATTTCATGTATGTTTGCTCTATAATGATGTGGCAAGGCCATTCAAATAAAACAGGAAAAGACATAATGATGATACCATTTTAATGTTGGCTCTTTTATGATTACAACTGGGAATTAGATAATGTGACTGCCAGCATGCATTATGGGCACACGTTCCGCCCTCCAATGGCCCTTTGAAGGTAATGTAAATCTTATTTTGGGCAATGACGTAATGTAAACAAAATTGCTATATAGGCAGCAAGGTAACAGAGAGAGAAAAAAAACATACATTGAATGAAACGTTCTTATGAATTAGTGATAGTTCTAGGTAATTATATCGATTTTTCTTTCGAAAACACAGGAGAGAAAAAAATGGCTAAGTTTTCTTTCAACAACGCGAACTAAACGATACTTATTTGCTTGAAACTTCTAAAGATTATGCTTTTCTCAAGAAATTAAGATTACGGCACAAATCAATCCCTTTCATTTCAACTTGGAAATGACGCCGGTGATAGGGATATATGTCCAAATGTTAGAAATATCACTGAATATTCGAGTGTGAGGTTCCCATTTTTGTTTAAATCTGCATAACACCTACAACAATATCATGAGACTGTACGGCGCTCCTTAACCCTGACATTAAAAGTGTCGTCAAAGGCACATCAAAATTGATGCACTCGTCGTTCAGGTAAAATAAATTATTCACCTGTTTGGTAATGTATATGTGATGGGGTATTAAAAGGCAGAAACGAAAGGTCCTCAACCAATAAGGTTATGCTGATTAAAATGACGAGTAACGGGAAATTGAGAGAATGCATGAGACGCAGAACTTTAAAAATGACTCACATGTATGGGGAATTCATGAATTCTTTGTAATGGAGGCACAATCAATTGGAGTCTCTGGTGATCTGGTTTTTGTTTTTTGTTTTTTTCATTTCAGAAAATTGTCATTTTCATTCGACAGATCGTTTGCTGATAGCTAGAAAGCATTAACTGATATCATTATGGACATAGTTAACGCCCTTCTAGCTCTCAACAGACCAAATTGTCCGTATCTTATGTGTAATGATGATCACGTTCCCTTCATAAACACCACATCCAATTTCATTCACGCTTGCTCTCTCTCTCTCTCTCTATAATGGGCGAGTTCATTGACCGCAATAGTACCAGCCAGAAGACATAAAAGGATATTAAATAATGCATGTACATATCTTTGACGCATGGTTTGGTGTAATCGTTTTGAGATGTATGAAATTGAAGGTATGACATGTTATAATCAAGACGAATTACGAATCTATACATTCTTATTCAAATTTACCCCATTTATAATAACCCTGTATTCTTGAAGTCCCAGAAGGGTTTAAAGGAGAATGAAACCCTGGGGAAATATCCATTTTAATGAAAAGAGAGGATAGAGAGAAGCAATTTAAAAAAAGTTCCATCAAAATCGGTTACGAAATGAGAAAGTTATGAAAGTTTGAAAAGTCTCAATATAATTTCTATGGCGATGCTCAAATTTGCAGTGTTGCTTCCAAGTGACAGGTTTAGTACAACTCTGAATATGTTTTGTACACAAAATTTCACATTTTCCCCATTACCTCTCAAAGTGCAGCTTGTCTCCTTAGCTCAAGATATATCATGGGAAAATGTATTTGACATAACATATGTTGAGTTCACAAAAAGACAAGCAGCATCTTTCGAGATAATGGAGAAAATGTGAAATTTTGTGTACAAAACATATTGAGAGTTGTACTACTGAACCTGCCATTTTGAAGCAACATTTCCAATTTGAGGATCTCCATAGAAAGTAAATTGAGACTTTTCAAACTTTCATAACTTTTTCATTTCGTAACCGATTTTGATGGAACTTTTTAAAAATTGCTTCTCTCCATCCTCTCTTTTCATTAAAATGGATAATTCCCCAGGGTTTTATTCTCCTTTAACCTGGGCCTAGGTCTTGGGAATGTTGTGTACCGCACTGTCATGACTATATGAGTCGACTGCGATGGACATGAGCTATCCATCTTTACCAAAGAAGAATCTTCACATTTGATGTTAAAATGTTAGCATATTTCAAGATTTTGAAAAATGCGTGTTAATTTCGGGAATATTTGGGCTAGCTATTTCTTCTTTACCGGAATTACGCTAGATAATATTGAACACCATTACATGTACCTTACATTGGAAAATGCCGCAGGTTTCAAATTTTAAAAAATGTCGCTGTTTCTTTTCCCTTATTTATAACGAGGAATGGAAAGTGTAGCAATTTTGGAGAAAAAAATTATAAAAGGTTGATAACCCCTACGATTAATAATAGTTTGAATCTCCCAATCATTCGTTTCCGGTGAAACTAAATGTTTGCATTTAGATCAACATTGCGAGTTAAAGCATGAGTGTGGAATAACATCGCGTGATTCATCGAACAGCTACCATATTTTTTTATAATTAGAGAACATAACTTCGTGTGCAGAGCCTCAATAAATATACGCTTGATATGATAAACAGACAAAACTGTATAATCTCTTTCTACAGGTGTCTCGTATATTTATATAGTTCATGAACCTTTGTACTCACTCCATTCGCAGTTCAGGCGTAGCTACTTTCGCAGGTCCGTCTGAAATTGAAATAAAATCGTTTAAAATATTTTAACAAGTTTTAATGAATGCAAAAAATAATAAGAAGATGGTAATAGATACATGGATTTATAAAGAGCTTAATATTGACGTCTGTCTACAATGACCCCTGCCCTGGATATCGTTTTCATAAACGCATTCAATATACTCGCTACCTACGGAGTAATGGTCACCATGAGGGTATCTTACCAGGGCCCTGTTTCATAAAACTTGTCATCAATGACAAGTTGCAATAACTGTTAAAAGCTACTGAAATCCTTGCATCTGATTGGCTGAGAGCAAAGTTGTCGGTAAAAATCACCGACAAGACACTTGATGAAACGCCCCAGGTCCTCATTTCTCTCCTGGGTACGGAGTGGAAAATGCACTTTAAATGTCCTGGAAAAGGGCACACATACCGCTCCAGGGCTCGAACCCACAACTTCTGTAATGTCCACTCAAGTCTTCAAACCACTTTACTAGAATACATCTGTTACATGGCCCCTACCCTCATTTTGCCCCCATTACTTTTCTTAAATGCGAAAAGCATCACACGTCAAGTGTTGTTTACCTGGTCTTTTCTCGGGTTAACGACCACTTAAGACCAAACACCTCCACACTAACTGAGGGCGTTCTTCGTACTTGGTCTAAATCTTGAAGATAATATTATGGATGAAATTATCTCTACAGTGAGATTGTCTACCTGTATAATCATATTCCTTTTATAAGATACAAATGGATTAATCATTTGAGTCTGAACCGTATAGTCTGCACTGTTTCTGCCCTCAATTATGATGATTTAGAAATGTATTTTCCACAGGCGTTGTAAAATATGGAGTGAAGATCGTCTGTGCATGCCGGCTAGCTAGACCCCTGGAAAATATGTCGCTCTTAAAGCGAAGAAATGTTCATGTTCCAATCGTGTATGCAATTCATTTCAGGGGGGCGTTTCATCAAGTGTCTTGTCCGTGATTTTACCGGCAAATTTGCTCTCAGCCAATCAGATGCAAGGATTTCAGTAGCTTATAACAGTTATTGCAACTTGTCATTGGTGACAGGTTTTATGAAACAGGGTCCAGGTGCTTGATCTTCGCAAATGATATGTTTTTGCTTAGCCTCCTCGCCTAGCTTGATATTCATCATCACGTTAGCAATTAGAAAATTCTGTTGATGATGATAAAAGTCCACATTGTAAGGTAGATGCTACAATGTAGTGAGGTTGGATTGGAAAGCTTACCAAGTTGTCGGGTCAGCATTAACTGGATTAATGATGAGAAGGTGCGAATCACGACGTAAATTTCGTTGTCCATTACAATAAAATCAAACGGCATTAATTGATTTGAGTTTTATGAACATCACATAACAGCATTTTACAATTTATGGAATAAGCACGAAGTATGGGCGTATTGGCGAACATAATAGTATCAGCACAATGCATGTTAACGTCATCAACATCACCTGTATGACATTTTGCATAATTACAGTGTTATCATACAAAAATACATTATTTTTATGGGAGAGATAATAAATCCCTCACTTTCTTCTCTTTTTTTCCAAACAGATAATCTAGTAACCCTGACGCTTACCAGTCACACCGATGGAGCAGAATTCCCATACCCTCTGCCTATAACCCGAACCTTCACCTTCAACGATCCCAACACAGACAATGGACAACTGGAGATCGCTATACCAGCCCGTGAGTATATTTGTTTATTTACATCGTATGATATATCCTTACCTAATATTTTGTATTCACTATTTCATGCATTATGTGTATTTTCATTGTACGCATTTACTTAGTAAACATTCTCTCCTTTTTTCCCCCACGGCAACCATGTGCTGCTCTTTGGAGCTTGTCCTTTAATATACAAACGTAACCTTTCCCATAATATCAAATCTACTCATGATCTGGGCAAACATTTTTTTGATTATTAATTACGACAATGACGTGCTTTGACTGACCATCTGGAATAATTTCACAATGTGTTAAGAGTAATGCACAATTTCACTGAGAATATACAGCGGACTTTGCTTGAAATCAAGGTGGCTTAAAAAGGGAGGAAATTTTACATTGAAAACTACATTAACAAAATATCCCAGGCTTAGTATATTCGACAGGTGAATAATACCACAATACGAGCTTAATACGATCTCTACCGATCTCGACAGGACCAAATTCATTAGTACTATGTTACAACTAATGATGCCTTGTTACTTGAGAACGTTTTAAAGTTATTCTGACATTCAGAACTATTGTATTGTATACTCGGGCGTGCACGACGCAAGTTTCTACCATTACAAGGGATTTACGCTGTACATTGTTTTATTTCAATATTTTGTAAAAAATAAAGAAAAAAATTAGAGGAGGGGGGCTAAAGTGTTGTATGATTAAAAAAAAAAAAACAACTTCTGATAATAAGGAATATATCCGTTGTCCGTCTTTACGTATAGGTGGTCTGAATGTTTCTCATGGGTCAACCATAAGCGTGAATGTACGGACCGTGGATGTTGGCGATCCCCAGGATGTCCGACATGTTCCTCAGCTGGCAGCACGCCCAGAACAAGGTAAGAAAGGTCGTTATGAATATGCAAATACATTGTATGCGAATAGTCATATTTTGTTGCTGACTTCAGAAATCGTCCTGCATCAAATGCATCAAGTAAAAAAAAAAAAAAAAAAAAAATTAAGGTAAATGATTGCCTGATTTTATCATATTTGAATAATTTCTCTTAATTCATGTTATTAGGGATGGGGGGGGGGGGGGGATAATCAACTCAATGTAAATCTACAGTGACGCTGAACCTAACATGGTGTTTTATTTATCAGTTTTCAGTAATATTCACTGACAAGGAGAGTTGACTCCCTCCGGACCTATGGAAACATTCACCATGTTCGGGGGTATCATTATTTTTGATTGGTTATAATTCAGAAAGAATAAAGAGATAACATATTAATAATTTTCATAATTTGTCATGGTGTATTTTTAAAAAAAATGCAGTAAGTTTGAAAGATAACACGAGATTGAGAAGAGTAAGTGAGCAGATTATTTTCTCTTTGAATGCTTGTGATTTCGTATTCTAAGTCTGGAAAATTTTGACTCCTCTATCTATTATTTCCCAAGCAAACTATATACTAATCCTTCCCATTCTATCAATTTTAAAGGTTCTGATCCGACCAGACTGGAGGCTTTGGCGGTAGCAGAAATCGAAATAACCGATAAGAAAACGAACGAGAAAGTAGATCTTACCGAGGAAGCCACAATACGTATTCCGCTGTCAGACCGATTTGAACCGCTCGCGGTAGGAGAAACGGTTCCAGCTTGGTACTTTGATGAAGCTATTGGTAAGTTCTGTCTCATAATTAGGGGCGGATCCAGGAAGGATTTTGTAAAAAAAAAAGAGGGGGTGGCAAAAAAAAAAGAGAAAAGGTTATCAGATTTTTTTTGGTCCATTTTTCCTCCAGAATTCTCTAACAAGTAACAACAACATTAACAACAACAACAAAAAAGGTTATCAGATGTTTTGGTCCAGTTTTTCCTCCAGAATTCTCTGACAAGCAAAAAAAAAAAAGCAAAAAAAAAGAAGAAAAGGTTATCAGTTCTAAAAGGGGGGCACAATGTATACTTTTCTTTCAAAAGGGGGGGGGGGGAGTACGGGCTGGAATTGCCTCCCCCCCCCTTAATCCGCTACTGCTCATAATAATGGATAATGACCCTTTATAAATTTTATTTTTGACAAAGCAAGTCCACGTCTTATAAGAGTTTTGTGATCGATTCAAGTCGACTGCAAGTCCTCCAATCAAAGGCAAACTTATCATATCCTGTCTTTCAACTACAGAGGTATCGATATCAAACTGAAGATTCGGATCAATTGCAAATCTTTGGGCCAAACTCTAAATCTGTTTTGGATTGATTCGCATAATTATAAGTTGTAAAACGCAACATAACACCGTTTTAAAGTTGAATTGCCCCGTTACAAGTCAAGTCGGAATTTTATTTGTGTAACTTCTATCAAATCTTTAACACCTTAAATTCAAATAGATTGCTTTTCCAAATGATTGTATACATTTTCCCCTAAATAAACAAATATAATCAGGACCCTCAATATATTTGTAGCACTCGCTGTTTGTTGTATTTAACAGCTACATGAATCACATTGTTCGTTTAGTGGGACAGTGGCGGATCTACATAGGGGGAAATCCGGCCCGTCCCCCCCCCCCCTTTTGAAACTCAACTGGCATACCTTAAGTACACAATGAAAAAAAATAATTGTGTACTTTTCTGGCTCTGCGCCCCCTCTTTTACAAAATCCTGGATCCGCCCCTGTAGTGGGAGATAGTCTAACGAAGGATAAAACGGAGGAGTTGAGAGAGGAACAGCCCTTGGTTGTGGGTAATTACCAATGAATATGCGGAAGAAATAATTGTTCTGCAAAATAATCACATTGAACAATGACAGCAAACATCCGATTACGGCTTTACTATCTATTTTTTTTTCCAGTGTCATTCAACTCTGGTTTTTTCCAATGTCATTCAACTCTGTTTTGCACTGTGAAACAAGCGGAAATTGTTCGGGAGATAATGGGAGGCGACTTGAAACAGTCACGATATTTCTGCGTTTTCATAGTAATTTCTATAATGTCATGTCTGAAATGATTGTACTCAAATATGTAAATATGCTCAATTCAGCCTTTGGCTGCGATGCACTTTTTAAAATAAAAACCATTATTGAATTGAATTGAAATTGGAGGTAATACATAGAAATAGAAATAATGAGAATCTATGAGGATTGTCTTGAAGGGACCTCAAAGTTTTCGATGCTAATGTGACCGTTTGAGTGGCAGTTGAATCAATTTAAATTCTGAAATGTAATTATGCATACCTTCAGGTCTTTGGGTACAAGATGGCGTTGGTACCATCGAGGAGGATGGCCAGGGAGGTCTGACATGGGTTTACCAGACGGAACATTTTACCTGGTGGGCAGTGGGCAACGTCTGGCCTGGTATGCAGTTGGTCACCGTCAAGACATGCTTCAATGAAGATTGCTCCATCATCGCACCTAACACCGGCATTCTGTAAGAATAATATGAAATTTGTAATTCTTTAAGAATAATCTGTATGAATCATAAGAATCCCTGCCGCAGCACTAACGGCCGTTGGCAAGACATTAATGTACATTTGCCACACTCGACCCAGGTGTAGTAAATGGGTACCTGGTAAGATTTATTCCTTGAATGCACTGAGCACTACGGTTGCCGGGGCTAAAGATTGGGTAATAATATCCTAAGTCATGTGGAAGAGCATAGAGACGTTATATCATAGTATGGTATACAAGAACGAAATGTTATTATCATTAATAATTTCCCCAAACCACGGCCTTTGTAACCTCTTAGACATAGTTGGTGCCCAAGGGTGATGAGTGTTTGGCAATCTTATGCTCCACCCGGTAATATTCTGTTCAGGTATTATCACCTTTTTTGCGAAAAATATTGGCCACAATATTACAGTCAAGACATGCTTCCACAGTCGCCCCCAACACCGGCATTCTATAAGAATAATCCCCAAACAACCCACTCTGTAAACTCTGAGAAATCCGTGGTAAAAATAGGTTCCCAACATGAGGTGGTTTTGCAATCTTGCCTGCCGGAAAGAACACAGTGTTTTTACAGTGTGTTCACATAGTCGACTCTGTGAAGTTGTGATTCACAATGTTAAAACGCTTGAATTTAACAGTGTGAAGATGATTCCACACTGTGGACACCTCCAGAGTGTGGTTTACCACAGATTGTTCACATAGTGTTGTTCAATTTCACAGTGTGAATTTACTCGCTCACAATGTTAAAACGCTCGAATTTAACAGTGTGAAGATGATTTCACACTGTGTTTCACATTGTGAACACACTGTGAGACACTGTGTTCTTTCCGGCAGGGTTATGCCCCATTTTGTAGTACTTGGTAAAGTTATGATCACCTATTTTGCAGAAATATATTGGCAAAAATATATATTTAAACAAAATTCGAAACTTTGGTTAGCCTAAAAATGAGGATATTATTTTCTTTTTTAAAGCTAGTGTTAACCATAAAAGACCCCTGAAAGAAAAAAAAAGGTGAAGTTATTATCTAGAATTCCAATTGAAAACTGAGAAGGAATTCAACTTCAAAATTTCAACCAGGTTTAGGGGTTCTAACGACTTTAATGCAACTTTCAAATCTGGAAAGTGAATACTTATTTACTGATTTTCCACCACGTTGACTACGTATGCAAAGCCAGCCTAGTCACAACCAAGGCTGGTACTACCTTCACTTCCACGAAGAATAAAAAAAGTGAAAATATACCCACACAATATATAAAAATGAAAATGGGTAAATATTAAATATTTTCGCTCCAGGTTATGGGGTGCTGACAATTCTAATGAAATCAACCTGGTCACAACTAAGGCTGGTAATACCTTTACTTTCGTGAAGAATCAATGGATAAAAATGAATGTTTACCCCTTATCACTTAAATTTGAACAGTGGGTGAATATTTCACTATTTTCCAGCCAGGTTATGGGTAGATTACTATTTATATCAAGTCAACCTGGTCACAAACTTGGCTGGTTCTACCGTCATTTTCATGAATAATAAATTGATATAAATGAATGTATACCCTACAATATATTCAAATTTGAAAACTGGATGAATATTTAACTATTTTCCCACCAGTCTATGGGGTGATCACTATCTATATTCCAATCAACCTAGTCACAACCTAGGCTTGCTCTACCGTCACTTTCATTAAATATGAATGAATAAAAATGAATATAATCGTTATGAATAAATGAGGAATAGAAATAAATATATACCCCTACAATATTGAAATCTTAAACTGGAAAATATTTAAAACTATTTTCCCCACCAGGTTATGGGGTGCTGACTACCTGTATGAAGCCCAACTGATCACGACCAAGGCCGGTAGTACTATCACTTTCATGAAGACAAACGCTGCGGTCAATCTCATCCACGAGTGCAGCAGGGAGGAAACCAATTACGTCATCACACCGGAGGTCGATGAAATCATTTACAAGGTCCCAGGTAACTACTGAAGGCTCGTTCAAATTTGACGCCGTAACCCGCCAAAAAAACAAACAAACAAACAAAAACAAACAACAACAACAACTGCAAACAAACAAACAAGCGCCCCTGCAAAATAACGTGACACATAAACGCAAATTGCCCATAGTAGGGGTTCATAATTCAGAAAATGAAATAGGGTTCATTATTCCGAACAATTTCATGCATTACTCCGAAGGTTTGTTATTGCGAAGGTTCGTAATTCCGAAAATGAAATAGGGTTCGTAATTCCAAAAATGAAAAAAGGGGGTCATAATTCCCAAAATGACATAGGGTTCGTAATTCCTATAATGAAAAAGGGTTAATAATTCTGAATGTTCGTAATTCCGAAAATAAAACAGATCCCTACATAACTTTTCGGAACTTTGCTGAAATATGAACCCTTTTTTCATTTTCGGAATTATGAACTCTATTTCATTTTCAGAATTACGAACACTACATCATTTTCAGAATTATGAACCTTTTTTTTTCGTTTTCGGAATTATAAACCTTCGGAAAAAACGATATGTAACCAAAGCGGCGTGCGCTTCACATTTCTTTATCTTATAACACACAGAGTAAGTAGGTACGTTTAGATGCGGAATGATTCCCTTATTCCACGTTCATTTGCCATTCCTTTGCAAGTAAAATGATTTTATTTTGTTGTGGCGGTTTTTGAGGTAGTCTACCTCACCATGTCTGAACAAGGCTGTAGAAGTCTCACAGGACAGAGGCGTCGCGGAAGAGGGGGGTTGGGAGTCGGGGCGAGGCTGGTTCTGTTACAAATGAGTGTGTCTAAATTCGTTTATAAGAAACTGTCATATAATAGTAGAGGGGTCTTGATCTAGTTGATATGTTACCAGACTCTGGATCAACTTGGTTCACGTTTCAAGTCCCAGCCGCGGTATTAACATGACTAAAGTGCTTTGCCAAGTCATCAATCGATATTTACCACTCTCCACCCAGGCGTAGTACTAGTATATGGATACCTGCTGGAAGAGAGTAAATGCTTTCAGCACTTCAGGGCAGCTTGGTTAAAGCCAGAGTAACAGTCAAACTTTGTAGGCACCTTGAAAACCCCTATGATGGATATGTTCACAATGTACACGTGATACATATAGATGGAACTATCTTTTATTACCATTAGGATTTGATACATTTACAAATTCTTTCGTACCCATTCCCTTTTGTGTAGAGATTTCGCGGTCTAGTTGATATGTGTCCGGACTGTGGATCATGAGGTGCGGGGTTCGAATTCCACCACGACACTTATTTCCTTTGTTGGCAAGACTTTAATCTGCATTTGACCCTCTCCACCCAGGTGATGTAAATGGGTACCCGGTAGGAAGAAATTCCTCGAATGCCAGAACCCCTTATCAGGGTAGCTCGGCTAAGGCGAGGGTAATAATACTACAGCGCTGAGAAACAGCAGTATTAGGCGCTATATAAATGTTACTTTTATTATTATTGTCATTATCATTATTATTATTCAGATACGGCCAACCATGCTTGCGATGACCCCGGTCCCGTTACGGACGGCGTTCGTTTGGGCAACGACTTCTCCTTCGGGTCAGAGGTCACCTACTTCTGCAACCCCGACTTCGAGCTGCACGGAAGCTCGCGTCGGGTCTGTACATCATGCGGTCAATGGAGCGGCTTCCAACCGTTTTGCGAGGTCCAAGATTTTCTGTCGTCGTCCATGTCCTCGCTCGATAGCAGCAGCAGCAGCCCGATAGGATTGTTTACCAGCGAACCCGAAGCTTCAGGCGAAGGCCCCTCAAATACAGAAATATAATTGCTGTAAGACATAAACCATATTCCGGTATAGTTGGTAATTAAATAATATGAAATAAAGCAAAAGGTATTTGGACTTTCACACTACAAGGGAGCATTTGTAATGAGTATTGATTGATGCAATTGACAAATTGTCAAATCAGTTAAATAACAAATAACACATAGAGATGCCGTGAAACAGGGAAGGTGGAAACGAAGAATATCATCCAAGAAAAAAATTGGAATAATTTTATTGTAAAAGGCATAAGAATTGATCGTTGTAGATAGTAATCTCTTTTGATTTAGAATGATTTTTTTTTCTTTATTGTGCTGTCTTTCTTCTTATGGTTTGTTAATATGTATTTTGTTATAACCATGCACTCAATGATGAAATCATGTATCATGATAAAAAAATGATGCGAGATCAAAGTGTTCATAGCGAATTGAGACACTTATAAATTGTTATTCACATTTTCCCTTCAATTTTAAACAAATATGGCGATAAGAACTCGAGGTTAAGGCGTGAATTCAACTTTATACCTGTATGTTATCATACTGCTGACAGACTTCAAGGAATGGTTATGCAATTGTTTGGAAAATACCGTATACATACTACAGCCGTGTCCGAGCAACTTCGCAACTGGGTAATGTTTGTCCAAACACTGACCATTCATCACCGAACACTGAACAAAATATGACTTAGTTGGGCATATAGATGTCAAGCTTTGATTATCAACGAAGACAGTTATGTATCCCCAGCTCTCTCTACCCATTACTTCTAAGATGGTACATCTTTATCAACTCTTCGTGTCATCCTAGGTGGACATGTTCAGGTTCGCTGAGTCTACATGTATTCAGTTGTTGCCCATTATTCCAGAACCACTCCAAAGTTACATGTTATGCTGCATCTCATGATTGTTGTTGCACGGTATCCACGTCTAATACAATCTTGGTAGTTGTAATTATCATTATAACAAACGGAAAGGTTTTTTTGTTTTATAATCTTGCCATATTAGGACCATACTATCATTTCAAGTGTAATTCTGCTGTGACCAAATACATCGATTTTTGACTTATTTCATCAATTCTATATCTGCTTGAAATGTTCATTCATTGGTGCTAAGGCATTACAATATAGGGAGTTTTCCATTAAATCATTACTTTTAGCCAGCTGAAATGCAGTTTCAGAATCCAACATTATCTCGTGATATTTCTGACCACGATAACACGTTTTTATTATACATGTACATGTACTTCCCTCAATTATAATATTATGTTCTATGCAATCCTTACAGTGCTTTCTGAAAATGGGGGAAAAAGTGAGCCTCTACTCATATTGTGGTAGAATCGTTATGGGTGATAAACATTGCTCATCATTGTATCTATAGTCGCATTTTTATACCACTGTATGAATGAACTTACGAAGTTAAAACAAGGACCCCTTGTGCTAAAGTGCTAAAGGCACTGCTTGGTATAGTTAGTTTATCTTGTTATGACTCCGAACTTGAAATCTAGAGAAAACATAACATGGTGATCAGGAAGATGATACCCTTTATACATCGTGGATCCGCTCTGAGCCAATATCGAGAGCGCAGGCCGTAAAGGTTTGGGTCAGTAAGAACTTTCTCTAAAATATTGGATGACGTTACCTGGTTTTGTTATTCAAATGGGGTCCCGCTTCAATATGTGCCTTATAATTGAGTAAGGCTTTCACTTATTAGAGCTCCGAGCTTTCATCGTTCGGGACAAGAAGTTCAACTCGTGTTTGACTCTGATATCCTCCTTATGTAAATAATTTGTTTCTGCTAAGAATATTGCATACGAAGGTGTAGTACCTCCTGATTTCATCAGTATAAGCTCCTGTATATACTTTTGTTTCCTTGCTATTTATTAGGTTACAAATTTATGGATAGAACATCTATGAGAGCACCTTTAAAAGAAGTGGTTCGTCGCATGCCGCAAGAGGCCTGTTTATTATACAGTTCGTAATTCCATGTTTTTTCCCCCTGAAATGTGTGCTCGACTGGCCGTCGAACGAATCCGAATTGCTGCTAAATGAATCCGAAACGCCGACGAATACAGCGCCATCAATTGTTCACGGATGTCACAAACCACTACCTTTAAAAAGTGCATGATGTATACCTAATTATATAACTTTTATTTTTCGAAATTAGATAGAATATTAATTTGTGTGTATAGCATGGCAGAAGCAGTATGTAGTCATGGGATAAGTTTGAGATAATGTACAAAATGATTTGCTTCACAGAAGTAAAATTTTCAAGATAGAAAGTGAAATGTTATGTATGTGAATCCTAACGACCATTTTAATGTAATAAAACGAAATAGACCAAATCTTTCAACTGATTTCTGATATGTGATTTTTCTATCGAGTGGTTTTGATTTTGTAGATTCGACGATCATTAAAGCTCATGTACAGTATTGGTAGCAAAAAGGAAATTGGAAAGAATCATGTTAAATATAGTCTCATGTTGTTCTCCTTGAATCAAAAGATGTCTGTAAGAGATCGTTTGGTATTCCATCTATGATTTCTGGTGAATTTCAGTGTAAGTATCTGTAAGGAATACTTGATCACTGCCATTATTCTAGGACCCTTCCACCCTGACGGCTCCCCGCACAGCAATCTTGGGGCTTCGCATAGAGACAGCGTGTGTGCACTGTGTGTAGGTACGTATTGGTTTTACACGTGTGTTTACAGTGTATAGCACATGCTGCCTTTGTTGGGATTTTACGTGCCTGTCCCGGCGCATAAATTAGTTTTTGCCCCTTATTTGTTTAATATTAAACTTTAGGAGGCGAAATCTTCAGTGTCTTAGTATTGCTAGTATCTTGCTATCTATCAACAAAAATTGAAGAAATCTGACGAACAGTTTTTGAGGGCTTACCAAAACTTTACATGACCTTTAAAAATAAAGTGGGGCACATTTCAGAACCAGCTCCCTAGGACTATTACCCAAGACAACTAGCATGCGGATACTTTCTTCTTTAGATTATTACCCCTATTTGCCTTTGGAAATTGACATGGGGTAATTGCTCTGTGATGTTTGTTAGGAGGGAAATATTTCGGGGAAAGAAGATTCCGGTATAAATGTCATTGAAGTATAGTTCTCCAGGGGTAGTTGTCTCGGGGTAGTTGTCCGGGGGAGTAATTTACCTCCTTGTCTGTGGTTTAGTAGCTCGACGTGGTAGTCCTTATTCTTTCTTTTTTTGCGGTATTTCAACCTCTAAAAAGAGGCCTATTTTATTGAAACCCCTAGCACAATAAATATGTCAATCTAATAATGAATTCATATTTAGGATCTGCCACTTTAAAAAAAAAATTCTCCATGGTGTTTTTTTTATAACGCCATCTGTTTTTCCAAAGAATAATGAAATTTGATAAGATACTTAAAAGGACTAAATTAGGGGGTATGTTTTTTGTATCGTGCTTCGTTAACAATCCTTTTAACCAAAATAATGCAAAAGTTAACAAATAAATTTGGAAGATTCAAATTTTTATTCTCTTTAAACCAAGTTTGAAATTTTAACCAAATAAGACTTGTATGCTAACTGGTACATTTTAGTCCTTATTCTGCTTTTCACGATGAATACATTTTTCATACAAAAGTAAAATTCATAGAGGTTAAACTGAAAACATAATTGTACAGATTAACCCCTGAATGAAATTGCTTTGCACGATCTCGAAAATGAACAACTGAATTTACGGAACAAGCTGCACCGATTTAAAGATGAGCGCCACCACAGGCCCAAAGCCAAATATGTAACCACTATTATCGTTGTTAATGTTAGTTACCAAAAATTCAGAGAGGATGTCGAGTGTTTCTAGCTCAGTAAACCAGTGGTAATTTTAATCAATACTTTACTCCAGTGGCGTAACATGGATCCAGTCACAGAGGGGGGGGGGGGGGGGGGGGGGGGCACTGGCGTCATTGGGGAAGGCGGGGGCATTGGTCTTTATATAATAGGTGAATGAAATGCGAAAGAACAAGTTAGTGAAGGTGGGGGGGGGGGGGAGTTTTGGAAAGAGTGGAATTATCTTAACTTTACGTTGCCTTCACCCTCTTCCTTTCTTTCTATCTATAACTAATTTTCCCTCTTGAGCACGTTTCTTTTCCGCCATTCGATCGATTAGGAGTGTGTGCACCTAGTGCATTCCTCGAAGCTCTTTGGATATGCCTTTAAAACTTTTCTCAACAAAGACGTGTATTTTTAGCTTCAGTCATACTTGTACAATAAAAAAATAACAAAAAAATTAAGAAAACGAGTCTATCAGTCGACACAGGCAAGCATGTGACTTTCAGGTAATCCCCATGCTTGAACTTTGACCCCATGTAGTCGGTAAAAAGCGGTCGCTATCAAAGAAAATGTTATGTTCATGGTAATCAGTATACCAATTATATTTTAATAGCATGGTTCCAAATAATGCCGGTTGAGCAGATGTGCAATAATGTTTCGTGCATGTAAAAAAAAAAAAAAAAAAAAAAAAAAATCAAAATCAAAAAAACAAAAACATAACAGTACTACTGCCATACCAGAGAAATTGATTCCCATTCTACTGTATTTCATGAAGTTTTGGTAATAAAGATCTTTTCATTCATTTCAAGGGCAGGCCTTTTGCATAAAGCTTTGCACAAAGAGCAACCCCTAGATGACCGAATACAAAAATACTGAAGAAACTATTTTGATATGATTAAAGCTCCCAGGTGTTTTCGCAAAATCAATATTACTAATTATGTAGGATTCAAACATATATTTCGCCTGACATGCCAAACCAAACTAATAAACAATTGAACTTCTTTCACACATGAACTCAGCTCTTTAGAAGTCTCAATTACTATCATCATCATCATCATCATCATCAACAACAACAACATCGTCATCGTCATCATCATCATCATCATCATCATCATCATCTTCATCATCATCATCAACAACATCGTCATCATCATTATCATCATCGACATCATCAAAATCATATTTAGTTTTAATTCTAAATTGTATGAAAGATTAATAATTTGTTTACATATTACGTTAGATGATGATGAATAATGATGGTAGTGATGATGTCGATGATGATGATAATGACGGCGAAGATGATGAAGATGACGACGACGACGATGATGATGTTAATGGCGATGATAATGTTGATAATGTTGCTAATGATGATGATGATGATATTGTAGACTTCGGGAGAGCTCATTTTTCATGCGCGGAAGAAGAATACGAATAAATAGATCAGAAAGGAAAAGTAATAAAGTAACTAGATTAAGGGTGTAACCTCTTACCATTAAAGTCATGTTAAAAATGGAACTTTACAGACTGACTGTCAAACGTAATACGGGATATAACTATTTGTTTATTCAGGACATACAGAGGCAGAAAGAGGGACATAAGGTTCTAAGAGAGAGAGAGAGAGAGAGAGAGAGAGAGAGAAACAGAGAGAGAAAGTGCAAAAAGAATATGGGTAGAGAGATAGAGAAAGAGAGAGAGAGAGAGAGAGAGACGGGAGGAATAAACATGACAAAGAGGAAAGGAAAGAAGATGGGTAAAGAGAAAGAGAGAGAGAGAGAAGGAGAGAGAGAGAGAGAGAGAGAGAGAGAGAGCGGCGGCGGGGGGGGGGGGGGGGGGGGAGGGGGTTGGACAAAACGAAAGGGAACAAAGGGTCAAGTGAAGATATTTCTACAATTTCTCCTTGCTTCTTTATACATGTACTTCAGTTTACATTACTGTAACGATTGTAAATCACTAAAAAAATATTACCAAATCAAAAACGCACCTAAATGAAATTCAAAATATCATCTGGCAAATCGTTTAGAGATTTTGACGGACCTAGCTGGATTTCACCAATGTTGAGTTTTATAATGAATTTCTGACATTTCACCTGCTCCAAGACCTGCCCCGCCATTAAGAGAGAGAGAGAGAGAGAGAGAGAGAGAGAGAGAGAGAGAGAAAGAGAGAGAGAGAGAGAGAGAGAGAGAGAGGGCAACAAATAAAAATTTGATTTGACTTTTTATGAAATTGACATTGATTTCCAATGAAACATCATCCTTTAAATCGACAGGAATGTGCGATTTCACAGTATACAGGCCTACTTCTTGCATGGCTTTGCATCATGGTACAAGAAGATGGACGCCTGACGCGGACCGCGGGATGGTGAGGCGGAGCCGGCATACCACCCCCCCCCCCCCCCATCCACCTCCAGTCCCGGACGGATCCAGGAAACCGAAACGGTCGCAGTCCATCTGCAAAAAAAAAAAAAAGTATTAGAAAAAAAAAAATCTCGAAAATGCTTTTGAGGGCAAATATTGTTATATTCCTGGGGAAACACCCCATTCCCTTTATTCGGGCCTCTAAAGGATTCCCCCAAAACACAAGGGGGGGGGGGGGGGGAGGGAGGAGGGAGGGGGCAAATATGCTCATCCCCATGCTGAGAAGCCTGAAAAAAAGGCCGGTAGGATTCCTGAAATCAAGTTCACGAGGAAAACTTTGTTGTGAAAAGTTGCGCCCCCCCATTTGTAAGCCCAGAAAAACGAATCGCTTAAACTAAATAGCAAAATAATTTTTGGTCTAGAGGGGGAGGGGGGGGGGGGGGGGAGGTGGGTACACCCCATCCATTCATCAATTTCTGAATGCTCTATTCGATTTGCCGGATTAAGGAGGAAAAATAACAACTCGACAATTTGCTTTCTCATTTGAATTTTAACCCTCATTGAGGCAACATGTTGATGCAGAAAATTAGGTGGAATAACTATAGTTTACTTTCCTAGAAGCGAAAAGGACAATCACAATAGCAGCATATCGTAAAGAAAACTCGGGAGGGTAGAGAAATAGAAAAAAAAAATGTTACAAAATCGACAACTGTTTTTGAACTTAGAGCAATGGACGAGTCTGTTCTTCAGTAAATACCTGTTTTTGAATTTGCCTACACAGTTTACATACTTTTCAAAAGGCACGGCCGATAGTTTTCAATATGGTAGGACTATTTCTTTTCAAATTGGTACGCATTCCTGACCTTGATTTAATGTTTTTGGAAGGAAAGAAGCAATATTTTACGCTAACTTTTGGATATTAATGAACCTCCCTGGCTTGTAGAGAAACTGATCGTATTAAAGTCCTGGTACGGAATTAATTAGAACCAGCCGTGATCGGGTCGTGGAGTTGAGCGACAGGGTAAACTAACACCAGTTCCTAATATCCAGACTTTGGATAATGATATTATCAGGTGGATAGACGAAGGGGATAATTGGCAAAATTTTGGGTCAAAATGTCATTGATATAATATCAAACTATTACATATAATCTCATTACACCTGCAGTGCCCATGTGGCCTTCCATAATTGCGCAGAGCAAGAATAAAGTCCTCAACTCAAATTAGTTGTAATTTCGAAGATCACGTTCACTGATATTCCTGCAATATTCGCTTAAGAATAACTACGAATTAATTGGCAGCTTGACATAAAGGCACTAGCGTAGTTGGGGGGGGGGGCAGATTGCCCCTGACAACTTTTCCCCCCAAAAGTGTGCCCCCACCTTGTTGAACTGATACATTTTTAAATTAGTTTTTTAAAAGTCATTTTTTGTTTTTGCTTGTCAGAGAATTATGGAGAAAAACTGAACCCCTTAAAATCTGAGCACACCCGCCTCCACTGAGTGACTTTTGGCTGGCTGGCTGGCCACAACCACATCCCCCCCCCCCCCCCCCACTGAGCGACTTTGGGAGGGCTAGCGAGAATAAAAAAAATACGGATCTCCCTTTTAGAGCTGTTAACATTTTTATTTTTTAATTTTTTTGCTTGTCAGAGAATTATGGAGGAAAACTGGACCCCATAAAATCCGATAACCCCCTCCCCCTACTCAGAGACTTTTGGAGGGCTGGCGAGAAAAAAAATACGAAGCTCCTTTCCAAGCAGTTCCCCAAAGTTGACAGCCCTGCATTTGTGTGCCCCCTTTTACAAAATCCTGGCTGTGCCACTGCCTAAAGGGAATACATAACTATTTTATTCGCACGTAATGCACGATGAAATTGTGCAGCAATAATATTGTTGATTTGAGGTCACAATTAGTCATAAGAACAGACCAATACATTTTTAGGATAAAAACAAAACTATTGGTCTAAATAAATCGACTATTAAATTAGCACGTAACATCTATTGCACCACCGACTTACGTGTCTTTAAAGTATAAATTCATTTTTAAAAGATCGTACAGTACAGAAAAGAAGCAGCTGGAATGGGGGGGGGGGGGGGGGAGGCACCCCTCCTCTAGCGACGCCCATGGTATTACGATGATTGTTTTCATACATATCTCTAAGAAGTGCAGAAATATGAATAAGAATGCACTGATTGTAATATGTACAGCATTTGGTAACTCCATGCATATTTACAGGTCTCTTTAAAATTAAGATCCTCACATTCAACAGATTGGCAGAGATTTCTGTTGAAACCATACTATCGGTCCTTTTTTAAAGCAGTTTATACAGAGACCAACAATCTGTTTATATGTAGAAGTTCAGTCCCCTGAAAATTCGACAACTCAATATTACAGACACAACATATTATCATGCTTCTACTTTCAGTTGATGTAAATGTCGTAGCTGTCAAACTTACTGATACTGACACTGTGAACTAGGAATGGAAATGAAATGTACAAGTTTTTAACATTAAAGTTCATGTGTTCGATTCTTCGGGAAAAAAACACACAAAAAAACATGACCAATTTTTAGTTGTACTTGTCCCACATCACATTCTTTCTCACAGACTCTATCTGCGAAGAAACGAAAAATGTATCATCCATCAATTTTCTCATGACTATTCATGACAATAACAGTTCTTTGGTATCCCTCATCAATCAGAACTAATGGGAAACAAATAAATATGGTAAACATGAAAAGCAGATGAACTTGTACGTCTGTGTTTAAAAGTACAAATTTTGTGAATGAACTGCATAGTTTTGACAAAGAAAATAAATGGCAGGCAATTCATCAACTCTCTTTTATGAAATCAAAAAGAAAAAAAGAAAAAAGAAAAACGTCTACACTTTTGCAAAGAAAGGAATGTGATTGTGAGCTTGATTTCAGGCACACCTTTTATTTTACTATCTTGGTTTTGTGAGGCACCAAATTAAATTTGAACAAACTGTCAAAAATTCGCCCCAATGCATTTTGTTCTTGAGCTGGCAAGGTTGTGGGAAATAAATGGAGTATCCTCCTGTACGAATAACGCATGGCATTTCCTGATTTCCTTTAATTTACTTGAATGAAAATAAAACTGTTTACATAATCGAAGCAGATGAAAAGATGACAAGCGGATGCTAAAAACAATGTACGATCAATAACTAATTTTACAGTTTCATCCCATTTCCTTTAAAAAATGTCTGTAGACGGAATTTCAATTTGAAGGGAGGGGTGCCTTTGCACAATATACCGACAAAGCCAATAACTTTGAGATTATCGAACATTGCTCATGTGTTTTTGAAAAAAATCTACAAAAAAGGGGAAAATGTAGGGGCGGCTGTCGTCCCTTGCCCTTTCTGCCTGGCTACACCAGCGCTTTCATTCAAACATATTACAGAACTTGAAATGACACGTAAGCAACAACTACAGCAACAGCAGCAATAACATCTTTGTCTGTCCCTTTCTTCTTTTCCTGTATTAAATTATATTGTATTTGTGTATTCAGGCGTACCCGCTACAAGCATCTGGCTTATTGGGACTGCGCCTTCTTCCTTGTAACTTTGCAAGTTCTTGATTGTACTGATATTACTTTATATGCATGTAAATTGGACTATTTGAACAGATGTTGAATGTTGTCAAAATCAATGGAAGAAAATAAATGTTAATTTGACTAATTTGAACAGCAGCAACAGCAACAACAGCAAAACAACAAATATGATTCAAATCAAGTGCTTTTTAGGATCTGAATTTGCTGTGGGGGTTGGGGAGGGGGGGGGGGGGGGTAGGGGGCACATTTTACTTTTGTACCCGATGTACCACCCTGGATACGCCAGTGATATCAGTGCTTTCAAATATTACCCAACTTGATATGAGGAGGAAATCCGGTCAAGGATTAAGAGGACGAAACGGACAGGTCCAGGCACGGGCTATAAATCATATCAAATATACTTGTCATTTATGGAATGTACAGTTTAACGACACTGTCCGGATATTAAACATTAAACGGGCAACTGGAAGTTTTGGCATGCGAGGACTCTGTTGCAGCCGAAGAGACGCAGTAAAGAAAATATTGTCCTCACTCCATTTATCAAGTATACTTTGTTCAAGATATTGTGTATCACACTCTGATCAGGCAGGTGCATCGACCGGGTTGGGGGCGGGGGGGGGGGGGGGGGGGTGTTGCTGTTGCCCTCTCATTGATTTCGGAAGTCCCTGTGTATTCTGTGGAGCGTGTATACGACTAATACGACTAATCGCCCCCTCCATCCACAAGTTGATAATCAACACCAATTTTATTATGTTAATTATTGCTTGCCCCTTCTCCGTTTATCAATATCATCAAATTCTGTTCCGTTTGAATCAATAAGTATGATATGACTAGATGTATTTTGAAACATGAAATAATCGTTATGAAAGAATGTTGTCGACATGAATGTGTTTATGAAAGTTGTAGAAAACACAATGCGGCATTGGAATGCATTTTTCATCTTAAAAAGGGTTCTCTCTCTCTCCCTCTCTCTCCGTTTCTCTTTTTCCCTTTCTCTCTCTAATACGTACACAGATTTTGTGCAATGATCTTGAGTTTGTAGTCTTCAACATTTAAAGGCAGAATTAATGGCATGAATTGTGGAAGCAATAGGTGGAAGCAACTAAAATCTTCACCTATGTACAATTCAAACGGATAAAGTAAAAAGAAAAATGTATGAGATCACATGAAACAGCTTAGTAGTCAGGTAATCATTGATAAGAAACGTTTCGAACAGTAGGTTAATGATACCGCGACAAGTGTAATTTTTTTTTACAACAAAATGTTTTTACTCCTTTCCAATATATCGTCAACCAACCAACTTTCTTTCCCTTTAAATTCGATGAAATCAATAGTTTTTTTGTGGTTGGTGCTGACCCGTTTCTTGACGAACTCCTCGATGAACGCCCCTTAAATTGGGACCCTGTTCGGTCTCTTTATGGTTAAAGTTTCCACGGGGATTGGAGAAAAACAACATTGTGGTCATTCATTCCCTTTAGTTATTTACCCTTTTCTATTCTTCATGCACGGCTTGCAATTACTGAGGAAAATCATAAACTCGATGACCGTAAAAAAAAAAGTTTGTTACTGACGCCGATGGTTTAACGTAGTGCCTAAAATTTGGGAAACTGAGAAAGAAAAGCACCCATCTCTTTGTCCCATCCATACCGACCTCATGGGAGGCAGGGATTGGGGGGGGGGGGGGGCGGGCGGTTGGGCTCTCTTTTTCCTAAGGTTCCTTTTTCCTAAGATTCATAATTTCGAAAATGACATAGAATAATGGACCTTCGGACTTATATACAAACCCTATTTCATATTTGGAATTATGAGCCCTATATTTTCGAAATAACGAACCTTTCGGAAAACGACATGACGCTTCATCATAGGGGTGGGGTGGCCAAACCGAATGTGGTGATAAATTGAACAGGAATAACAGGCTCATATGTAACGACAAATTGTTCAATGTGTAAATAATTTCTCTGGATATCCAATTGAGTTGCGCTAGTGCCCCTTTTACCTTTTCAGTGGCTTATCCACAAACTGATAAACATCGGGGGAGGGGAGGGGGGGGGGGGAATACACCAACGACAAACAGCTACTGGAAAGATATTTTCCTCTCCGTTCCTTCGTAAATCCCATCCCTTCTTCTTTATTTCTCCATCTTCTGGGTATATCATGACCTTTGCCATTGACCTGCATATCCCAAATCCCTTCTCCAGGTCGTTTTTCGTGATGTCAACAGAAAAAAATCCTTTCCTTTTCACTTTGGTCATCTAAACATGACCACTGGCATTTCTTTAAAAAGGGAAGGAAAATCAAATGAAAGCACAGGCGCGACGAAGTCAAGTCCACCCGTAAATCCTTTCATGGCTACAAAACGGTCCCTTTCGTTACCTACCCGTTAAATTGGGATTACTTTTAAAAACGCCAGATTTTCGCTGCTAAATCCGACCTGGATGATTGATTTAATTCGTGATTGAAAGCTGACCGTTCTGATATTCACTCAACTATTTTTTCCCGTTTCTATGATTTCTTTCTTTTTTCTTTCTTCTTCTTCTTTTTTTTAAAAAAACTTCGTGTTACCCCAGATCCCAATTCTGGTGACTTGAAATCGAATAACAAGTCTGTGTTGACCATAGCTTTCTTCTTTGATCCTTTGTGTAACTTTAACAAAGGACCTATTGAAGAATTCCTGAAGGACAATGCAGTTCATTGGTCAGCTGAAAACATTTTCCTGTTGAGTTTTGTTGTTCAAGAATTTTTTCTCGATACATAAAAATGCGATGGTTTATTTACTTACACCTAAGATTTAAAATTTGAAGCAATTTTTACATGACAGATATTTAAGTTAAAATATCTAACAGGCATGAATAAAATCTTTAAGATAGATTTTGATTGATTCTGTTTCTCCATTAAACCCGATGTCGTTATTTCTTTGATAATGCATGCTATATTACATGGTCTTTGTGAATTTTTGTACAAGTTAAGTTTTATTGTGTATATAAAAAATGTATCAAAATATTGATCACGTTCAACTCGTGTTCTTAAGCTGTTGTTAGGGTGATGTGTGTTAGGAGTAAACTGGATCATTGACCTCAACCTAAAAAATACAAATTTATATGAGGAAAAAATAAGGCAAAATCAGAGGTCCGATTATTACTCTGAAAGACTCAGTTCGTAGTTTATTCGGCCAGCGCCATCACGATAATCATATCATAATGAAAAGATTTATATTTTAACACGTTACTACAACAATCATCAAATTTATAATCCGATCAGTGTTTCATATCTGCAGCTTCCTCGGGATCTCAAATTACTTTATCAGATTATTCAGTCTTCAACTACTATGCTCTTTCGGATCTACCCTTTAAAGGTGGAATAAAAGCATTTTCGAACAGCTTAGAACTCCAACACTGATATAATCAGGTATTATTGTATTTCATCCCGACCTTAAAAAGTACTCAATCCCAGATCTACTCGAACTCATGAAAAATAATAATAGAATTTCAGGGTTAGATTTCCACCAAATGTTCACTGTGGACTCCACAAGGTTTAGTTATTTAGAGACCACCATGTTGGTAATAATTAAGAACATACTGTGATTGAAAGAAATGTTATACAAATGTAATTTGATCTTTCATCATCCATTACCAACACTTCTTTTCTTTTAAATTGAAATTCACAGTTATTTCCTTGTAATAAAAGACGGTACAATGTGTTAGGCCATGTTATAAAACTCTACAACAAAACTTTGGAGGAAAATACATGAAAAGCGGAGCTTGTGCTGGGGCCGCCATCTTTAGGCTTGTTAACGCTATAGCCTGTCTTAGATCGTTATGTCAAAAAATCAATGTCTTATCCCTTTCGAGACAATTTACCACATTTTGTGGTTTGGCTCAATAACTTTTGATTTAGAGCCCTGAAAAACATACCAAATGCATGAGTAGAAAGATCAAAAAAATTCTGCACACACTAGGTATATTTTTGTTGGGTGACCATATTGCGTTTGATGCCAAGAATGTTAAAAACGAGAATAAGCTTTAAAATCCTTAAATTGGCAACACATTGAGAGATTCACAATAATTGTTTATTGTAATAAAAATTTTCCATTTTTTCAACTTTTCGACAAATTCTGAACCATGTATATTGTTAGAACCATGTAGCACTAAAAAAAAAATATTATTGTTGCCAATTTGAAAAACAAAATATGATCAATCTAGCCCTTAAATAATTCCTGTCCTGAACTTATTGATGGAACAATGAATACAGTTCCTTAGATATAAACCTGCTTCTGTTCCATAATTAAACAAAAAGACGAAGCAATCATCATACAATCATTTTCCACCTCCCTGATCATACACATAAAACAACCGAGAGCTAGAGAGAGAGAGAGAGAGAGAGAGAGAGAGAGAGAGAGAGAGAGAGAAGGGGGGGGGGGGTGAAAGAGATATAGATAGATATAGACAGAAAGACAGAGAAAGTGAGGTAGACCGAGAAAGAAATAAAGAAAGAAAAAGAGAGAGAGAGATACAGAGACGGATCTTGATGGAGAACAGATGGAACGAGAGAGACGTAGAGTAAAACTCTCTAATATTGAAAACGCAATTGATTTGGAAATTTAACCGAATTAATAATTATATTGACCACCTTGGGAACAGCTTTAACATGCAGTTAACAAGCCACGGTTTCTTTAATTTCATTCTTATACTGATTTATTGGTCATATAGCAAGATTTCATGAAGGCCTGATCGATATGATGCGTGGGCCTGTTTTAAAACAGGGTACAATCATGATAATATCGGTCTAAAATATGGCTAAAAACTGTGAACTGTTCCCGACCTCCCTTTCAACGGAAGGGCAGGCAAAATTAGAGTTTGACGGTTTGGGGAGTTCAAAGCTAAAATTATTTAGGCCTAGGGGCTATTCAAAAGGGGACATCTTTGAATCGAACTAGTCGGAAAAAAAACTACTTACTCTAGTTCCTTGATTTTATTCTTCATAGCACATTCTCCGCCTAAAACGTCGCAGTCTTTCTTGTGTATTTTTCGCATACAGATAATACACAGTTACACTTACCTTAATTTAATGGGATTTGTTGTTGTAAAGCCTTTGTATGTCATGTGTACAAGAGCATATAGGTAAAACATCAGAAATGCATAAATAAAATACTTTTTAAAAGTAAAAGGCCTACATAGACACATCGTTCGTTTGCATGTCACTTATTGATGGTGATTTTAAAAAAAAGAATACCTTTCACGAAAGTATAAACGAAATAATACCTTTATATCACTTGTACAAAGTATCTCTAAATTTATCGATGGACCCCCCCCCCCCACCCTGAGCGGGTTGAAAATAGACATAAAAAATTACTTAAACATATCACAATTTCAAAGTAAAAAGAAGGTGAGATTTTCTCATCAAAGCCTACAGATTATGGATAATTATATTTATGTATATTCAAACAGCTGTATGGGGCAGGGCAATGTACTTTGCTATCCCACCTGCATCTTGTACTGGTCAAATTCTGGAAGTGTTCATATCACATTCTGATGATTATTGTTCAAAGATGCGTCCTACGCGTCAATTGTTTCTTCCTGACTGATCTGCTCAACTTGTCGATGAAATTAAAGATTACTCAACAAATCCCGTGAAACTTCACTCCTTGACCTCCCCCGTGTCACCACAGAGGGCGTTGATCATGGGGAATTAATTTACTGTGAAAACATGTTGAGTATCATCGAATATGTGTATGAATCCCCGGCCCAAAATAATAATTTCCTTCCGAGTGGGCATACTGTATCATTAGTGGATAATTTTTGTGACCCTCGCATTCCCGCCCTTTCTCGACATTGATCTAAATTTGAACAGACCGTGGGGGTATAAGCGGGCAGATGCGCTATCTGATTGTGCATGCTGGACTTTGTTATAAGATACTATAATCTGTAATTTTGCCCCCCCCCCAAGTTTCAAGTACAATTTCTCGATTTCGACAGTTGATTCTGTTCCCTTTTAAATCAGTCCTATCTATTTTAACAATCAATTCAGTAAACACTTTTTCACAAGATATAGTGGCGCTGAACATAGTTAGAAGAGTAAGTTGGGACACTCAAACTGTTACGATCCAGAGTATAAAATGTGAGAGAGATGGGGGAGGTGCCACAAGGGCGTCATCCACGTATGACCGACGGTTTGGCAAGAGAAAAGTGAGAGAGTGCTCGAGCCCCATGAGCCCCCTATTTTGCGGACCCTGTTCCATTTTAAAACTTAGTCTTAGTCATTGGCATACCAGGCGGCAGGGGAGGAGGGAGAAGGGGGACTAGGGAAGCTGCAGCCCCGAGAATAGGGAAATTATCAAAGTACCACTGCTGGGGCAACTAGTCACCTCATTATCAAAAATCCAGGTGATAGTTTTGTATTTTGATTTCACATTTTTTTCTAAAGTCACATACTTTATTTATTGAATCAAACAACAACATAAAAGCATGTAAAAATAACATTAAAAAAAATAAGAACACATAATCACTTCAACAAAAGACGTCAGCCCCCTCCTCCCGGCGAAATTTAGCCTGTACGCCTATAGTGGACACAGTTCCCAATTGCATGTCTGACCACCATGCCTCTTCGATTTCTAAACACATCTTGCAAGTCACGGCTACTCTTTGCTTGTGTCACCCATGAGAATAGAGCTACCAGCTCAACTCCATCTCACATTTGTAAACCTAGACGGACCAAAACGTGTGCCTAATCAGCTACGGAAAGGGGATCAGGAGAGCATATCAGCCCCTTGAAATTTGTGAATATTCACCGTTCCCGAAGGAAGGTAGGGTAGGGTGGTTTTATAGTAGTTCAACATAATTGGGACGATTTTCAGACAGTGTTGAGGGATGGTTCAGGGTGCCGAGGGGGTTAATCGCTTGGAGCAATGATACGCATAGCTGGACCAACTTTGAAATCGGCGCCGCCATATTTCCGGGCGCTAACACTCACTTGAGTTGATTGTGACGCTTTGTGAGAGGCTAAGCCATTTGGGACATAGTTCATTAATTTAACTTTAACTTTTGAGAAAAATCTCCGATTCATAGATACTTTACATATCTATTCTTCTTGAATTTTGAATTTTCCAAACTACTACTCCTACTAGGCGACATATCATTCACAGTTTTAACTGTGACATACGATATACATTGTTTCTCCACTGTAAGTGATGTAGCGCGAGTCCAGTCCTTCTTTTCTCTTAATTTTCCTTTCCCTTATCCCTTTACGGGGCATCATCTCTAGCGCTTTTTTCAACTCTAACATAATTTAAACATTACATATTTCCCATGTTTTTTTTCCTTCGTCATTTGATTGGTGGTGGTGGTGGTGGTGGTGGTGGGGGGGGGGGGGGGGCGTGTCCCGTTCTGCCTTTAGCTACTTCACTGGTCACTGTTAAGTTTAAACTCAAACCACCCCACCAGCTCTAAATACAATATGAAGTTTACCTGACGATGATATTCATTTATATCTTTGTCGGGGCATCATCTCTTTTTTCAGCTCTTACTATTTTAAACATTAAAATTTTCCCATGTTTTATATATGCTAAAATACTGATGGGTTTGTGGCTATTATGACAATGGATCTACCAAAATAGCCCCCCCCCCCATCTAAAAGAATCCCTTGAAGTTTCTTCTTAAGGGCATATATTTTCCTTACTTAGCAGATTTAGGACACTGTATTTCAAAAATTGCAAAGTGCCCCTGAAGAAGAAAAAAATATTTCGGGTTCTTCTCAATTCTTGAGATTGATGATACACATAAATCATTATTTCAAATTACCTTGTACGAATATAAGCGATATCAATGTAATCATGACCCTTTAATCAATGAAAAAGATCTTGATATCTACCCCATTCCCCTAAATGAATAATATTAATCATAATAAATAGATAAATGAACACATATTCCTAAATCAAAATACAAATGAAACAGTTCAGGACATGAACTCCAATGGCATTCTTTGAAGGGGTTAACATTGGCAGTAAAGGCACACGCCTACCTTGAGGTACCTCACGAACGTGTAGCACCACACGTAGAGAAATATGTTGGGAGGTCCAATGTTTCTCTCATAGTCTCAGTAAAATTTCCCGTGGTGATTGTGATGGACTTCGTACTGGTGGCATGTGAGCCCCGCTGTTTGGAGATTGATGCCTCAGCCTGACATCATCATATTATCTTGTCAATCAATAAAATGATGCAGAGGAGACCCCGAAAATATTGTTTAGTTTTTCCCGCCAGGTAGTTATGAACGGAGATTTACACGGAAATTGCCGCATCCACCCACTGTTTGTGGGACTACAGACATAGCGAGCGACAAAATTTGCTCGTCATACTTAGTTTCCGCGGTGATTCAAAAAGAAAGTAATTTTGGATCTTTACCTCTATTTTTGAAAAATAATTGTCCCATTTGTAAACTCCACATATCAAATGTATCAGAGATTCATTCGAAACATAAAGCCATTGTATATTGCACCTGTCATTGCACAGCACCTTATTCAGGCTATAGAGCCTCATGAATGGGAAACTGGGAAGCAAAATGTGTTTTGGAATGACAAGTGCATCGCTCAATGTCATCGTCATGTCACTTGTGTTCTGAATTCAACATAGATTACACGCCCTCCGAAAATTACAAAATACAAAATTCAAAGAATTATCATACGAATATTGCAAGAAATGCATGAAATTCTCTCTTCAGAAGTTCAACTAGATTGTATTAAAATCTCAGTCATTATATATTTAAAAAAAAAACATACCTTGATAAAAATGACTTTAAAAAACCCCCACCTGACACTAAATTTAGAATCAGATAGGGATTACGTATACACGATAATAAATGACCTCAAGTTTACAATGATTCAATTTATGTGCATACCTTTACTACCATAATGATTACACTATCTCCTTGACCCGATAAATGATCAAGGTTGACCCGACATAGCAACAGGTAATGTATGCAAGCAAACAGCTTGTAGCAAACAACATCAGCACCGCCAACACTAACATGGGAAGAGAGAAAGTGATAGAGAGAGAGAGAGAGAGAGAGAGAGAGAGAGAGAGAGAGAGAGAGAGGTTGGTTTAAGATACATAAATAATAGTAGTACAATCGCTCAGGCCGTGATCGTCTAGTGGTTAGGACATTGCGTTGTGGCCGCAATAACCCAGGTTCGAATCCTGGTCACGGCATTTTTTTTTTTTTTTTTTGCGGGGGGGGGGGGATGTATTATTCGTAAATTTCTAAACATCGGCTTACTTTTCTCCACCCGCTTCCCAGACTTCCATATCTCATGTACATTGTTTTTTTGTTTTTTTGTCATCAATGCCAAGCCTCTCGCTTTCTCCTTTCTCTCTCTCTCTCTCCCTCTCCCTCCCTCTCTTTTTCCTTTGATCATCCTGCCGTTTAGAGAACAACATATGACATATTAGAGATAAAGAGAGAAAATAGGGATATATATAAATTATTAAAAGAGAGAGAGAGAGAGAGAGAGAGAGAGAGAGAGAGAGAGAGAGAGGGAGAGAGATGATATACACAAATACTCAAATAATGAGTTCACAATCGCTCAGGCCGTGATCGTCTAGTGGTTAGGACATTGCGTTGTGGCCGCAATAACCCAGGTTCGAATCCTGGTCACGGCATTTTTTTTTTGCATCATGCAAAATCATAACATTTACTTTTAATTTGTACTTACGCAGGACCTATGAATATATCTGCTCTAATCTAAATCACCCTATCACCTCTTAGAAACTTTTTTTAAAATTCTGTTTCTATTTTTACTGTTTAATTTTGGAATTAGTTGCTGTTTCTACCTCTCACAAATCATCCGCCCATTCAACCTATTTGAATAAAGAACTAAATCTTTATTTTGTGCAAGAACAAATTTGTTCCGTCGAATATGGCATATCCAGCATCGAACACAAGTTTTGTTGAATGAGAGAGGAAACTAGATTTTTTTTACCTGAATGAATTTATATATCATTAACAAAAATATCAAATTAGTGAATTTTTCATGTATGTAAGAAGAAACCCCTCATTTCTCCTTTTTTCGATTGTAAACAAAAATATACCTTTATATAAAAATGTACCTTTCTTGAATGTGCAAAATGCAAATTATGTAGTCAAATACGGTAATTGCATTGTATTGTAGAGGGTTGAGTTCTGAAAATGGTGAAAATGATTTGTGAGCCTTCTCATTCTTTTTATTCCCATGTGAAAGAATATCATACTAGCAATGTCACAAGAAAAGGATTTTCCTTGAGGTATTACCATCTTTCAAATGTTACTAGAAATTTTTATTAACTTTGGACCAACTTTTGATGCCTTGTGTCGTCCCATGTCTTGAGGGCTTCTAATTTATTGTTAGTAAATTTGTTAAAATATTGATGATGTTACAATTCACAATTGTGCCAATTTACTATACTTAATCAACCATTTAGGATAATTTCAGATAGTTTCTTTCACGATGAAATTTCATGACCAGTAGACATTATCTTTACTATAAGTAATCCATGACCAGGTAGACCTTTGAATTCCTTCTGCCATTTGATCATTCCCTTTAATATCTATCCCTAACTCGTATTTGATGTGATAGAATCCGACTTATATCACATGGTATAGAATATCAATATTCTTTCATGACGGATGAATATCACATGGATGGAATCCCAGTGGAGAAACCCCAAACCCAAGGGGTTAATCCTTTTACCAGACGAAGCACGAAGGTAAGGTGATACTGGACGGGTGGACACGAGGTGAACGAGACGCAGGGGGCTGGGAGATATACATGGGGTTGCTAGGTAACCCATCCAATGCATCGTTATCCTTCAAAGGTGATGGTCTATCTAGAATTGTTATACTGACAACAGAGATCAATATTTTTCGGGGAGGCTGAAAAGTAAACACATGTTTATGAAGACACATTCAAATCTTTGAATCTTTTTGCATCTCGCGCATTAAAAAAAAAAAAAAGTTTTCGATTTCATCTTTCAGTCCAC
Source organism: Heliocidaris tuberculata (assembly GCA_025618425.1). Taxonomy (NCBI): domain Eukaryota; kingdom Metazoa; phylum Echinodermata; class Echinoidea; order Camarodonta; family Echinometridae; genus Heliocidaris; species Heliocidaris tuberculata. The sequence continues at coordinate 13,596,779 of CM046846.1, forward strand.
AGTGCATAAATCTAATCTGAACGACAAATTTCGCATCTCTTTACAAATGCATGATATGTGCAATAAACAGCCTCAGTATTAATTGTAAATTATTTCAGAACTATTTGTTTAGAAATCATGAGATCATATCGAAAATATTTATTGAATGCAATCCACGGCTTTAGCTTCTTGACTATAAGTCCCCAATTCCAAATACGTGAAGTATAATATTGTAGTTGCAGTTTATGAATTGTCATCCAAAGCATTTAATGAGAAACTAATGTTTACACCTCTAAAACAAGCATATTTCATGAATTAAAATTGTTCGTATCTTAAGAATAAGTATTATTGAATATAGAAAATAAATCAGTATCAAAATTGTCTTGATAACATTATAAAAAATTCTTAATTTGATCATGATATTAATAAGAATGAATGTCATTAAAACCTTTCTAATTTGAATAAAATCAAGCTGTTGCAAACTTTCTTGATTTATTTCACTATATTCAGAATGTGCCATTTACAAGCTCAGACATCTTTACGGGAGGGGGCACACGAGACATAGCGTCATGACTTATTTTGTTTTGAGTTTATGCGGTCAAGGTTTATTCGACAGTTAATTATACTATTCGTAATTAAAAGAAGCTTCCCTATTTTCCACAGGTCATAGTAAACTCGACAAAAGTTTATTTATTATTATTATTCTTTTTTTTAAAGGCCTATGTTTTTATTCCAGTCCCCTGCAAATTTGCTGCTCAATGGGTGAAGAGTTCAGGTGAAGGAGGGGGGGGGGGGGTGGGGGGGGGGGGGGAGGGAGAAGGTCAATGCGGGATTAACCAGGAGGGCGTAGTTAGACATGCCTTCCCGAAGCCTTCAAAGACGGTGATCTTCATGAAGTCTATGCGTGCCCTCCTTTCAGAAACTGTCAAGGCTGACAGCTCATACGTGCAAGTTTTTATCAAATCATTTCTTGAATACTCTGTCATCTTTTACGCGAATGTGTCCTATTTTGCTGCTATAGTGCGTGATTTTCCTAGATAATAAAGTACCAGCAGCTGCATTTAGCCAGACAACACATAAATTCAGTAGCTTTAAAGTTACTTTCGAGTTCTGCAGAAAAAAAAATAATGAGAGTGTAGTAAATTTACAGCGAATGTAAAATAAAGATAAACGAATGCATAGTTCCACCCGAAACCAAAACCAAAACAAACAAACATACAAACAAAGTAAAACGATACAAAACAACATAAAATGATCACAAACTGTAGTCCTATAAATGGTTGAGCAATGTGTAGAGAAAATAGATAGGACCTATCGGGACTAAAAACAATTCACTTGGAGCAACACATGTCATCGCATATCTGTGTTATCGTTTTTTCAGTACACATAGCTCTAGCAGTTTTTCTTTGTTAAAGAGAAATATTTAGTCGATTAAATACTTCGCAATGTATGATTATTTATTTGCTTAATGCAAAATTACAATGGACCTGATCAGAATGATTTCTACACCATTTAAAATCTTTTTCAGACTGCATTTCTTTATCAAAACTCATTGTCACTTTAAACTGTTTTTATCTGGCCAACATACAAAACAAACAACAAGCATCTCGCTGTTATGACTTATTGACCCATGTCTGTTCTATTTATTTAATTGGGTAGAGAGCTAAATATATTTTATATTGGTTGTGGGGATCAGGATTCTGATTTGGTCTCAATGTTTATATTGCAACATATTAAAAAAAAAGAATTAATGTAATGTTGTTAACATTTTCAACATTATAAATTGACGATTTATTAGATATTTTTTTAAATATCTCGAATACACCGATGCATTGTTTTTAATGAAATAATAGTAAATGGACTATTCGTTCTTACGCAATATCAAATGAATAATGAAGAACAGCTTGATATAAAGCGGAACGATATTGTTTGCATTTTTATCATAATGAAATTGAAATTTGTGGTTTGATATAAAAGGAAAAAAGGAGAGAAATATAACGGTGTAATCAGGGTTATTGTGCCACCAAAAGATATGTACTTATGAATAGGATGCGTGCCTCCAGAGAGAGAGAGAGAGAGGGGGGAGGGGGAGAGAGAGAGAGGGGGGGGGGGGGGAGAAAAATAAAGAAAAGAAAATTAAAATGATAAAGGTAAATAGCTCTCAATTAATACAATGGACAGTTGATTCAAAGATCATTGTTAATCCAGCTCCGTCAGCCATTCCCTAAAAACGGGTGCGCCCCCTAAAAGACTGAACTCTAAAAAACGTCTAGTCATTTTTTGACCAGATCGCCTGGTCACATTTTCCTCATCAGATTTCTAGTCATTCTGACTAGGATTCTGTTCATTTTGACTAGGATTCTGTTCTCTTCAAACCCGAAGCTGATAGTTTTGACTAGAATAGTGCAGGTGCCAGTGGGAATAGTTATTCTAGTCAAATCTGATTAGAATATCTTGACAAGACCGCCTCGGTCTTTTATGGTACCCTTATTCCATATATGATTATAAGCTATACATCTGTATTCTTATCTACATGTATATTTTATATTTCTGTACACTTGTCTATACACATATATTTTGGAATTGAATTGAATTGAATTGACTAGACCGTTTTTAGTGTGTAGACCCACGCTACGCCACGGTATTCCTCCATTATCATGTCGTCCTGACGTAGCCCTCTGTAAGCAAATTTGTTTCCAAGGGGCTAATAAGTACACCCCAGGTCCCTGTAAAAGGGTGCCTTATCTACACCCTTCTCTATTTTGGTCAGACACCTATATCCCGTGTCTTCCTATATTGGACCGGGGGGATCTTATGTTTGATTAAGGTCTGCTTGGTGTCTGCAGTCTTTCTAGCCCCAATTCGTACCAGACGATGACGTCATCATATTACTGCATGGAGTTTGCTAAAATACTTTGTTCACTTTTTGAATTTTCTGAAATGGTACTTATCAACGCCTGTTGAATGACGTTGTGTTTATTTTGTGACGTAACCCGATTCCCCAGGATAAAGTTTAATCATAATCCTTTCTCAAAATAGGTTTATAAAAAAACACACACACACACACACACACGCACACACACACGCACAAAAAACTCAAAAGAAAACACAACAAACATCAGCGCAATATCCCATTAAAAATAACTGGTTCAGAATGATACATCATTGCATTCAGTCATATCATCCTTATCAAGATTTCGACTGGACTTACAGTTTGTCTACAGATCTCTAGGACTGATGTTTATCTTTATTTTTACCTGACCTAATTTTCGTCTCTTGTTTTTGTGTTGGTGGCTGTTCTGTGTATACGAGGGGAAGGGGGGGGGGGGGGGGTCATAAAATTCGTTACACGCCTATAAAACTTACGTGCTGTCGTTTACCTAGGTTTTTTCCCCCCACTTTTTTTGTCTTAAAACCAATCAACTTCACTGGGAGGAAATTAAGTATGTCTGCTCGATATCAGAGTAAGTTTGACCGTTTTCGGTCAGGTCGCAAACCCTCGCGTCCGCTGTTCGCGGGGTGATAAGCGCTCTATGTCCGTTCCAACGTTTGTGGATTTCTGATTTTAATTAGTATCCCGTGCACCTTGCATGCTATTAAACAGATGCTAAACACAAAGACAGGCTGGTTTCAAAGAGAGCAGGGGTGCTAATTACGGTCTCAAGCTTGATTTCACGATATATAAAACATGCTTAATGACCCTGATATGGGAGATATGCATGAATTTATTGAAAAGGTAGAATAAAAACTTTGCACGAAAGTAGAGCATCAGTGAAATAGGCAAATACAGGTTTGAGTTAAGCCCAACAATTTGTAAAAATGCTCGAAATTCGCGAAGGTCATTAAACCAATTATTGCATTCAGTGTGAATTTCAAATGAGAGTGACCGTGATGTCATCAGAAGGCTCTTTTTATAATGATATTTTACAAGATTTGTTTTACAGAATTTGTGAGGCAGGATATGATTAAGAGAGGAAAAGGAATTTATGATATAGAATGTAGACCCCCCCCCCAAAAAAAAAATCAGGCTAAACAATCGAATATCCGAATTATTTAATAATTAAAACTGCAATATCAACAACAATTTGATATTTTGGGCCCCACAAATATCCGAAATGAGTAGCCATTGAGCGCTTTCATGCACTGGTATGATATTAGGACTAGTTGCACTTATTTCGTCAGCATGATGTGATGACATTCAAGACATAATTATTTTATTGACATGGAAAATATGCGCTTTTATCGGCGTGATATCAAATGAAAAATGAAAAGGATACGTAGTATATTAAAAAGACACAGCATCGAAAATCCAAACCTTACATGAACCACTGATCATGCTGATGCAGTTTTGCACAGACTCTGTATAGACATGCATACAGTCAACAGTATTTTGTGTTTCATACAGAGAGAGAGAGAGAGAGAGAGAGAGAGAGAGAGAGAGCGAGAGGGGGGGGGGGGGGGGGAGGGGGAGGAAGAGAAAGGGATTGGGGGAGGGGGGAGGGAGAGCAAAAATCATGAATATGTCAGAACACCCACCACACCTTCTTGTACCTTTATCCTAAAACCGCTAAGGCGACTCAACTCACTAGGGCATTCAACTTTAACTACAGGTGACGGTGGCTATTCACCTCAAAATCTCCAATTTATCATAAAAATACGAAATAAATCTTTTCAATTCTAAGGGGTATTCTTGACCTCCTTGGACCTGGTCAAAACTGACCTCTATTCTCACAGATGCAAGATAAGATGAACGGTCGAGGTATACCTGAACTTTCCGTTGAACCTTTGATCGGTCAGAATGCATTTGCCAAGGTGGATTCAAGGGGGTGGGGGTACAGCCGGCCCGTGTCCTCCTTGAATTCTTGAAACCCAAATGGCATACCTCAAGTACACAACCCCCCCCCCCAAAAAAAAAAAAAAAAAAAAAAAAAAAAAAATGTGTCCTCCCCCATTTCATTTGTTTTTACACAAAAGACACCATGAAAAGCATAACCCCCTTTTTTTCTGACAAGTACCCCCTTCTTAAAACAATCCTGGATCCACTTCGTCTTGCTACTGCAAAGGTAACACATTATTAAACCAATGTGTGCGCAATAAAATAAAATAAACTTTCAAATTCAAGGATGATGTGAACCTTTGACCCCTGACCTGGATATGAAAAGTGCAGCAGGCAATTAATATTAATCTAATTCAATGTGGCGGAAGTGCATAATTTCATCCTTAGTTTTAAGGTTGATGCTTTGGGATTGTTAAAATGCAAGGAGTTGTGATAATCATAGCAATGTGTTATTGATATTGCATCTATGAATAACGATAATGCCATAACAATTCAAATATCATGAATAAGCCTATATAGGTCTTTGCTCCTCCATATCATCAAACTTTAAGTTTAAAGTCATATGCATAATTATGATGAGATATTCACACTTTCAGCTATCGTTTTTGAGGTAAATGAAACTTCACAACTGAAAGTGATGTAAAGCTGTTATGTATTACAAGTGTCGCATCTTGACCCAAATAATGGCGTCCCATCATGCCCCATTATTATCACAAACATTTTACAATGGCTGGACAGGATGTGTTTCGTGTCATCACTCCTTCTGCACCATGAAGGGAACTTCCATTACAAAGAGCAAAGATAGTGACACTATTTATACATTTATTTTACCATGTGCATCTTTTTTTTTTAAATTCAACATTGTAGCGTGAACTATGTTAAAAGATGCATCCTACGTTATTGACATTTTCCATTTAAGCCTCGTATTTTAATACCTGTAAGAATCGCTACATAAATCTAGGTTATCATGATTAACAATTATTCTAAAATTATTCTAATTTTTATAAAAACACTCGACATGAAAGTAGTGCTATATTTTGCACTTATCATGCTTATTGCAAAATTTCATGATTATCTTCTTGTTGTTAATACATTCAGCAAAAGTTGATTAAATTCGATTCGAATCAACTGCATTATACAATTAAGTCTACGAGAAGCTTCCCATTCATCACATCCAATTTGAATTTTCTTCCCCAAGTCAGAATATTGGAATTCGTTTTTGCTATAAAGAATCAAATACAAAACAAAAAACAATAACAACAACAAAAACAAACAAACAAACGAACAAACAAACACACGCAGACACACCCGCCCCCCCAAAACATGCTTGTATCTGTTTCATCTATCGAGCTAATAATTGATCTCTTCTTAAAGGGGGAGTCGTGAATAAAGTCCATGTGGCATTTTTTTGACTTCATTAATTGCTAGTAATCCTCTTTCATGGGAACATGAAGCTAAGCAGTAAAAATTAGGCTGTAACTATTTGTTAAATAGAATAGTTGGTTATTTTCAAGCTATCACACAGAAGACTAGGTGGAATGACGACAATGAGCATAGTGAGCTTATTTGGTTTCGTAACGTATTAGTGAGCACCGAATCATGCTTGCAGGTAAGCAACCAGGTGGAACAGCGGTTTTAAAGAGAAAGTTGAGTTCTGGGAAAGGTAAAAAATAATTTGTGAGCTTTCTTATTCTTTTTATGTTAGTTTGGAAGATTATCATATTTGATATGTCCTCCGAAAAGGATTGCTTTCCAAATGCCCTCATATTCAAAATATGACAAGAAACAGCTGAAATGTTCGGGCAGAACATTTGTGTGTAGTCCCATATACACATTTCTGTGTGCAGTGCATGTGGCTCTCAGCAGGATTGAGTAAATTTCTCATCATTTTGGTGATTCCAAAACCTAACAGCATACACCAATTCTTATGTGCTATATGATCAACTTTTCCCAATTGCTTTCAGACAGTTTCTTTAACAATTCAATCTCATGAACCACAACTCAACTTTATCTTTAAGCATGTTAAGTCATATCAGAGGGACTTGTGGTAATGATGAATAATACCTTACCAAAGGGTAAAAGCGTATCGACTCGGTTTCAAACCCGGGACCCCCGGAACAAAGACCACTTAGCCATCAAGCCTCCTCATTCGGGGGGGGGGGGGGGGGGGTGGAGGGCGAAGTGCCCTAGTCTTCCAGCATATCCCCGCCGCTACGAAACTCTCTAAATCCTCCCTTGAAATCAGAGTGTTTATTTTTTTTTGGTAATGTCTCACCCATGTGTTCAAGAATCAAAGGAAAATTGATCAATTAAATATGAAACCATCTTAACTTAATTTCTCTAGTTTAATGGAAGGCTTTGCAACTTAAATTTCGACTCATTATCTACAACATTGACGTCACGACTGACGTGTACCAATTGTTGAACCGAATTTGAAGGAGATGCAGAGTTTTGGCAGTAATGGGATTTATATCGCCCGAAGCACCTGAATTATGAAAAATCGATGTAAACAGGAAGTCTGACACTTCAAAAATATAATTAAAGGAAGAATCGTATGAGAAGAGGACATAACATGTATAACCATTTACCGAATAACCACAGAGGGCGTATATATACGAAATGATATTTGAGGATGATGCCACCGGTCCCCTTTCACAGTGTAAGGTGGAGGTGTCGTGGTCTAGTGGATAAGACACCGGACTTTGAAGTGCTCATGGTTCGAATCCCTGCCATAGCACTATAAATGTAATTTGGCAAGACATCAATCTACATTTACCACTCTCCACACAGGTGAAGGAAATGGGTACCCGATAGGAAGTGGCATAACTCGAAATTTCATGTATAGCTTTAAAGAATCATTCTTCCCTTGTATAGCAGAGTAGGTGAGGCATGTGGATATGATGAATTGTGACAGCTGGTGGAATTTTTCTGAGTGACCGCAAATGATGCATGAAATAAAAACACTCAAAAAGCTTGCAAACTGGTCAAAGCAGAGTCCAAACAATAATTCTTCATTTTAGAACAGGTGGACGTAACGTTTCAATGCCAAGTTCTCTTTATTTCCACCGTGCAGCTCCTTTTCCTCAATTTACCATTGTTTTGTTTTTCAAATGGAAAGCTTTCATTGAGAGTAGTTTCGGACGTACGTGTGTAATAAAGGCAAGGACAGGTCATCAAAGGTGGAATGGAAGATAAAACCGTTACTCTTGGTTGTTCAATGTTTTTAAAACCTTCCTTAAAGGGCAACAGGGGCGGATCTAGCTTTTTTCCAAGGGGGGGGGGTTTGAGGGGCTGAGCTGGGTATTGCGAGGGAGCGTAGCGACCGAGCCCGAGCGAGCGAAGCGAGCGAGGGGGGAGGGTGTGGGAGGGGGATACCCCCTCCCACAGTAGGGAGATTTTTCATTTTTAGGGTTGCCACCTTGCGATTTTAAGCATACTTGCATGCTCTATTTTTTTCTCTTTTTTGTTTTCCTATGCACATTAAATGTTTACTTGGCAGCCCGAGGGAGGGGGGGGGGGTTTAAACCCCCTAACCCCCCCCCCGTAGATCCGCCATTGGGCAATCCTACCTTTATAAAAAGTTGATTTGCGTGAAAGGCGAAAAGTAAGAGAAACGTGATGGTGAAAGTTTGAAAAAAATCGGACAGAGAATGAACATGATGAATAAGAAAGCGAATGGGAAAGTTGACCGCCTCCAAATTACAGTAACGGTATCGATACGGCCAATTTGAAATTGAAACGTATAGTGATTATTAGTCTTATTGCTTGTCCGACTTCGTTCAAACTTCTACCAATCTGCTTCTCTGATTTTTCTGCATTCACACAAATTAAAATATTACTGTTCTTTTTTACTGCATGATACCAATCTGGTACAGTTTTGTTGCATAATTGTATTCTATCGTTTTTCCTTATTCTCAGGTATGGTATGAAGTGTTGGATGAAATGCGAACCCGCGACCTTTGCATCTCCATTTTAGTGTTTGACCACTCGACTTGGTCACATTCTGTATCAACTGATCAGTGCATGAGTTTTTTCCCTTGTTCTTTATTTTCTCCGGCATGATATGTCCTTTGTCAAAATCAAAATCACGGACTACTAAATGGCATCTATCATCATGATCATCTAAAAATAATTTATATATAGTTAGTAGGCAGAAAATAAGCCACACAAAACTTTACCAAGATTCTTTGGTAAACGGTTGAACGTTTAAGGAATATGGAAAAAATATACAGGAATACATGAATACCCCACACGGAACCCAAATCGGACTCGGGTTCCAACGGATGTGTCGGAGGGTTCATTTCATCTTCATTTCTCTTTACAAAGGTAACATTTGAAGCTGGTATTTTGAGTATAGTAAACTCAAAACATTCAGTGTATTTAAAAAAAAAATTTTTTTTTATTGATTGGTCCCATTTAGCATTTCATTACACATAAAATTGAAGACACATTTTTGTTCGTAGCAACAAAGCTCTTTTAATAAAAACTCTTAATTTCAATATCTTGTACGTTCGCACCTGTAATTTGACAGCTAGAAATTATATCTGAACGAAGGAAGGAGGTAGCCACCAAACTGCCGATTCGGAAATGGGGTTAAAGAAATACTCCAGCTATCATATGCACTCAGTCAATTACAAGGAGCAGACGGGGGAAGCTATCCCAAAGGTATTATCGTTTGGTATATGGTTCCTCTTATACACCTGCTTGATTCTGATGCAGAACATGTGAGTAGGGGTGTGAATATATTGCATCATTGGCAGAAAGGTTCATTCTGGTACCTCAGACCAAGGAGTTCTGTGATAACTCCTTGCTCAGACACACCACCAAACCGGCTCCACACCGACTTCTAACCGACCGATCTTTAGCCATTCCGCGATAATGTATTTTTTGTTCGGTCTGTTGTCGGTCAGGGGTCCTGTTTCATAAAACTTTTTATCAATAACAACTGCTTCATTTCTATGACAAATTAGCTTTCAACCAATCAAATTCCAGGATTTCTGTAGCTTATAACAATTATTGTAACTTGTTATTGATAAACTGTTTTATGAAACAGGGCCCTGGTGTCGGTCTCGTTGATGTGACCGAGGTACCCAAAAAGCTGCCCGGCGTTCGTACCATGAATATGAACTGATGAAGGGTGACATTACATTTACATTCACTGACAATTTAGTTCTGTCTTAATTTCATCAATTTATTGTTGTGCACAAGATAATGATTACATAATACCGATGATAATAACATTTATCTCTTGTTTAGGGTCATATGCCAAATTCAGAGAGAAAGAACCAATTTTGCTTTGAAGCTGATATGACTAGAAAAATAAGAAAATTTATACAAGCTGGTTTTGGCTTTCTTTTCCCTATACATCATCATATGAATGATAAAATACGATCACGAACGCTACAAGTTATAGGGAGGGATTGAATATTCCATTTTCATCATTTTCCTTTATCTCTATGGCTTATGTTGCATACTGAAAAACCAAACATTTTGGCGAAAATTCGCGAAATTTTCATGCTCGTGAAAGCTTCTGGTTTTGCATTTTTACACAACATATTTTTGACCTCTTATAGCAACTTTAAAATCATTCACCACCCATGTGCCACCATAACATTATACAGACACCTTTCAACAATCAGTAGATATATGGTATTCAAAATCGAAATCATAGTACACATTATTACTGGTGTCGAAACATCGTGTCCACGTTCGGGGTAAATCTTAACCCCATTACGATGCATCCATCTAATCTATAATGGACATCACCCTGGTGACACGTGGGAGTAAAGATGGGAAATGAGTCATGTGATCAGGGATGTAGTCATGATTATTAAAGATTTCCGTTTTTTTTTTTTAAGTGGAAGGCACTTTTACCTTTCCTGTCATAAATGACGAAAAATTTGTATCACTCCTCTCTTTTAGTAATGGATATTCAACGGAATGATAAATGTTTATTATACCAGGAATATCAAGAAAGATCTTGTGGATGTGCAAAGAGGGGCACTTCGACTTGAAATTAATTGACAGAATAATCTCCTAGAGGGCACATTTCTTTACCCAAGGGCATTATGTTTTGACTTGTTCGGATATACAGAATAATGCGAACGGTTCATATCATTTCGAACTTCAAAGCCCAAAGTTTACTTTATCGTGTTCAAGCGAATTGCATGATATGAAATAATGAGCTGAATCGACACTGTATTAGTTACCCTGCAAAGAGCAAGAAAATAAAGTTACTAAAGCCTATCAGTTAGGAAAGAATACGAATAGGAAGAGGATTTTTTTTCTGTGTTACTCTAAGAGGAGGTGCGATGGCTCAGTGGTAGAACAGTGGTCTCGTAACCGGGGGAGGGGGGAGATTCGAAACCAAGTGAATGCACCAGAACTTAAAGCTGTAGGTCCCCTGGTTGCTTACTTACAATCATACAATATGCATTCTTAGCAGTCAGGCAAACTCCCCAAACCAAGTTGTTTGTAGCCTTCAAATTTATGAAAAAATTCGAACGGAAAAGGGATCTGGTTAACTGAGGGAACTGAGTGGGAGAACTCTACCTACATATGCTTGGGAGAGGCCAATTAATAAACAAATCTAGTTTATTGCGTTGATCTTGGCACTTAAATGATAAATTCTGGCCATGAAAATCTGATTATGTACCATCTAACCGACAATCAGAGATTTTCTCACTAACCCTGCTAACAAAACCATACCACATGTATCTAATGCCAAAACAGTTTGGACGCTTAGAAAGGAATACAGTAAAATCAACTTTAGCCTTTTCGAACTCGCATTTTGAATGTAACTAACTCGTTAGAAAGAAGTTGCATTTTTCTTTATTGTTTTGTTAAAAAAAAAAGTCCCTCTGACATCCGCAAAAGCTTGACAGTGGAGTTACCTAGATCATGTAGTTGGAAAATTTTAGTTCAACACTCTGGACTCTTTTATTTCGTGCTTCGCCAATGGAGCACAAGCTTAAAGTACCCCTTCTATGATAGATAATATATATCACTAACGACACTTATTACGTAAGATTTGAGAAAAGGGTTATAAGGAGGTTAGTACCCCTATCAGGACATCATAACAGGAAGAAATAGGAGAAGATGGGTAAAAGATGTAGCTAGCTTCATGCTTGAATCAATAAAAAAATACAAAGCAACAGTATATTGACTATACAAGAAGAAATTGAAGCTGTAAACCAGGGGTAAAGGCAGGCACCCTTTGTCAGCATACCTCGAAAATGAATCAATAAAAAGTTGTCAAAACACTAGTAAATAGATGAAATCCTTGCCTCAGTATCAATTTCATCTCGAACGTAGGAGTTGTTGTGGTCTCTCTCAACTATTACACTCGTCAAAATATTGTTTACTTCATTGTCAAATGTAGGCACATTCCAGGTAATTGATTGGGTTCAGGTGCATCGACCGTAAACACGCAAGAACTCTCCACATTTACCCCATAATACTCAAATTTTCTTCATCTACTGGCCTTGCAGTCTCCTTGTAATTGCGACAATATTATAAAGACGATTCGTAAAGGGCTTGGAGATTGGTTAGACCTTGCTGGTTTTCCTGTTTGCAGACCGCAATTAAATTCTGATAACGTTGACATAAATGTTTTACCCAAGTTAGCACCCTATGTGTTCGGGTCACGAACATGTCTGTCGGCAATTTCATTATGATTCAGTTTAAGTAATTGAGGAAGAATCAAATGCGGTTTCCAATTGGCGCTAGATTGCAATTTAATCTGGGAAAGGGGCCAAGACACCGGAGAATCTTTTGTGCGCTTTGCAAATTTACATTGAATTTCAGTGTGTTTCACCCGAGTTTGCTGAAAAATGGGTATTTTTTGTCGACGATGAAGAAATGTTGCCACAAGATGTGGTTGTTTGGTAAAAGGGGCAATGTCTTATGGTTGAAATGAACTAACTGGAAGCGATTATTCTACGTATATTATAGAAACCATCAATCAGTCAGAAATCTAATTAACTATTTTGTCTAAATTTTACTTCATTTTTTTTTTCCCTTCCACATGTAATCGTTCCGACTTGATGATGCATGGTGTCCATAGGGAAAGCATGCAGGGTCCATTAAAGGTGGTGGGGGGGGGGGGGGGGGTGATACTGGTCTTAGGTCGCCTAGCAGGTACAACAGTAATGATTTAGAAGTGCATTGTCTCTCTGACAGAGAACAATTTTTTGTTATCCTATATTCATGTTCATTTCCCTCCTTTTCTCTCTCTTCTTCCCTCTGATCGTTCAGATGTTTTTGACAATCGTTTGAAGACAAGCGCCCCTTTGCACTATGCACTGCAGTCATGCAATTGCCATCTTCTTGAATTCGAGATTGGAGTCATGTTAAATGTAACGACAAACCCTCAGGGTATTAATGTTCGATTCCACTCCAATGGATTAGCCTCTAGGGGCCACTTGATCTTTGAATCCTGGTAATCTTGAGAAAAAAATACCAACTTTAGGTCAAGTAAAAAAAAGAGTCCCTAAATACCCATTAAACCTGAACATCTAACGTTCTTATTACAGAGATAATGAGGATGGTGAATTCTTTTACAATGCCATCATCTGTTGTGGAATCGCAAACGCTTTGTCGTGGGATGCACATCATATATCAAGCATTGGTTTGTGATAATTATATGGGACTACAAGAGTTGAAGAAAAGTTGGTCCCTCATTTTTTTTCCCCGAGTTCCACGAGACCTCTTAGTGCTTTCGGTCTCGTAGGCTGTAGCCTATTTTCCCCAAGCCGGGACTCTAGAAAGAGAAATAACAAAGACTATAAAGATCCATATGTGAACGTTCATCATCTTGCATATGATTTGTATTAATTTTCCTCCAAATTACCTTTATTGAAATTATATCGATTTGTTATCTATTGTAAGACAGCGCATACTATCATTTTCTTTGCTTCCAACTTAATGCTCCTCATTTTTGCTTGCAATGATTGAAAATGGATCTGCACGTTGTCAACTATTTTCACATTGTTAACTGTACAATTGTTACTTTGAAAAATGAAAATGAAAATGAAATAAAATCTTTAAAAATCTTCTTCATATTATATGATTAACATTTGATTACTATAAATTACATGAATTTTGAATGATACATTTCATGTCTAGTACCAATTTCCAAAACTGCAACGTAGTTTCCACTGGCCACACAAAGCTTTCAAAACGCAATGATAATGTGATATGTATTAGAAGTGACAATATCTCCCCAGAGTAAAACTTGATTAAAAAATGTATCATATTTCATGGTAATTGAGAACACTTATAAAAGGAAACAAAGTTAAAACTGAAATATGGTTGGAGGTCCAAATTCTTTCACGTACTTTTGATGAATTATCATTTCGTAAAAACTCTGCATCACCAGTGGGTAACTCCCCTGTAAGTTTTTTTTTAAATACATATTTGCGAATTAATCTGGCCTTATATTTTGCTGTTTTCACGTTCTAAACAAAATGATCCTTTGGTAATTTAAATCAAGGAATAAGACAAGAAATTATCTAAATGAACTGATCGATTCCTGCTAGCTATCATATCATACTAGTATTTGTTTTAGAGTTATAATGTCTCTATTGAAACGCCCTTTTGACTAAAAAAAATGAAGTTTAGGATATTTGTTTCGGAGAGACATTTTCCTGGTTTAATGTTGAATATGAATTAAATAAGGATTAAACACAATTGATGGTTGAAATATGATCTTCCTCGAATTATACAAGTTGTATGACCTTAGAGTTAGTGTCATATCTATAAGAAAAGAAAGGGTATATAATGAATACCATGTGCCCAGATGAAAATTAGCACAAATGTTTCCTCAAAATGTGTATGCAACCAAAAGTAACATTATTTGAAGATTATTTTAGCAATTCAAAAGGAAATCTAGATTTGATACCAAGTTGCTTTGACTGGAGGCAGAACAAAATAAAAATGATCAGTGTTTTTTGTGCGTGTGGGGGGGGGGGGGATAGGAAAAAATTAATGAAACTATAATTAGGACTTTTTAGAAAGTCACTGTCCCTTCAAACCTGCATGAAAATATCGAATTGGCTGACGGGGAATAATTATGAGTGATGTCTAATTTCCGTAATTTCTGTTTGTATTCCTCAAAATATTTTTACCGTCCTCAATGTTTATGACGTAACAGACACATTTTTTCCCCCCTACAGGACCCAGACTGTTACACAGGAAGTATCTTGAGTGTATATAGGAAAGGTGCAATTCTCTATGCAAAAAATGGAATTTACCATACTTTGGTTGGTATACTAAGTCAGTTAAGTGGTTAAACTCAACGCTCGGTCAAATGCCATGTATAACGAAAGGAAAACTTAAACCTCGGTCTGATTTCATAATTTGTTACAAATCTACTTTAGACCCATGCAGGGACTGGTTTAAGTTTGAGCAGAATACAGGACTTTGTGTGTAACAATTAAGTGTACAGTCAAGTGTTGTTCTAAATGACATTTAATTTTCAGCATCCTTACCTAAACTAAATTAAGTATGGTATTTGTTAATCTGGTATTAAGCAACATTATTAATCTGTGGGTTACCCTTGGATAGAATTCCATTGAACCTTTCTTCGCAAGAATGCAGCTCTTTGTTGTGAATGTTTTTCCTCCTATTACTAGCTGACTAGTATGATGTACCTAGAGTAGTAAGTGCTTTTTAGTATTAAAGCAAGGTACTCTGAACGTCATGAATGGTAAAAAGGTAAAGTGAAAGGCAGGCAGGCGCTACAGTTGGTAATTTGCGGCAGTATCAGTCTATATTTTTAGGTAAGTCGATTCGTTACTTATGATTAAAAGTTGTGATTCAGTAATGATTTAGAAATAAATTGACAATATGTAACGTACATAACACTATTAAAATGAAGCATTAGTGAAAGTTCATATGCATCAGCGTCTCACCGGAAATTGATTAAACTAGGAAGGACAGTTAACAACTTGAGGAAATACACTTTTGTTTTTTGTTTTTGTTTTAATATAAGTGATATAACTGAAAGTAAGATATTTGCACTATTCATATGCAAAGGAGACTAACTACAATATCAATTGTACATGAACTGTGTAACTTAAAACCAGATGTATCATAGAAGTTTGAAGTCTCTTCCACAGAATGATAATGCACCCACTATTAAACAGACCAAACTACTTTAACCAAACAGCACAAAAGCAAGACAAAATCTTAGTTCGGAATCCGTCATTCCGAGTCAGAAGAAACAAATATTAAGAACCCAGGGTCTAAGGCATGAGGGGCGGCCCAGGTACAATTCGCACCCCCCCGGTTTGTCAATTTCTGGATACGCCACTGCACGCAAATATCTTCCCCGGCAATGATTGTGCGGTAAAAAGCAAATATCACAGAAAAGAAAATGAAGTTTATACATTAAAAAAAAAAAAAAATTATGTGTTTGATCAGGTGTTGAAGGTATGTACACTTGTCAGGATCTTTGCAACAGGGCGGAAAAGAGCGGGGAAATTGTTTCTATTTTTGATCAAAAAATTAGCTGGCAATTGACCGTGCTGCCCGGTGAAGTATAATATTTCCCGCTCATCAGCACGCCATTGGTTTCCTCGTTCGAAGATCGGTGGGCTGTCAGGCGGCTAGTATGGACCGTGGAGCAGTTATTTCTGGTGGTTTACAAGGAAATAGACTAGAGAGAGAGAGAGAGAGGGAGAGAGAGAAGGATAGAGAGAGAGAGAGAGAGAGAGAGAGAGAGAGAGAGAGGGAGAGAGAGAGGGGGACAGACAGAAGGAGAGAGAGAGAGAGAGAGAGAGGGACAGACAGAAGGAGAGAGAGAGGGAGAGAGAGAGAGGGACAGACAGAAGGAGAGAGAGAGAGAGAGAGAGAGAGAGAGAGAGAGAAAGGGGGGGGGGGCAGTAAAAGCGAGGGGGAGAGATAAATATACTCTATAAAGTAGAGTTGAGTAAAATTTCACTCATGTTGGTTAAAAAAGGGAACATGGCTGGTGTTTGTTGGGTGAAAATTTAATTTGAACTAAAATCAAATTGAGTAAAATTTAACCAAAATTGGATAAAATTTTACCCAACAGAAACTCAAATTCCTTTTCTTTTCTTTTCTTTTTTACCTTAACATGAAAAGTTTACAAATGTAGAGAGGGCAAGTGCGAGAGAGAGAGAGAGAGAGAGAGAGAGAGAGAGAGAGAGACTGAGAGAGGAGATGGCGGACAGAGATAGATAGGCATAGAATAAATGATGAATGGAAGAAATAAATACAAGGGGAGGGAGAGAGAGGGAGAGAGAGAGAGAGAGAGAGGTTAAAAAAGTTAGAGAGGGAGGGGGAGGGGTAGAGTTATAAAGGAGGATACAGAGAGAGAGAGAGAGAGAGAGAGAGAGAGAGAGAGAGAGAGAGATAAGCGGAGAGGAAAGAAAGAGAAAGATTGAAGAGAAAAAGAGTGAGAGGACTCAAGGTTTGATAAGAGGAAAGTTATGTGAAAAGAAGGAAATGACCCCTCCTAAATCTTCTTCTCTTGGTCACTACCCCGCTAGGCACTTCATCTCCATCGTATGTTATCATTGATGTAATAAAATCATTTAAAATAAATTACATAAAAATGAGCCCCCCAATGACTAGACCATCGTCACGCCCCGGAATATTATGAATCTATATTGCCTATCATCACAAGCCATAGTATGGGTCAACCACCGGTCAACAGAGAAGCAAAACTATTATAGTCATAAAGAACTTTATAAAATCACACTAATATCAGCGTCATTATTAGTTTAATGATGATAATTATTATTCGCATAATCAAAATCGTCGCTATCACTAATCGGATAATTATGCTCATCGTGAAAAAATACCCCTAAAGTATGTCGGATTTTCGACGTTACAATATGGGGAAAATCTTTTATTGCCAAAACAGTATGAGGGTGTCCTAAAAAGAGCAAAACTTAGTCTGAGAAATGTAATCTTAAAAATGTAATCCTAATGTCGAGATCGGTCACCCCAAACAAGATTTAGCTTTCCTAAAAAAAACATTAATCGTTTTTTTTCTCCACTATCCCGTCATCTCAGTCTTGAAGAGCGGAAAAAGTCCTGGACTGTGCATCAAACATTTCACAATTCGAGTCCCAGTCACAGCTTAATGCCATTTGGCAAGACAATGATCTAATTTTACCACGCTCTACCCAGGTGTAATAAATAGGTACAATGAAGAATATCAAGAGCTTCGATGCGGATGGGAGGGATGGGGGGGGGGGGGGTGAGTTTTGCCATGTGTCACGTCACTGAGATGATTTCTCCCGTGATTACACAGGTAGTCATGTGTTTGAACTGTAAGAGTTTCACTGTACCTGTTCAAAAGAAAGAAAGAAAAAAATCAGAACTTATTCAAGTGGGAGAAGATTTAAATCTGCTTGACTGCAGTTTCATGTGTATTAATGAGCGCAATATCAAAAGACATACATGTACGACCACTGGCACGTAATTCCTTCTGTGCTCGTGATAAATTTGTTAAAAAAATCAATGATCGAGTTCTCCACAAAGGCAAATAAGGTACGATGAGTACATCAGAACACATTTCGTGTAACATTTAGAGGAATCACTGTACACAGAAATAACTACAAAATTAGAGCCCATTTCTTTATTGAATACCTTTTTTCTGCTTTTTAAAATTCAAAATTTTCTTTGTCGGCAAAATTTATCCGACACCCTCATTAGTAACGATCTGGCGACGAAACCTGCGACTGGGCTTTTAATAATTTTATTTTAATTTTCTTTAATTTTTCGGCAAACTTTATCCGACACCCCCATTCATAACGATATGTCGACGCCCCTGCGACTGGGCATTTTAAAACTTTTATATTGAATTCATCTTAAATAAAAGTTAATTATGACACTTGGAATGTTTCATATTACAAAAATGGCTAGAAATAGTTGAAACCTCTGCATCAAATTTTGGTGCCACTTGTTTTTGAAGCCCCAAGTACCCAAATCTTTGCCAAGTGCTTTTGTTATTTTCAGCAAAGTGTGATCACTTTTATCTTATCCTGAGAGATACCAAAACCTTACAAGACGCATTTATTCCTATTGACTACATAATAAATCATTCAGAATAACTTCTTTACAGTATTTTATTTCAAAATGCAGTCGCTGGGGCTAGTACTGGACATTATCTTTAAAGCCGTAAAAATCTAGCCTAAGATATCAAGTTTCCGTGTCCAGAATAACTTATTCCTAGCAAAATGTATTGACCCCCCCCCCAGTGATTTATGGTACATAATTACAGTTGTTACATTACAATAATCGTCAGTGTGTGTGTAGTGATAATTATAGACTTACCTGGTGCGTTGATCATAGACACAAAAGTAAATGCATGGATCTATACATAGCTTCTGACAATAATACTGAATGAATATACTGCATGGGATCGAAGGCAGTTTATATTGTTACATCTTCTGAATGCTCACAATTTTACCTATTTCCTCGTGAATAATGATGTTATTTCATTGCATCAGTAATAATAATGATACATAATCGTTCGTTATCAAAGACTCTAATTGGACTCAATTTTAAGAAGGAGATTGAGGATTAAGCTTAGGAAGAAAGATTTATTACAATTATTTGAATTATAATGATATTATGTTAGATATTTTCATCATCTTTCATGAGCTTTTGATTGCCATTGTCTAGAGTATTTTGTAAGAGAATCGTCTTCTGTAACCCATGGAAGGGCTTTAGATATTGGAATGGTTTACTTATATCATGCAGATAGAATAAACTAACCAATTCAGGGCCTTAGGTAGCAGAATATTTCGAAGCCCTTAATTTGCAAAATTTGGGTAAGCCTCCAAAAGTAATATCTCACATTAGTTTGATTTTAGTTGGTTGGTTGGTTGGTTGGTTGGTTGGTTGGTTTTATTTTCCGTATAAAAAGATCATCAATGCATACGTATGAATATACAAGTACGAGAATATATAAATCAAGAATTAACAACAACAACAAAATAATAACGCCTGGAAAGCTCTATTCAGAGCCATCAACTTAATGGCTCTGTTCTTCCTAGATGTCCAGATGATACATGATGGTACATGTGATACATGTGATACATGTAAATTCCGTTTTGTTTTCTTGTATTTTCACACTCCATGTTTTTTTTTTTACGAGGTAATTTTCAAACAGTATTAGAATGAACTGGCCGGGGCATCTCAGTAGATCGGCAGTTTACTAGACCGACAACGTCAGTCACTTAGGTTGTCGGTATTCTGGCCGTAGCAGTGATTGGCAACGTGAAACTCTTTCTTACAAAAATATTTGAATCACTCTTGATTAGGATTGATTAATTTTTAAAAAAAAATTGTAAAATAAAAAAGTAAAATAAATAAATGAATAAATAAATGAGGAAACACTGTGACAAATGTGTCAGAATGCGTTCATCATCTTCATGTTTATCTGAACAGAAGAAGCAATTCACGCATGACCATTTTGAGCCTGCTGCTTATAAATACGAGGCGTCATTTGCCTGATGTAAGATCAGACTGAGTCAACGACTGCTGCGGTCTTTGACGTCCCATGTTGCATGTTGCATCTTTCACAAAGTGAATGCAAAATGACCAGTGCACACATTGTGTTGAATTACTGGCGTATGCGTCAATTTGCCTTCACTGGATTGATTAGCGCAGGTAATAACGCAATCAAATGACGCCTCGAGTTCAACGGGCATCAAAAAGATAATTATGTCAATCTAGCAGGAAACTCTTTCGTATCATCGATCTGCATCAAAGTTGGGGAAGAGAGAGAGATAATATTCTATGCGTTAGTGCTCTGCAAACATGGCACAAAAAGTTCTTCAGTGGGGTAATGTTTTACTGGCTTCCTCTGACCATGCTGAACTCTGCGTTTTGCCCCAAGACGCGGAAGAAATCTAATAATGATTTCTGCTGAGCTGATTCTAATCTGCCGACGTTCACGGTTTATCACGACCGGGATTAAAAAGGAAAAAGAAAATACACACTTGAACACGTACAATGTGGTGAGGTAAAATTCCCTCAAGGTATTACATTCGTTTCTTTAAATAAACAACATCTGATAAGCTGCCGCAAATTTGTCGGATCGGCACCTGGGTAGTCTGTTGTGTTCTCTATTCATGAAATATGACTAATGATCCCAAGAGAAATAGAAAAAAAAATGTCCCGCATGAAAAAAAAAAAAAAAAAAAAAAACTTTTATAGTATTCTTATCTCGCGCGTGACACGAATACAATTAAATTTTGGTTTCGAAATATTATCAAATTTATTATATCAATTTTCAAAACGTAGAGTATGAAAGCTCTTGGTATTGTTTGCGCCTGTATCACGATATCAAAAGAAGGAACGAGAGAAAGAGAGAGAGAGAGAGAGAGAGAGAGAGAGAGAGAGAGAGAGAGAGAGAGAGAGAAAGAGAGAGGAGAAATATGAACACAATATGTTCAATATTCACCAACTTTTTAAAGAGAGATTTTGAGTCAGAACACTATTCGTATTTTGGCATTTACTTTGGAAATATCATTGATTTCTCAAAAGTGGCCTGAAAAACGAAGCATGTATCGCTAAGTGCATCACATAAACGCATTTATTTTTTTCCATTTGTCCGACAAATGATGATAATATTATGGTCTTATTTACCTAGGGTAGCCCCATCAGTATTGATATTACTCCTCCTGTATAAAAGGCCCTTTGGGGGTAATCATTATTACTCCAGCGTACCCATACTAATATCTATGCCACCCGGTTCGAGAGAGACGAATGTGGGTAAAGTATCTTGTCAATGATGTAAGCACCGAGCAAGGATCGAACCTCGGACCTCTCGTATCAGAGTAAAGAGTCCTCATCAATATACCACAGTTCTCCGACAGATCTATAAATCTATATTTCATTTTAATTCACATTTAAAGACAAACATGGGAGTGAAATATAAAGGAATGCAGTAAAGAGCTAAGGTAAGAATATCAAATGCAGTCGTCCCATTGAGAAATATTCTAAATAAAGAAACACTTAAACATCTACAATGATTATTAGTTGAAATACACTGAACTAGGGAACAGTCCCGTTGTAAAGTCTTGAAAACCTTAATACCTATTCCTTCATTTTTAAAAATTCATTTCAACCAAAGTTTGACCCCCTTCCGGAGTACATCTCGTGATGGTTCTTTATTAAAAGGAACTGTTCCCACCTTCACGCTTTTTTGATGGAGTGAGTCATATAACCCTAAAAATATCCTCCAAGCGTCGATGGAGGCTCGAAATATTTCCTCTCATAAAATCCCCCAAATTTCTCGCTAACCCTTGGTGACCGATGTTTTAATTTACTTTGGTTGGTGCAAAATGGTTTCTTCATCAATGATCCCCTGTGCCAAGGGGCTTATAGCTCTCTTCAAAATTTACCAAAATGTGATCAATGCTTACTTTTCAAATGTCTGCACTTTATTAACCATCTATTATTTCACAAAATATTGTGTACAAAACTTGTATGAAATTTATTACCATTTCTTATGATACCAAACATTATTACTTTACCCAAATTTATGCATAAGAATTATTGAAAATTACATCTGAGTTTCTTTTTTTGTCCATTATTTTTTGGTTTCTCCTTTGTGTACTATAATTGTTTAATGTTTAAATGAGGTAATATCTTTTTTAAAATTTATAATTATCTCTGAAAATGTCTACGGTAGCATATAATTATAATCATATATTTAGAATGCTTGATTTATGCTCAAAATTTTGATATACATTGACCACCATATACCTTTCCTGTGGTCGAGCAATTGGTGAATGAAAATGACAAGTCTATCTGTCACATATATGTGACATCGGCACTGAAAGAGTTAAGGTGATACTGTGAGACTTGGGCAGTTGATGAGCCATCAGTTTTACGTTTTAACGATAGCAGAAACAAACCATTGACTAGATGTCCCTTTAAAAAAAAATATATGTTATTTTTTTCATATGAAATATTTCCTCATTTGCCGTTGTAATGAGCATTTCGATATAGTGCAATGTTTTTCTTTAAATTTTGATGTATTAATTTTTTGCATGCTTTTTTTCGTGGTACATGTATATAATTAGGACTAATCTATCCTGACAAAATAAGCTACCAGTACTATACACATATATGATATCAATTAAACGTCATGGAAGAGGACAGTAGACCTGTAAATAAGCAACATTCATGAAAGTTGATTGTCCATATAATGTAATCATGATAACTGCACTTTATATTCAACGAGCTTAAGGAGGTCACAAAGCAAATTTTGTCGTGTTTCAGTTGCATGATAGACTTAATTCTGTCTAGCGATTATGCGGTATTTATGCTATTTTAGGGTTGTAAATGTGATTCACTTAAGGAGATGAAGGAGATTTGTCATGTTCACGAAATGTGTGTTTGATAAGTACAAAAGGAATGCGTAGGATAGTTCGTGGTAGAGTCATGCAAGCCATTTCGTATTAACCCTTTCAGGACAGGAATTATTTAAGAGCTCAATTGATCACATTTTGTTCTGCAAATTGGCAACAATAATATTTTTCTTTTAGTGCTACGTGGTTCTAATAAGATGTAATGTCTTGAAAATAATATACATGGTTGGGAACTTTGTCGAAAAGTTGAAAAAGTTGCCAATTTGGACAAAAAGCAATGATTTTGAATCTCTCAATGTGTTGCCAATTTAAGGATGTTCAATCCTATTCTCCTTTTTAAAATTCCTGGCATCAAACGCAATATGATCATGCAACAAAGATGGACACAGTATGTGCAGAATTTTTTGCTCTTTCTACTCATGCATCTGGTATATTTTTTAAGGCTCTAAATCAAAAGTTATCGGGCCAAACCACAAAATGTGGTCCATACCAAAAAGTGTGTTGCATTCTCAACCATGCGCGCGCGCGTATCACTTTCCCTCTGCGATTCCCTCCATAGAACCCTGTACATTAATCATGAAAAACGTAAATTTCAACTTTTAGAAATACTTATATCTTTTTCACTTTTTAACAATTTAATTCAGTTAAAAAGGAATATGAATATTGAAGAAACAAAGAAGCTGCTGAGCATAAAAATGTAATCATCTCATATGTAGAATTCTGGCCAATTTTGTTTGAAAACGGCCTTTTTATGTTGCCTCACAAAAACGTAGAACACCCAAATTACACGTGTTTCTATGGGGAAAGTAATCGACTCGCAGTGACAAGGTAATTTTGTTAATTGGTTAGCAGTGCTGTTAATGGTGGGAATTAACCAGTTAAAAGGTTTCTTAAAAGAGTAAGAGTTCTAGGTTTGACCTTTCTTATTTTGACTTCTACTGATTTTGTAGAATTCTGGCCTTTTTATGAATTAGTTATGAAATATTTTGTGTTTTTAGACTGATTCTGTGCGCGCGCACCACTGATCTCTACAGAGATCAGTGGCGCGCACGTGTCATTCTGATGACATTCAGGCTATGCATTCAGGCTACGCGCAGATGCAACAAATTGCGCGAAACTTATTGACATAATTGTCTCGAAAGGGTTAATTTAGAAGCAGACGGCATATGGGTAAAAAATAGACCAATTCTGTCATAGACATATTTCATTTTATGAGACGATAGTCAAAAAGTAAAACGAAAAGTTAAATGGGAAAGAGAGAGGGAGAGAGGGGGCATACATATAGAAATTGAAATACATAGAGAGAGGAGACAGCGGTATGGATAGAAAGAAAAATTGAGAAAGGCAGAGGGGAGAGAGAAAGAAAAAGAGATATATAGTGGGAGAAAAAGAGAGGGAGAATTAAAGGATAGAGAGAGAGAGAGAGAGAGAGAGTGACGGAAGGAAGGAGACAGAAAAAATATCTAGAAAGAGGAGAGAGGTGAGAGGGGAATGAAAAGAGAGAAAATAATGGGAAAGAAAGAAAGAGCGAAATAGGGAGAGATAGAGAAGGAGTAAGAGAGGAAGGGAGAAAGAAATATAAATGAAAAGAGGGAGAGAGAGAGATAGATAGATAGATAGACAGAGAGAGAGAGAGAGAGAGAAATAGCTACAAGGGCAGGCTGATAGGGTATTAATAACTATAGCGCTCAGGAGCACATCTATTTTTTTTTTGTCATTCGAACTAAATTAATCATGTCCCATTCACAGAGTTTGTCATTTATTACTCTCCGGTTCTGTCAAAGCTTCACTTCAATACCTGGGTACAAGTTTAAGGTCAAAGCCAAATATTTGTTCGCCATTAACTTTATCTCATTTTCTAATCATGCTGCAATTTGCCACACGCAGGTTTATTAAACGTGAGGGCATGCAAAGTATGGTACAAATCATTTTGAACTGCAAGTTTGTCTTTTGAAACAAGTTGGATGCACCTGCAGCATATGTAAACGTGAATTGTATTCCAAGCGAATGATAATGATGGCGATTTCTTAAATTCCTTCGCACCTTACATTCAAGATTCAAGATTCAAAACACATCTATTTCTCTCTTTCTTGTATCAAATGAATATAAAATCGATGTGTACATTTAAATATAGAGGGAAAGGAGGCAAAGTCCCCTTGCAACATGATGCTTGTGATGGGGTCTCCATAACGAGACAATCATGTCTGAAAATAATGAATTCAATGTAAAATAATAAAAATACGAAAAGTAAGGAAAAAATTTAATTATATTCTTCTACAGCCTCACGGAGACTTTCAGACAGAACATATTTTCATCTTTATAGTTGCCGAAGGGCAAATAAGTTCATATAACTTTAGGCCCACATCCAACGTATGATTTCCAAGATGTGAATTATTCGCTAAGGACTACCATGACTACAATGTACACTTTGTAATAGTACGTGTAAATAATTATCTGATTATAGGGAGTGAAAGGTAAAAAAAAAAAAATTAAAATAAAAATCCTTCATTTCGTTCCATAGTTTTCGGGACTATTAAACGAATAATTTTTGTAGTAGTTTATTTGTAAGGACCTTTCAATATTTAAAGCTAGAATATTGAAAGGTCCTTACTATTAAACGACTAATTTTTGTAGTAGTTTATTTGTAAGGACCTTTCAATATTCTAGCTTTAAATATTTTTCTGATGAAAAACAAAAATCTGGTGTGTATTTCTATTTCAGATCATCTATCCATCTATTATATCTAATGTGTAATTTTAATTTGAATGTTACAATCATAATTTCATAATTATATCAAAAATATCAATCTAGTTTACTGAGCACGACTGTCAACCATGTTTAAGTATTTCATGTATTTGTGAGTAATTCTACTGAAAACCATTTTTCTCCTTGTGCATGTATGGTTGCAATAAACATGCGAATACGGGACACAGTTATTTTTTGGTTGTTGATTCATGATATGAAATTGCGATATACTTGACCACCATACGTAGCCCTTACTCCCACGCACTAAGGAATTTATATCAATAGAAATAAACAGTGGTCTTTAAACATACATGTATATCGTTACTATAATACAAGGAAATGGATCACACACCACGTCGAGTATTAAACCTCATATATTACATCCCAGTTCGTCTGAAAACGTTTGCAGAAACAACTTTCATTTAGAACTTTTTAATAGAGATAATATTTCTCTTTCAACATCCGGCCGGACATTATATCCCTTTAGAATAATTAAGTATTGGTCAGTGTGCCAAATATCCCTGCACCAGAGGGCATAAAAAGCTTGATCATCGTCATCTATATAAGAAAGCATAAATGACCCAGCCGTGTTGTTGTTTTGGTCTGTGGAAGTTTCACATTATCCCAAAATATGTGAAATTCAATATCTCCAGATTCCTGAGAAACTGACCACTTGGCCGGACAGTTAAGGAATTTATTGTTGAGCTCCTTGCTGACGTCACGGTAACGTCATTATTTTCTTGACCATGGACTGGGTCGAAGTACATGGAGGCCAGAGTTCGAAGTCTTGACCAGTCGTCTCCGAGAAGTGGCCCATTTTCTCCGCTCTTTTGAAGACGCTGATTAGCAATGACCGCTTTCATTAATGCAATGCATATTTGAGATTGATTGATGTCCACATAATGAAGTATGCTGGACCAAGGAGTTGGCTGGACGTTGTGATTGTATTTTTGTGTCTTGTATTATTTCTTTTATTTTCTAAATTGAGTTTCGACACGAAAACAAAATAAAGTACGTATGAAATCTGATCCGAAAGTATTTCAAGATGGAAAAGTGATTGCTTTTTTAATCAAATAAATAAATGGTTAGTCAACATGAACAAGAAATAAGAAATTGAAAGAACAAATGGCATGTGAAATACTGAGGCAAATCAACTATTAGTTGAGCCGGTAAAGAAATATTAGAGAGAGAGAGAGAGAGAGAGAGATAGAGAGAGAGAGACAAAGAGAGGGAGAGAGAGAGAGAAAGAGAGACAGAGAGACAGAGAGACAGAGAGAGAGAGAGAGAGAGGGGGGGGGGGAGGACGAAGAATAGATCATAAACAAAAGAAAAAGAGAGAAAAATAACAAAAATAACAAGAGATATTACATTATTTACAAAAAGTAATTGTTGATGCAAATTATGACAAAAGTTAACAATAATGAAGAATGCATCATTCTTAAAAAAAAAAAACAACAACAACAAACATGACAGTGTAATTAGCATTTCCCCAAACTATCTTTTGCGCTGTGGGTGGTTATGCATGTGTGGCGGTTTTTTTTTTTTTTTTTTTTTCTGCAGTCCAGCTTTGGATGCCTCGGTCATGACTAACCCGGGCTAACCTTGCGTGTAAACTGAGAAGAAACCAACTCGACAGTTTGAGCCTTTTTTCTCATGCTGGATACAGACGAAATTCAATCATAAGGGTGGCTAGTCGCATATTTGGAAACTTTAGTCATAATAAGGCCCTTAAATAGCCCCTGCCTCCTCATAAATATCAATATACGAGGACAATGAAACAATAAATTGGTCCGGTATTTGTCATTCTCAATTAAGCCGCTATGTCTTCAGACTTCAGTCTGACATTGGCGATGAACAAGTTGACGGATTTGAAACTTATCATTGAATAATATCGATAGTGTTAAATTTGACGAAACATGAGTTTCATAAAAAAAAACCTATGCTGATCGTAATCACGTGCCCAAAGATTGAACGAATTAAATGATGACATTATTTTGTAATTTAAACTGTCTATTGTCACGATCATCATCACATCCTCCTCCTCCTCCTTATCAATATCATCGCATTTCGATTATTGGTAAAATAGTCTCTCGGTGTTTTTTTAAATTAATCAATATTTTTTTGCTACCCTTTACAATTGGTGTTCCGGCATTTGCTCCTGCGCTAATTGCTCCGGGCTTTATTTCTTAAATGAGAATGAAACCCTGGGGAAATATCCATTATAATGAAAAGAGAGGATAGAGAGAAGCAATTTGAAAAAAAAAAGTTCCATCAAAATCGATTACGAAATGAAAAAGTTATGAAAGTTTGAAAAGTCTCAATTTATACTTTCTATGGCGATCCTCAAATTGGCAATGTTGCTTCAAAATGGCAGGTATAGTAGTACAACTCTCAATATGTTTTGTACACACAATTTCATATTTTCTCCATTATCTCTAAAGATGCTGCTTGTCTTTTTGTGAACTCAACATATGTTGTGTCGAATTCATTTTCCCATGATATATATTGAGCTAAGAAGGAGACAAGCTGCACCTTGAGAAATAATGGGGAAAATATGAAATTTTGTGTACGAAACATATCAAACCTGTCACTTTGAATCAACATTGCCAATTTGAGGATCGCCATAGAAATTAAATTGAAACTTTCCAAACTTTCATAACTTTCTCATTTCGTAACCGATTTTGATGGAACTTTTTTAAACAATTGCTTCGCTCTATCCTCTCTTTTCATTTAAATTGATTTTCCCCAGGGTTTCATTCTCCTTTAAAGATATAGGGTTAGGGTTAGGGTTGCAGTTTAGTTATAGGTTATGTTTATGGTTAGGATCGGGTTAGGTATAGTGCTTTGTCCGGTTCCATGACATTTGCTCCTGCGACAATTGCTCCGGTCTAACTTTGCCATGTTAATCCTAAACCTAAACCTAACCCCAACCCTAACCCTAACCCTAATCCTAATCTTCACGTTGTCCTTAACAAAAAACTAAATTATGACCTTTACCTTAACCTTTGACCTTTCGAAGTATGGACGGAGGAGCAAATGTCGCAGGAGAAAATGTCGTGTCACCGATTTGTCCCGGTTGAAGTTTGCAATGACGTTACTATTCGACATTGACGCGGAGCAATTGTCGATGCAGCATGTGCCGTACAACCGTTACACTCACGTCAAATGAAGGCAACAATTTATTCTCCATAATCACGTATGTCTTTTGTGATTGATGTGAGAATTAAAAAGAAAATGACTAGAAATCAAGCAACGGCAAATTATTCACCAGTAGTACCCTTAATTATTAGGCTGTATGATACAGTCAGTGATACGACTGGGGCTCTTTATGCCTTTGTTAGTTCTGTTGTCGGTTAGTTTAAAAAAAAATACAGACGTGTTTATAGATGCAGTTCAATTATCTATGTCTGGATCTATAGCTTTGATCATGAACCTACGATGATGATGCACCCTCAGTTATGAATTAACCTTGGTCAAAAATACCGCAGTGAAGTCACAAGCAGGGGCGTCGCTAGAAAGTTCTAAACAGCCGGGAGGGGGAGGGGGGGGGGGGGGTGGACCGCATTTGTAAACAGGTATAGGCAAACATTTTCTAACAAGTCTCCCGCAAAAGGAAGTTTTTTAGACTCTCAAATTGGCAGACCGGGTAAAAACCGGTCGTCAAATTTTAAAATTTTCCAACTATGTTAAAACAAAAATTATCAATAAGCATAATAACTAACTAAATAAATAAAAAAAATAAGAAAAAATACACAAAACAAAACGAACAAACAAACATACCAAACAACAGAAATGAAATAAAACGATTTACCGTCACAGCTCTAAAGAATTCCAAAACATAAAACTATTATGGGAGGGGGGGGGGGGGAGGGAATGACACCCTCTCTAGCGTCGCCAATGGGCATCGTTTTCTTGAACAAACTCTCCCGCCATGTTTTCCCGCGTTTTATTATTGGCAAGGCGCTCTTCCTCGACGTTTTACTGTCTCAATATTAAACGACAAGGTTAATGGCCACATCAAATTAAGGAAAGGATCCTATATGTCATCGGAAATATCCAGTAGTGCCCCTATACACACAGTGTGTGATGAACTTTGATAAGTCTGCCACTGGACGAGACTGATAATAGGTTAGATTTCATTATCAAGATATCCATCATGTGTCGATGATAGGGGGAGATTGTATAAAACATAGCTAACTGTAGCTTTTTGAATTGTTGATAATTCCAATATCAAAACAAACAACAATTTACAATGCAATTCTATCCATTAACATTATGATCACATGATTTGGGTGTTGGTGGTTTCCTTATATATTTTTGTCAATCCAATAGCCGTATTAGAAGGCGGATCTCAAATTAACATTTGCTTGAAATCGTCTATGAGATGGATAAAGAATAATTTAGGAATGTATGAAATTACTGACATATCATGAGATGTATGCTTTGAAAAAGAGAGAATATCGACACAAGTATTGCATTAGTATACAGAAACAAAACGAAGACATAGCGATGAGTCTTCAGCAATTACGTGCTGATCGTAGCACAAATGGACATCGACGTTTTACATTCCCTTACCAGCTTACGTCATTTTCCCCGCTCCAATATCCGTTGACGAAAAGCTAAACCTTGAAGACATTCTTACCGATATCTACTACAACATTAAAGAGAAGATTGAGTTCTGGGCCCTGTGTCATAAAACTTGTCATCAATGACAAGTTGCAATAACTGTTATAAGCTACTGAAATCCTTGCATCTCATTGGCTGAGAGCAAAAATCACTGACAAGACATTTGATGAAACGCCCCCCTGGTTAATGTGACAAATAATTTGTAAGCTTTCTCATTTTTTAAATTTCAATTTGGAGGAATATCCCCTGAAAAGGATTGCTCTTTAAAATGCCCTCATATTCGAAATATGACGAGAAATAGATGGAAAGTTTGGACCAAACTTTCATGACACATGCATGACATGTGTGTGTAGTCCTATATATCCATTTCTGTGTGCAGTGCATGTGACTTTCAGCAATTCAATTTCGTATCATTTTGATGATTCCAAAACCTCACAGTATACACCAATTCTTATGTACTACATAATCAACCTTTCCCAGCTGCTTTCGAACAGTTTCTTTCAAAATGTAATCGCTTGACCAGAACCTCACTTTATCTTTAACCCACGTTCTTCTCCACAACAAAAACAGGTCAATCAATTCGAAGTTTCATCCAAGAAATCCCTAATTTTTAATTCAGGTCATCCGATAATTAAATTTCCAAAACGTTGTAGAGAGACATAGATACACTATGTTTTTCTGATCTGCTTTAGCTACAACCGAAGAAAACGGGGAGACCTATAACTTCTGGTAATTAATAAATGGGAGAGGAAAATATGGAGGAAAGGGGCTGACAGGGAGGAACGTGGCAGACAATATTGTCCATAAAAACTTTGCCCACTCCACTCTCTTTCCTCTAACGGTTGTTTCCGCCGGATAAATGGCGCGATGAAAGAAGAAGAAAGAAAGAGAATTTGGAGGGGTGACCAGGTCGTAATATCTGTACCTAAACGCAAGGACGCTAAAATATCTGGTTAGTATCAACTTTTTGTCATGTCAAAACATGTTAATG
Source organism: Heliocidaris tuberculata (assembly GCA_025618425.1). Taxonomy (NCBI): domain Eukaryota; kingdom Metazoa; phylum Echinodermata; class Echinoidea; order Camarodonta; family Echinometridae; genus Heliocidaris; species Heliocidaris tuberculata. The sequence continues at coordinate 13,628,319 of CM046846.1, forward strand.
TTCCGAAACGATGTCGAGTACGTATAAGACATACGTGTACATAATTATAGACACATAATAGAAAGAAATGTACTAAAAAGTTTACGAAATGTGAAAAGGGGAAAGAAGAGAGAAGACAGAAAACAAAGAACACAATAAAGTAAAACGAAGGGATATTAACAAGGATAAATACCACGTTGATTCACTCAAGAAGAAAAAAATAATCGTTGAAAAAAGTTGAGACATATGATAAATAAGATGAGGAAATGAGGTACAGAAAAAAGAAGGAAGAGAAACAAAAAACGATGTTGAGGAAAGATTAAACATAACAATGAATGGTCGTAAAGTGATAACGGACGATTGGAGCAAAAACACAGAAAAAAGGAAAGAAAAGAAATGAAAAGGCGCATAAATTTTTTGGAAATAAATCACACAGGCATAAGTCATCTTTCCGTGGTTTCTTTTCGTCAACCTTACGAGAGCAAATATTTTACAAAGAAATTGCGTGACGACCTGCGTTCCTGTTCTTGTAATGCTAGACGCACATCACTATTGCCGAGAAGTGGAAGTGGTGAATACTAAAATATGACCTGGGTTCCTGTTTCATAAAACTTGTTATCAATTTCCAAGTTGCAGTAGCTGTTATAAGCTATTGAAATCCTTGCATTTGATTGGCTGAGAGCGAATAGAAATCTGGCAGTTGTTACTGATAACAAGTTATATGAAACGGGGTCCTGGTATGCTATTTCATAAAATGATTTCCTTCTCGACCAGCGGCGTAGCGTGAGTGCAGCCGTTGAGGGGGCACCAGTGTCATGGCGGGGGTGGGGTGGGTGCCGTCTTACTTGGTGAATGAAAAGCGAAATAGCAAGTAAGGGTCGAAACATCTATTCACATGGCATCCCCCTTTACACATTTTTTCTCTTTCCGCCTTATTCGCCATTCGATTGGGGAGGGGTACGTGTCCCCGTACCCACCCCCCCGCAGAAACGCTACTGACCACGACTAAGCAGCTTAGAAGTTTTGATGGCTCAAGAATTTAAGTTAAAGTTAAATTTAAGTTAAAATCTCTTTCATCTTGTTTGGTTGTGGTTTTTTCCTTTTTCCACGAAAAACCTTCCTACATAAATCATATTGACAAGCCGATCACAATCGTTTAATAGTACCTAAAACGTCACAATGTCTAATGGAGTTGATATAAATTGCAAAATTTGCAGAATATAGGCCTACATATTTTTTTTATTTTCTCAAAAGTATATGATCAGTATGATCAGGGAGGGGGCAGTAGGACTTAACAATATCCGGTATGTCCCTCCCCCTGAAAATGGACAAATCTCCATGACCACTATAATGTTTTCTGCCACTGCTACTTTTACGTCACATTATCATTTTGCCAAGGAAACTGAGCATGAGTTTTTTTTATTTGCACCATGCACCATAGCTAAAAATAATTCGTCAGTAAAACGTTGCTCCTCTTGCTAGAAATTCCGTACCTTTTACATGGAGAAATGAATAGCAACCCTGTGTCCAAGCGATTGTGACGTCAGCATTTTCATTCTCACTTGTTATTCTCACAAGCGTCAATTTATAATTTACTACTAGAATACATATCTGTTAACAGTTGACCATTCCCGACAAGTATTTCACGCAATTTCAACAGGTGATTGTCGCAACTGATACTTCGAACTCGAATTCGCAAATACTTATTATCTGGATTTACGCCGTTTGGAATTAGCATACACATTTTCTTGGCACTTGTTGGTGGATTGACCATGTTTGCATTTGTCATTTCTATGTACAATTTCTTCAAAGTCATGCCGATTTCTTTAACTGACCACAGAGCTTTTGTCGATTGCGAATGCCCATTGGCATGCTGAAGGATATAGGGACGAGTGGTATTTCTGTGCTTTATATAGAAATGCCAATGTCATTACAATTAGCAGCTTCAAGCGGTTTTAACAAAACAACTAATATTCATCGAGAGAAATAACCTCAGTCCGTATAATTTCTCTTTACTTGAGGTTATTTCTCTTGTTCGCTACATTTGTGATTTTTTTTTTCTGGCGCGTGTATTATTTCCGTCTGTTGTCGCCACGAAAGTTTATACCCCTATACGACAAAATGGGTTACAGAAAAAAAAAAATTAAGCCAGGACTTATGTTATAACCAGACATATAGGAACAAATGCTTAGTATCGTTTCCCTTAGTATTTCATACAAATTACACTAACGATATGTGCTGAAAATTGCTCTACTATTAAAAAGAATGTGGTTGTTGAGTCGAGTTTTTAAAGAAGACCTGGATCGTCTGGTGAACTTCGTCCCATTAGTATGCCACATGCGTAATCGTCTGGGAACCCACTGGGAACTCTCGCCCGATGGTGTCGAACTATTTACACTAATTTCCATACATCTCTACCCATCCTTAAAATTACTTTGAACAACAAAACCCCAAAGATAGTCCATCCTTCTGGCATCGTTCCCATTGTCAACGCGGACACACTGGGTGGTTTAGGTGAATAGGTGGACGAAAATTGTTCCCACTTCGGTGGTGGCGGCCATTGTTTGGGCCGTGTTTGTTTGTGGTTGAGGGCATTGTCTGACCCTGCACACCCAAAGGGCCCTGGGATACGCCGCTTCTCCTACAGCAGACGACGGGACATTTATTGGGGAAATATAAAGTTGAGAAACAGTGAAATATTGTTCGCAAACTTGTTTAGATATTCTCAGTGCCATGATTACAATACCCAAAACTACTTTCGGTGACATGATATTTGGTACTGACGGGATTAAACAGCAGTGAGCAATGGAGCTGCCACTTCGAGAAATATCAATTATTGTAAACCAAAGACTATTATCTTACGATAATGTGATGGTATCAATAATCTACATAACATTACTTCGCTTCCTAGGGTATCATAACACATCATGTAATGCATCTCCTGTTAAAAAGATGAAGAAAAAAAAACAACAACCAACAAACAGACGAACAAAACGATCCAACATGATTTGCACATAATACATGTATTTATCCCAGTCAGTGCCTTGTGTTAAATCAATGTATTGATACATATCAAATGAAGATCACGTGAGATACATATAAATGTAGAAAAGAAATAACGGAAGATCCACAACGTCAAAGTAAAACTTTCATTGAAGATTCAGTACTATCTAATAGCAAATCAACCCGATTGCGACCATGAAGTGATGATAGTTCGTATTGTTTCAACCCATCCTAAAAGAATAAGTGGAAACTATACTAGAAGTATAAGTTACCTCAATATGTTATTCATACTAATTTGAAGGATGTATAGTTAAATTGTTATTTCATCACAAATACACCTATATCATTTTCCGCTACGTATGTACATTGAATGTAGTTCCTCAAAGAAAATGTGAAAAATGAAAATGTGCTTGTTTTTATTCAACCAAACTACACAGTACCAAAGTCTATGTTTTTTTTTTCTTAGGCGACCAAGCTCTAAATTTGATCTCTTTTCAACCTCTTTTCGCAAATGCTTCTGTCGATCTTTTTGCAATCACAATTCGATACAATTCCACTATACTAGTAGGTCATATTGTAAACGGCGCTGCACTCTTTGCATCGAGAACTGTTCGGTTAAAAAAAGTATACAGAGGACGCCGTGATTGGCCTGTTGTGCTATGACGTAGCAACCCTTATCCTCACGAAGTCTCCGTCGGACGCACGCGCAAACTTTTTATCTCTTACCGAAGCGTCTACCAGTATAGAATAGTGTAGCGTGAACGTAGCACGTCTCCACCTCTCTCAGAAACTGGTGAGCTTCTTCAACTCCAAGGCGTTTCGGATACTCACAATTATTCACTGGACATCTTTCCCCCGTCATTTTTTGCATATACGTTTAGGACAAAACATAGTTATTGAATAAACATTGACCTTGACTGTGGAAACTGACTCAAAAAAGTTTCAAGGCTAAGAAAATGTTTTTATTCATTTATGGTGTGTTTCATTCGGCACGTGTACTGTAAGGGATGGGATGATTTTATGCTTCGTTTCTCTCCTGGATTGCATTGTAGTTGTATACAATCATTTCGAACGGGCTCATATTGTGGACTTATCAATGGAATAATCATTTAGCGTTTCTGCCAAATGTGTTTTGTGTGGAGGTCGTAACCAGGATCAGTTTGGAGCTCATGATATCGTTATCATCGTCATCATCTTCGTTATCAAGAAAAAGTGTCACAAATTTGGTTTATTTTCTGATCCGGGGCGAAACAATTTAGCTTTCTTTTCCATCCATCTCAAAGAACATAAAGATGCATAGCCAGGACGCTGAAATTGCTGAAATTGGTGGCTAAGATCCAACTCTGAACAGCAATTTAGATAAACTCTTATCCAAGTCGTTGCTCTTTGTATTGCCGAGGTTGGAAGTCTTTCCAGCAAGGGAGATTATCTTGTATGAAACACAGTCACATGCCGTACATTTTTTTTAAAAACATTACCCCTAAAGACCGTCAACATTAAGGACCAGTTTGGAAATCTGATCGATTTCCCCAATAGTAATTATCTTGAGTTAGATGTGTTTTTTAAAATTTTGATCGAGGAATAACGAAAGTTCGTCTGGTTGTCGGAGGAAACTTTTACTTCACAAAATGGAATTATCAATAATTTTGCGGACATTGTGTAATATTTGTTGCATCGCTCTTGTGGCTTCCAGGTAAGTGATGTCTGACGTTTCTTTAATCCATACAAAGTATTCACCATGCATATTTGTGTACCACCAATAGAAATATGCTAGTAGGTCACCAATCTTAACCCAATTTTATTGACACTGCCTTTTATGTAACAATGACGATGAACTATTGGTTTACTTAAGAACTGATAACATACATTGCACATGTGACATGACCATGAAACTCGCCCATGATGTCTGATAAGAATCGTAACATTACCTAGTTTGTCACTGACAACTTCCTTAGGAATACTCGTGTCCTATTCGCAATGCATTTTCTTTTGACATGATGCAACACGACGTGACTTCCAATCCATTACCATGTTTCAAAACAGTGTTTGGAACATTTTGAAGAGGATCCCGTGTATTTGTTAACATTTTGTTAACATTTATTATGATGAAGGGCTGACTCGTTTTAATGGGATTTGTCTTTCGATTTCGTCTCCCTCTCTCTCCGTGCCCATCCTCTCCCCATATTCCCCTCTCTCCCCATACCCCCCCCCCTCTCCCTCCTTCGTTCTTTCCCCCCTCTCCCCCTCCCTCTCTTTTCCTGGCTACATATCTCTTTACGCTTGTTCACTAATGCAGTCGCATACCTTGTGTCCAGTCATGGAAGAATGGGGGGGGGGGGGGGAAGGCGGCACTGGTCTTTTATACGAAAACAGGGGTTTTGGTGTGATGAGTGTTCGTATCATCTTCCTCTCATACTTTTCCCCTTTCCCCCTCTACCATTCTCCTTTTAGAAAATACATGTTTTCTTTCCATTCAGGTTGGGGGGGGGGGGGAGGGGGGATTCATGCACCCTCTGTGGCTACATCATCTGTTTACCACAGCTACAGAGCTATGAAGCTGTAAATTCATATGTATGCCTTACCCATATTACCTGTTCGATCGTACAACCTGAGTGAATATCTTTACCTGTCCTTGGTTTCTTTATCTCTTCTAGTTTACTGTTTCGGCGCCATTATAGATTATCTCTTCTTTAATTGTCGATTAGTAGTGCTGTATGCAGTGTAGACATTTGAGTTTAGATAATTTGATTGTGACATACCCCACAAGTAGGTAAAACATGGTAAAACTTTACAGCTCTTTTGAATCGAAGTCCTGACATGCACGAGGACTTGTGCAACCTAGGGGAGTGGAAGATGTCCCACAGCAATTGATATGATTGGTATCAAGATAATTTGTTTGCACATTCAAGCTTCTGTCGGCAAATTATGTGCCTATTATTCCTATTCACTTTGTCGGCACATTTCGTTTAGCTGAAAGAAGAAGAAGAAGAAAAGAAGAATTGTTTACTTATTGATAATGATGCTTAGAATATTAAAAAAGTAGAGCTAACCTGAATCGTAGGCCTTTTGATAACCTTAAATACTGTCATTTGAAGCAACAATCATTTAGTGAATATAATTGTGAAATTACTCCAACCTATTTTACCAAATAGGATTGCCTAATATCTTTGTGATGCGTATGCGTCTTAACCCATACTAAACAATTTTCTCACTGTTTTGAGGAACGTAACATTTCGTTCTTGGCTAAGAGCCGAGTAATCTGTACTTCAGTGAATTCCTTTCTTCCTCTTTGGGTCGTCATCATAGATTTTTAATCACGCGATGAAGGTACGCTAGACAGTCTTCTCGTATCATTAAAGGTAACATTAAATTCTGGAAAATGTTTTCTATGAATACTGTCTAAAAGACAGTTTAGTCGTTGATTATTGGTAATGGGCTCTCATGTATTACTGAGCCTTTTCTAATGCCCCCACACTTTTTCCTGTAAGACAACAGCAAGTTTGTTGGTTTACCGGAAATCATTATTTACATAATTTTATTTGAAATTTATATAATATTATTGTAAATATATGCTGATTTTCGGTTTAAAAAAACTGTGGAAACACGGGCATTCCCGGCATCCTGACTGCCAAGAAATTCCCGTGAAAAAACGGCAAAATTTTTTACACAGCAAAAATAAATAAAAGAAAAAAGAAAAACCATTTCTGAATTCCACATACACTGAATACAACAAATGCATCCATGTATTTACACGTGTGCGGCAATATAGGCTTCTATAGTCATGATTGTAGTATATTCCTGACAGATTCGATTCACTTGTATTTATTAATTTTGTTCATTATTCTGCTGAATAATATCTCACAACGAATTCGGAGAAATATGTTTTTCATTTTGAGATTATAACATCTGTTGTATTTTTTTCGTTGCATTCTACAAAATAATGTCAAGCATTCGTTATTTCTACCAGAAGTCAAGGTTAATTTTAGGTCTTTTTTTCTACATCTTTAAGAAACTGCTTACCTGTACAGTGATTTAAGTTGTACCTCCTTGGTCTGTTGCACTAGTGTTTCTTTTACACTTGCATTAACAACAACCGCCAAATAACGAATATTGTTGAGGAGAGAGTGAGGGATGAAACGAAATAGGGTAATAGAGAAAGAAGGAAAGAGCGAAGGGGAAAGAGGAAGAGAGAGAAAAAAATAGAGAGAGAGAGAGAGAGAGAGAGAGAGAGAGAGAGAAGGAGAGAGAGAGAGAGAGAGAGAGGGGGGGGGGGGGGGGTGAGGCGGGTGGGATGGGGAGGCATATAATAGAGAACACTCAAAGCCAGGTCGGTAAATAGCATAAAAATGGAATGAGTTTTGTTTAGTCTACACGAGGTAGCTTTGGAAAGTAAATCCCGCTGCCAGTTCTTTCCTTGTGAGCGCTGTCAAATGTTGGTGTATCTGGTGTATTCGCCCTAAAATGTTCTCGGGATCAAGAGGTCCACCTCTGTGAACATTTGCATGCCCATTGCTCCGTGTTTGTGTATCTAGAGAGGATAAAACAACGTCGTCTTGATTGATGTGAGAGTCAGGTCCACGGCGATGCTGGTATATTAAATATGCTTTCGTTTCCAACTGCTTTGGGATAGGCAGATAGGGAAATGACTGCCTGAAAGGCTAAACAGTTAGAGACATTGAGGCAAAAATCAAGGTTCCCTGATTGTCCTCATTCGTTTTGCTATTGCAAGTCTGCTTTTCTCGCAAGACATTCACTCCTTAATGTACAGGAGTGGAAATCCGCTCATTTATTTCTTTGGGAGTCATAATTAAGGATCACTTCGTTTGGAGTGGAATACAAGCTCAAAATAGTGGAATCCACTCTCAAAGGAGTATTTCAATCACTACTTGGAGTGAATTCTACTATGACGTGGAGTGGATTCAACTCCAAAGGGAGTGATCTCCAATATGACTGCGAAAACTATAGTGGACTTCTACTCTTCTGCATCGAGAGAGTATGTGCTCTAGATTCGGCAACCATTGCCATGATTGTTAAAGGTCTTGAGTATAGGCTTGTGCTAATGACAACATTTTTGTTCAGAATGCGGCAAAATTCTCACCGAATACTAAAAGCTACAAATATATGATATCTGTCGAACGACTTTGACAGAAACATTTGTGATAGGTGTACATGAATTCTAATAGCATGAATAGTATCAGACGAATTTCACTGCATTCACGTCTGCTGTACTCATTGAATGTATTGTGCATATGAACAGTGAAATGGAGATATGGCTATTTGTATACATCATGAACTTTGCAACTAAACGCTTGCACTTCCCAAGTTGTTGGACTTTCTGTCGTCCCAGGGAAATGTGGTCGTCCTATCCATTTACAGCTCCTATCATGGAGAAAACCTTTCGTCATCCCAATGATTTATATATCATGTTGGTTAGCCCGAGGTGTTCTGAAATTTACTTAAGGAACAGTCGGTTTGAAAATGGTGCGATTTCTTCAATATCAACATAATTTATTGAGATGTCATTTGCTGATACAAATCAACATTCTCACATCACAATTGGCACTTGTCAGATTGCGATCAGAGATAGCACTGATTGTAATCTAACTGCATAGTTTGATTCAGTCTCCACGATCCATCTTGATCAATGTTGATCAGTGAAGTTAGACGAGTTGAATGATGAATTTCGTGTGGGATAATGCTGCCCGAAGGCATTACGCTTTTCCAAAGTCGAGTCTTTCCTTCACCATGAACTGTCAAGACTAGGAGATAATACTCTAATGCCTATTTACGTCGCAGGATGTACAGCAAAATAATTCTGATCCCGATTTGACTTGCAGTATCCGACTGAATATTAATAATTAATAAAGTAACTCGATCGTTCAGTTACCAAAAAGGGATATGTTCTTGAAGTTTTTATATGTTCTTAAAGTTTTCTTGAAAGACTTGAATACCGCTTGTGTTGAACGAAGTTGAGCTGAAAGAAATACTATGGGCATATATGTTGAAGATGTAACCCATAATCAAGAATAATGTAGATTTGAAATACCATGTCGATTCTAGAAGTAATTTTCCTGTTTTGCAGATCTCAACATTATTCCGTGGGTTCGAGCCCCAGCACGGCTCTTTTGCCCCTTTTGTAAGACATTAATTTGCGTTTGACGCTCCGTACCCGGGGGAGACATGGGAGCCTGGCAGGATATGAATTATGATTGTATTTGCCATATGCCCTCACAGTGACCATATTGGTAGGAAATACCTAGGAATACTCTCTCCTCGGAGTAGAGATGGTGCACACAGTGTGAGCCATATACCCGATGACCGGTACTGGGATGATCATGATAACTGTTAAGACCCTTTAAATATCTGTGAATCCAGATTATCGTCATTATCTACATGATGAAGATAATGTGCAGGCTCCTCCAGTGAAGTTATTATTTGTACACCGGCTGAAATAGGTATGTCTTAATGCAAGATTGGAAGGGTTTTTTTTTGTGGAAATGATCTACTAGCGCATCGATCTCTCTTGATGATTTGTAAATGGAAGAATATTCGGATCGACTGCTATCCAAGTATCGAAGTAACTTTTCGGCGCTGTCTTAAACTCGCCGGACGACAGCGTGGCGCCACGGCTCTATCCTTTGAGGACATTCTTCCACCCAGGATCCTTCCGAAGAGGGTCGTGAGGGTGTTCCTGGAGAAACGTCCACTCTTACTTGCATTCCTCGCTTTTTGAGTCCACGGACAGCTGCAAATTTCTTGGGTGGACGAATTTTGCAGCCATGTCATATTTTAGTCTCAAGAGAAGACTTTAATTTCAGCAAAGTGAAAGAACTATATAATACCTGGTATAGTATAATTTACTTAAATTATTAGTATATACCTTTGACGTGTTTTGCATCTCTCTCTCTTTCAAATACATGAAGCTTTTAATACAGAGGCAATGGAGTTCCTCGAAATTAGAAATAACCCAAACCTCATTATGGGCACTTTTATCAATTAACTTATCATTCATTGAATTTTGGGGATGTCAATACACAAACATAAAAATAACAACAAAAGAAAAAAAGAAAGAAAAAAATTTATAGGGAACAGGACTGAGTTTCTGGACAATGTTAAAAGTTCGAATCATTGACAATTTTAAACACTGAACTGGATTTCCCCCCACAATAATCATCACTGGTTTCTTTGTTAAATGCCTTCCAGGTTGAAGGGATCTAAGCTGACTTGACAATGTTCATTGTAACTCATTATGATTCCGTAAAAAAGTAGACCACAGACCTGCCATACAATGTATTTCCTTTCCACCAATATTTTGACAGCTCATACACTGTATACGGTTGCACAGGACAACCACCCCCCCATGAGATGACATCATGTGCCAAATCTTTGGGCAACCTCTCACCAATAACGTAACTTTGAAACCAATCAGTGCGATGGGTGTGACTGGAGATAGATGTAAAATAATAATAATAATGATGATAATAATAATATATATCATATATATATATAAATATATATATATATATATATATATATATATATATATATATAGCGCATTATGTGAATACTTCAGTGTGCTTCACAGTGTTATCTGTTATTAGACCTGGTCATTGCATTTAAAGCCGGCACACAAGTGTGCACCATCTCCAGTCCTTAGGGAGCATTCCTACCATTTTGCACCGTTCACATGCATGTATGTAGGTCAATGACAAAGGCAGCGGCCGCGGCTGGACTCGAACCGCGAACCATGTGATCCACAGTCCGGTGACGTATCCACAAAACCACGACACTTCAAACCTTACACTATCCGGCTCTCCCATACCTAGCCTTATAAACACTTGGTCACTATAAACGCCATCGTCTCTGCAAAGTCCACCACGGTCTGAGTGACCAGTCTAATACATTGCGGTCATCAGACTGGAGCTCGTTACCGAGTACTTCCACATATCATCAATCCTCATTCCGTGGTCGTTATGGCCAAGTAGCCTTTCCGGTGTAACGCCTGTCACTTCTTGTCATGTTCTCTCCCGGGTTCACTTCTGTCACATCGCGTTACCATCCTATCAATTTTCCTGCCAAACACTGCGTGTCTGAACAGTTTTGTTGTCAAACAATGTTCAGAGTATAATTGCTGAAAACCCTTCTGTCTGTTCGGCGACGTTTTGTTGTTCCCAAGATTCGTTGCTCATCACATCGTTGGCCCACATTGTGAAAATCGTTGACGAAAGTTGATATAATTATATAATCACATTCCCCAAAAACGTGAAATATTGAGTAAGCATGGCGGTCGTACTATCCTGCGATCATTGCTGCGCGATCAATTTCCTACAACAAAAGAATTCGTGACTTCAGCCCTGGACCCAACACAGTACCTAACCCTAACCCGAATCTGGAACCGATTGCGACCCTAATCCTAACCCTATACTTTTGACGAAATCAAACCCGAAATATCTGTCGCCTGAGCAAACGTCTGATCACCTGCATGACAAAATAACAAGATTCATTACATAGATAAAGACAAAAATATTATCAGTTTTGTAAAGGCAAATGTGTACATGTAGGTAGTTGGATATCAGAATCCATTGAATTAAAAAAAAAAGAAGAAGAAAAAAAAAAGCTCCATTATTCTCTCTGTTTTTTTCCTTTCTTTGCCATTCCATTTAGGGCACGTGCCCTTCATGCCCCCGTAGCTACGTCACTTCAATGGTTCTAGCTTAAATTTACTATGAATTTTTGTTCAGATGTATGTGGCATGCCGTTTCCATGTTACAAACCTTTTCAATGTCAACAGTCTTACCGTTTTATGACCTTCTGGCCAGACAGAAATATATTTCAAGATCATCAGCATCGGTCTGTGTTTGTTTGCAGAGCCAACACAAATGTGTCAAATTATCCCAAACACAATCAATTTCAAGAGCCGGAGGCATAGAAATTATGCGGTTTCAGTATACATAGTCCCACGCATTTAAACAGGTGGGAGTAATCGCGAGCAGGTATCATGGCCAAGTACACAGACTAGTGGCTGCGGAAAGATAGAGCTTTACTACATACCTCTTAATATGAAGGTGGAAATCCGTTGGATAACATTCAATGGCCATTTTCCGACTTCTTGCGACTTTAATGTCATTCGCCAGACGGTCTGCAGTGGCGGATCCAGGAATTTGAAATAGGGGGGGGGGGGGGCACCAGCTGCGAGGGAGCGGAGGGTGTGGGAAGGGGGTGCGCGCCCTTGGCGCCCCAGCCTGGATCCGCCACTGGTCTGTATACATGGGTTAAATGACCCGAATGACGCGAATTCAAGATTTTAGAAAAGAGTGAATTACAGGTAGGCAAATGAAAAGTTCTTTGACCTACGTATACACCTTTTGCTCTACTTTTCTCTATGAGGAATAAATGAGACCACCAGAGAAAGAAAGAAGTTAAAGTAAATAAAAGGACTAAGAGAAGGTTAATTGTTCTACCAGGTGATGGTACGCAGAACAGAAGATTAATTAAAGAGAGAGAGAGAGAGAGAGAGAGAGAGAGAGGAAGAAAGATGAAAGAAAAAGAGAGATGGAAATATAAATATACTTGTTTATTATGATCATCGTGATTGTGATTGTCATGACATTGAACTCCTCTTCCCTTGTAATATTTTTTTTTCTTCATATCACGATTATCCTACTGATATTTAGAAGGACATTAAGGGTAGTAGTTAAAATCAATCTTTTGGCAGTATATTGTCCTACATTTGGATTGTCAATAAACAGGTTTTCAGGTAAAGGGGGAAGTATCGGAACGTTTTGAAGCAAAATGTTCATTGTTCGATTGTGTTCTACTAAATAACATTCAAGAGAAGTAGGTTTGAAGGCAAATTGCAAACCTGATCCAATTACTCATATTTGTATTCATTTACTTTTTTTTTTTTTAGCTCTAGCGGTGTCACTGTTTCATTAGAAACGTTTGTTAGAAAACGATGGTATGAATTATCATTTGTGTTGAAAAAGTCCCATACCGGTACATGCATTATCAGTGTTCATGGTGTTTGTACATTTGGCCACATTTTCCCATCTGAAATCATAATGAGTATGCGTGTAAAGAGGTGTGAGGAGAGAATAAGGAGGGGGTATACGTTCAGGTGTGACCGACTGTCCTCCTTTTGGTAAACATAAATGGCAGGAAATGGGATTGTGAAGTTGATGGACAGATGAATGGAATTAAATCCCACGATTTCTGAGTTCAGTAATCCGTGTTTTCAGTATAATTCACACGGGCCTGAAAAGGAAACTTTTTTTTTCCGCATAGATCTGGAAACTACCGTTAACAAACGTGAAAAGAACACTAATAATAGCTTAAAGAGAAAAGGTTACTAATGATCTAAAGACCCCCTTTTCACCGATCATATTTAGTATGATGACCCCCCCCCCCCCCACTGTGTAGCTTAGATACTAGGCATCAAATAGATGACAGAGGTATAATAAACGGAGGGCATATTGATGAAACATTGGGAGAGAGAGAGAGAGAAAGAAAGAGAGAAGGGAGATAAAGATAGATAAAAAGGAGAGAGAGGGAGACAGACAGAGACAAAGAGAGATAGATAAATAGAGAGAGAGAGAGAGAGAGAGAGAGAGAGAGAGAGGAGGGGGGGGGGGTGGAGTCAGATAGAAAAGGGGAGGGAATGGGGGAAATTTTCAAACGGCCCGACGTCTTGGAACTCAAACTCTGTATGATGATGATGGCACGCCTTTGACCGACATTCTATTTTTATTACTTGCTATTATAGCCTAATGGGTGAAGTCCCCATATACCCAAATCTAGAAATAACTTGTCAGGATCAAGAAACATCTCTTCATTATTGTGAGAGTTTCAATGACGTGGAATGTATCAAAATGTTTGTTTTGTTTTGTTTTTTTTTTTTTTTTTTTGGGGGGGGGGAGGTGGGGGCGAGGGTTGGTTTTGAAAGTCTTTTGTTTTTTGCTTTTCTTTTGACGAACGGGCTTAAGTATGAATAAGTTATAGATGTGTAGTGTATTAGAGATCAATTTATCTTGTTCATATAATTATGTTCTTTCCCATCCCCTCTCATTTTCTCTCTCTCTATCTCCCTTCCTTCCCCACTCGCTCTCTCTCTCCCTCCTTCCCTACACCCCCTCTCTCTCTCCCCCCTCCCTCCCCACACCCTCTCTCTTTCTCTTTCTTTCTCTTGCATGTCCCTTTCCCTATTCCGGTGCAAAAGACCTATAGCTATAGCATTTTACATATCAAACAAATTCGAAAAGGTATTTTTTGGAATAAGAAAAGTGTGATTGCAATTATGGCAATGTAGATTTGATGTTACACCGCAGATCACAAGGGTCAGGCTTTCTGTGTAGGTTTTCTAAAATCCCATTTATTGTCCGTGTGTTTAATTTTCGTGAAACCGACATGTACATTACTCCGCAAAGCAAACAGTGATGAATAACAGATAGCAAATCAAATACTGCCTAAAATGCGAGTACACATATTGTACATACTTGCTTTGCCTTCTTCCCTACAAGATTTAGCAAGAGTTGTGCATTTCTAGATTATTTTATATTTCATAGATATATTTCACAATAGTAAAAAAATACAATGTGATCATCTTTATATTTTCATGAAGGACATTAAAAAAAAAATAACAAGAACTTCTATGAATGTCATTTAATACTTGACATTCATAATAATAATAAATAATAGTAGCTGTTTCTTATATAGCGCCTTACCAGTTACAATGTAACCGACCAAAGCGCTTACAGCAAATATTACCCCGGTCACTGGATTCAATTGCGATTCTGCACATTACAGTGCGCACTCTCCACTCATCTGGGGAGCATTCCATATAAATTAGAACGGATTCCATGGTCACAGGGGTTTCAATAATAAGAGAAAAAAAATGATTTGTCTTTATATCTATTTTACCCATTTGTATTAGCCTTTTGTTTCTTCATTTCTCAATTTTAATATTTTCGTGTTTTTTAAATTTTATTATTAATCACAAAAATACCTAACAAATTAGTCGAACACTTTGTGCAGGAATTATTTTATCAGTCACTTTTACTATTCCAACGACGAAGGAATTGACAGTTTCTGTTGAAAGAAATTATTGACAATGAATGGTGTGAAGAGCTTTCCATGAAGAAGAAATCTTGATAACAAAAGATCTTAGAAATCATTGACAAAGTCCTACAGCCCTGAACATACTTATACATGTATTTATGGGGTAAAATTGGTCTCCACGCTAGATATTAAGAATAAAAAATAGCATGTAGGCCTACGTTCAATGGAGTTTAAGCATTACACTTGCATTTAACAAACTAATTCTATTCATCTCTCAACAGGGGAACTAGAATTTATGTGCCATTGGACACCAAGATAGGACAAGGTACAAGTGGAACAGTTCAGACTGGACAAAGGGGTCCCTTATCAAGAACTCCCACTAACGTTCCTGGGTCTAGGAACTATGTTTTCCCATCCGGACAGAGACCTATTGTTGGACAACAAAGACCAAGCAGGGTCGTACCTAGACCCGTGGTTCAAAGACCTGTGGTTCAAAGACCTGTGGTAGCAAGGCCGCAAGTGACGACACATAGAATGCCAACCCATCAACATATTCCAGGCAGGACACGACCGAGTGCAAATATTCCAAGTAGGACACCATCGCGGGTTCCCTCAAGGGTTCCGACGCAGTCAAGAACTCCCGTAAGGACGTCACCGCTTGGGAATTTTCCCTCGCGGACGCAAGTGAACGCGCGACCGACGATTCCAAGGACAATCCCACAATCGAGGGTTCCCCCTAGGACCCCTGTCAGGACCCCGGTCAAGACTCCAGTCAGGACCCCTGTCAGGACCCCTGCCAATACCCCCTATGTATCTAGGACGCAGTTGTATAGCCAGTCAAGGATCCACAGCACGCAACAAGTATTGACCTCCAGGCAACTGCATGTTCAACAAGGTGCCCTTCCCAAAACACGCACCAATGGCGTTTGCAGGTACCATGGATACTACCCAATCGCTTGTTGCACCGGTTGGAGAAGGACAGTGAACCCTAAGAAACCTTGGACATACTCCTGTGAACGTAAGTACAACCAATATCGTTAGCTGTCCTTTATTACATGCCTTCAGTTCCAACATGTATGCAATTCTTTTTCGAAAATCCACCCTAAGGTATACACCAGAAGGTGAAGAACACACGCGCGATGACATCATCAGATCATGGTCCATTTTCTATCATCTGTCAGCGCCATGCATCTCATTGGAGTTTATTTGGTAAGGCTCTGCCCCCTTTTAGCCGGTCGATTCTCCACTGATTGACCTCCCAGACCCGGAGTCTAAATACGGTCTCAGGTTTGAACTTGACACAATTATCCCGTCTTTGATTATATAGGTCTTATGCGTTCACGCCCCTCTTATGCGTTTTCCGGGTGGCGGAGAACAGCCTCATATTATCTCTCCTTATAGTCTTAGCTAAGGCATCTTCCTTCACGTGCACTGGAAATAGGCGATATCTTCTGTAGACAAGAAATTCAGATGAAAGATGCCTGAAGGCTTTTTATTAGTGTAGTATGAATCTCACAAGTAGTCCAGATCTGTCTGAACAAAGTTTTTATTTGACCTAAACGTCCATGTGGAAATTAAATTAAAACTTACGATGATGGCGACTCGTCTGATAGACAAATTAGGGCAGGAATATTAGTTGTTGTCCTTTTCCATTTCATCAGAAATATTCACAAGCTGTTATTCCATTCTACTGGTTATAGTTGACATGGTATAGGTGTACGCATTATAAAGAGGTGGATTTAGGACTTTAAAAAAATAGGAAGGGGACAGGGGGGACGGGCAATATATTTGAAAAAAAAGCGAAATTCCATGATCCTTGGGAAAGCGTACAGTGGATAGTGACTGACATCATATTTCCGGGAGAGAGAGAGAGAGAGAGAGAGAGAGAGAGAGGGGGGGGGGGGATTTTCCCTTCTTGGATCCACCTTAATGTATGTGCTTTTAAATCTTTAAACCGTTAATGTAGAGAATTTCAGTGTAATTAACTGTTTGGATCGTTGTTAGACTTTCTTATTATCTACCAATGAAGCACTTCACCTCCTCGATGATGGCAACACATAAGGCCTCGGACTGTATGGTTGAAGCGATAACATGTGTAATTGAGACTACGCAGTCATGGACAAGTAATTAGGATACGTTAGCGCATATCTGTCACCTTTGATGCGTTAATGATGATGAGGGCGGTCCGAAAACTTGATCAAGTGATACCCTTGGGTTGAATACAACCTGTCTAAAAACTCCACGTGCCAATGACAAAGATGGATTAGGGATCCTGGAAGAATATGAAAAACAACGCAAGTAGAATTTTCTTGTAGAACACATTTTTTTCTTTTCAACTTTATCAGAAATATATATTCAAAAAATCTCAATCATGATGCAATACCCCCATCCGCAGCATGGGCCGCGGAACCGGGGGGGGGGGGGATGGGGGCTGCAGTCCCCACTTTTTTGAGTAGACATGTTAAAAAAAAATCTCGGAAAAAGGCTCGAAAATTGTCATTAATGAGTGAAATCAGATCAGCCCCCCACTTTAAAAAAACGCTCCACGGCCCCTGTACGGTACTATTCGTAAATGAATTTTATGGAACAGCGAGGTTTAAAGGCCACGTACCAAAATAGCATTTATCACCAATGACAACGAGGTATGATGTAGTGTGGCTCTTTGGAAGTTGCATTATGCATAAATATGACAAATGCTAGGCTACATATTGCAAAGATGAAGAACAACAGAAGCTGTAGTGGGTTCATGCTGTGACACGGCTAATAAAAGTGTTACAAATTATCTTTCACCTTTTATTTTATCTTTTTAAAATGAATATTACACCTATTACAGAAAAAAACTGTACCAGTTAAAGCTTCCCAAAATAATATGATTTTTTTTTTTTTTAATCGGGGGGGGGGGGGGGGGGGAGTCTTATACCACTACTGTACATGCGTGGACTTTTCCGTTTTGAGATGGGAGGGGGCCTTGTCTATGACTGGCCGAATGATGTTGATCACATTACCGATCTGGGCTTGTGATCACAGTGGGACTACATATCAATTGATTGGTGTTACCCTCGTCTAAACATAGGTGAATGAATTGGAGGAGGAGGAATCTGGGCCACAACAAATTTGGGCAGTACAATTCAAGTGTGACAGCATGGTTTTCCTTCTGGAAAGTATTTGTTTGAGATTGATAGAGGTAGAGGGAGAGAGGAGAGAGAGAGAGAGAGAGAGGAGAGAGAGGAGAGAGAGAGAGAGAGGAAGAGAGAGAGAGAGAGAGAGAGGAAGAGAGAAAGAGAGGGGAGAGAGAGAGAAGAGAGAGAGAGAGAGAGAGAGAGAGAGAGAGAGAGAGAGAGAGAGAGAGAGAGAGAGAGTTACACTCTAAAAGCTTAAGTATTAAATCACAAAGGGCTGAGGAGTGACCACTTTTCCAAAATGGTAGATTAACGCTTTTAACATGCTGGATTCAGCCCTTATAGTGTTGCATATTCACCTGCATGTTAAAAGTGTTTATCTGCCATTTTGAAAAAGTGGTCACTCCTCGGTCCTTTTAAATGGTGATTTAACACTTAAGAGAGAGAGAGAGAGAGAGAGAGAGAGAGAGAGAGAGAGAGGGGGGGGGGGAGAGGGAGAGAGCGAGAGGAGAGAGATGGGGGGGGGGGGCGGTGTGACCTTACTATGAAGTGAACATGTCACGACGATATTTTTGGGGAAAAAATCCTCTGAATAAATTCTCGTCTTCGAACAGATAACAACAATCATGAAAATCGGACAAAGGGTATCATCAAGCTCGATTTGCAGCTGTAAAAGTTTGGCAAGCTAAATTGAAAATACTACGATTATTTAAAATGATTCCTAGATAAAATCAGGTTTAATGGCAAGAGTGATTACCGTATCATCGCCCCATAAGGAGCTTAAGGACATACACTAATTACACCTGTCAAACCCGATTAGAAGATATAAGGCATCCTAATGAAACACTCTCTGAAATTGCATTGCTCAACATTATTACGCAATCAGAGAGATGAATGCAATACTTCACCTGGGCCGTTTTGGCAATCGTTAAAAGAAACATTATCTGTAACCATCCAACTTCAGCAAACCAATAATTGTATTTAACATGTATATGATTACTCCTTTTTTGTCAATAAAACTACTATGAAATTCATTCCCTATAGGAAACCAATTGATACCAAAGGGTAAAACCCATTAATCTCCTATAAAAAAAAATCACCCCAAGAAATTTATATTTGATGCTAACCATTTGCAATAATTGCCGGATCCTTCACGTTGGTCAAGTCTTTACGTGCATATTTAAATGTGCGGACCGATGATAGACATGCTTTTTAACCATTTCGAAAAATTGTGTGAGAAAAAATTGTATGAGAAAAGTATTATCATTGTATGTAAATGTTTGTTGTACTAGTCATGCTCGTTAATCTCTTTATTATTTTTCCAGACAATAGTCAAAATAGATATGAATTCCAATTGTTCTCAGCAATAGAGCCTCCCATCCCCGTCATGCTCATGTATTTCATTTGGTATCCATCATCATGATCATTCGCAAACGACCATTATCACTATAGTCAGAGTTTTGAGATTCATTTGTCGCATTTCTTTATTTCGAACACGTCAAACTCGATTCAAAGTGAAATTACATGTTATTTCGTGATAAAGAAAATGGAGGTTACAAACAAACAATGACAATTATGGTGGCTTCTAAACCGAAATGATTTAAATATTCCAAATAAAGTTCCATGACGTTATTTTTCAATCACATTTTCATTTATTCCGTTAATCACCGAATGACTCATTTTTTCTCATGGTCGCGTACATTAAATTTGACTGACAATAAAGGAATCATGAGTATATTTTTATCTTCTTGCTTGGTGTTCCATTGTTGTATAATTTGTCCGGGGGACATGTTTATTGTGAAGAAAAAACGCGTGATTGCGTGTAATTCCAAAACATGACAGAATGTTACTTGGAGCCATTTTCTTTAGTAAGTGTTAGCAGTTAGTGGAGAGAGCAAATAGATTATCAGGCAACACAGAGATGACCATTCAGCTAACATGCTTTCAAAGAAAGTTTCCCCAGGCTGTTGCATAAAGCATTTAGTAATCAGAATGTATGTTAAGTGATCTCTTTGTAAATCTTGCACTGTCTCCGTGGTCATTTCTAGAGATTTTATTGAAGACTCAGTAGCTCACCACCTGCAAGCCCTGTATATATGGAGGTTGGAAAAAAATGAGAAAAATTGAGGTTATGTTTGTTAGATTTATCGGGGAATCATAGAATGATCACTGTTCTGATTACTGTTGTCATCGACGTTTGGTGACCCAATCATGAACGAATATTCTTTAAAAAAAAAAAATTCTGTCATAATCTAATGTCTTCTTTAAGAATTACAGAAAAAAAAATATTACTTACAATTTTATAGAATTGAACCATTCATATTACACGTATAGTTTTACCAAATTATAGTTTTATTATACATTATTTCCAATTTCATCTCTAATATACTTTCTGATGACTAAACCAATTTACTTATTTGCCATATCTATTTTTCCTGTGCGTTTTCTTTACGAGCTTGTTTATCAAATTATAATTTCCGATTTAATTCGGACTTTATCAGTTGTCTCGAATATAAAACAATAAACTCTCCATTGTCAGTTTTCTATTTTTGAGTATTTATAAAAGAGATCTTCCTTCCCAGGTCCTGAGGGAGGGAGGTCGGTTTTCAGATTTTAATTCGCTGTTTCTGAAGATTCATCCATAGTTTCCGTTATGGTAGATGAGTAACAATCATACTCCTTGAGCCTGGAGGAGACATCTGACAAATGATTATTGTCCTCTTTTGACAAGCTGACCGCCAATTGATGCCATGTTTGGCTTAATTGGTCACCGGGAGAGGAAGTCGTGTAGAGACAATTGAAGCGTCGAGCGAGAGCACCAGTCGGTAAGGCTCTGAGATGGAAATAGAAATTCGGAGCGATGAAGAAAATAAAGAGAGAGAGAGAGAGAGAGAGAGAGAGAGAGAGAGAGAGAGAGAGAGGGGATGTAATGGAGCTGGGGATGGAGAGGAGTTTAAAAGTGTAGATTAGTGCTCCCAGAAGCCAATAAGTCCAGAATAATTTTCAGTAAAACAATTTCTTCTTGAAAATCACGTTATCATATTGTGGAACCATAGTAAATTTATCTGGATATTCAAGATAAGAATCAATAAGGTTTATCCAAGATAAGGTGGTTGTTTTTCAGTGACTGAGAAGCATCAGGTCTATCTTGAAATTTACTAGAATCCATATTCTCACAAAATCAGCCTGTCAACAACTAACATTTCAGGCCCAACCAACTGTAACCCAAATGATGGACAAGAGCGGCTCTAAAGTCATGAAAGTGGACACGATTGACTTCAAATCTTCAGTTTGCTTCTTGGTCTAAAAATTCGGAAAAATAACCACTCTATCCATATTTCTATGTTGACTAATGCAGACCACATGAACCAACATGTCAAGATCATATCGAATCCAAAGCCCTGAAGTGGTCTCAGTCCCATGCGATGAGATGAGCACTGGTTATTTGTATACCTTTCGATAGACTGCACAAAGGTTTTGGTTCTTGCAGATGATCACTGCTGGCGGCGTATGGTCGCGTTGAGTGAAGAAGATCCAGAAAGCGCGCGCTTTTTTCGGTCAACCATTGTCTGTCTGAAAATGTCGCCTGGTCTCTTGAGTTGGTCTCTTGAGTTGGTCTCTCTCAAGGAAGACATCCTATGTTAAGTTATTGTGACTCATCAAGGAGGGAGGAGGGGAAGGGGGTAATGGGCCATGGGGCAGCATGACCTGATGACAAGTTTTTGCATTTTGTGGTGGTATTTTCGATGATATTTAAAAAGGTTTTGTTATGAAGCTGTACCTATCGCGTATTCCACAACATTGAACCTAAGCAGACATGTAATAAATAACGAGCATTAATTCACGTTATTCAGCTGCTTGCAAATAATTTAAACGATTAATGTCTCCATTATGGCAATTAAACATCACAATGCATTTCTGTTACATGCTATCCCATTAAATAGTTTCAATGATCATGATAAATCGGGAAAAGCGTCTGCTTAGAGCCCAAAGGGCGTTGGCGTTTAACTCATTTTCTTTAACAGAACGTTATTACCCTTCTGGCTCTCAGCGAAATCTCATAAAACAGAAAGGTCTGGAGGAGATAGATTGATAGATAGATAGATAGAGAGAGAGAGAGAGAGAGAGAGAGAGAGGGAGATAGAGGGGGAGGGAAGAGGATGGGGAAGAAAGAAAAAGAATTATGGTTTATAAAAGAAGACCATGGAAGGAGAATGTTATCAATCATGTTTATTGTGATTGTGGAATGCGGGGAAAGTTTAAGTGTTAAATAGAGTTTCAGGTTAGAATGATCATGGAATGATTAACCCTTTGCATCGCCTAAAACTGATCGATGGCACTAACAAGAAATATGCCATAAGTACCATTTTGGGCAGTTGGTTTGAATGAAAGACCATAACCCTGACGTATTTTTCATGCAGAAACAGAAAAGATCAGGATGACACCCCCATCATTTTGCTACATGTCGGACTGACCGGGCTGACGTGGGGACAATTGGGCTGTAATTAATCCAGTTATTCAACCCAGTTTATGATGAATCGTCCCTTTTCAACCCTTTATGCTCTGTCTAATTGTAGTATTTATTCATCCTCTGTAACACTTGTCCTTGGCCCGTTAATGCATTGTAAGATGATAATACATTTTTTGATTGCTCTAGTATATCATGTCGAACATCTGTGATGGAGTGGAATTTGAGATGAGGATTTTTTAAAATTACGGAACAGAAAACGACGAAATCTCACGTCTATATCGGTATAATCTGCACCTTAATATATGGGATATTGTTCTTGATGACTTCCTGTAAAATGGTGCCAAGGTTATGTTAGAGCGTCAGTACGCGAAAACACGAAACAGGTAAAATTTTTACTACTAATGAAATATTCTTATCCCCACAAAACGAGAAGTGTCGTCATATTCTTGAATCTTTACTGTTTTGATATTTTAAACATGATGTTTAGCACTGAGTTTAGCACTGAGTATAGTCTGCAAGCACAGACCCTAATTTGACACTTTTATTAGAAAATCAGTGTGTCTTGAGAGAAGCCTAACCCAGTTACCTACTGGTCCCTGGTCAGGAGCAGCTATAGTACATGACCTATGTTAGTCTTACAGTGCAGACACTCTTCTACGACTGACCAAGCTTTGTAAACTTTGTGCCTGTAAACTACACTGAATATTGGGACCAAAATAGCATGGGAAAGATTTTTTTTCTTACTTTCACCAGAAATAGACCTTCTGTTTAACCCAATTTCGGAACAACATGAGAGTATCGGCGCCGTGATCCTTTTTACTTTTCGTCTTATACATGCAGATGGGCCAAACTAACTCACAATTTCCTTTATGTGCTGACATGTTCTGGCAATTCATGTAAGATAAATAGGCAAAGTGGGCTAGATAAATACAGAGAGTACACACAGAGGTCGGCGAGGATGCAAACCCTATGGTGAAACTAATGTAACCTTATCTACACCTCTCGGCGCTTGGTCTATTCATCAAGTCTCGAAGACTTCACACCTTTGTTGATCTTCTTCCGCGCTTTGGTCCATTACCGAAGAAACATTCTTGTTCTCCTGTCCAACTAAGCAAAATCTTTCTTTTTTCTTCTTCTCGTCCTCTCCCTATTTCGCCACATTCCTGGATATAAGAAAGAGAATATTCATATCGCTTAGATTGCACAAAATAGGTATCCGAGGTTATCCTATCGGTAAATACTTTTTTGTCTGACGCTAGAGAGTCTGGCCATTATAATTCATGGTGAAATTTGGCATGTTTCATATCTTAATCCTTGAATGTGAAGCATATATCAATTCCAACATGTTCAAGATATTTGGCACGTTTAAGGTTGCCACTCAAGTAGGCCATAAACCCTCATTTCTTTTCAAAATGTCACTATTTATTTGCAAAGCGAAATTGTGTTTTCCGAATTTGGGGTGCAAAGGGTACACGAACTATGGAAAAAATAGTTACTTAGTGTGATATCACAATAGCTTTTATATAGATTAACAATCAAACTCGGTAAAGATGGATGAGGTTTGGTGATTGATTCACAGTGAGATTTGAAAGAGTACAGCGTCAAAATTTTTGTGGGTTAGATCATAAACGGTCCTGGAAAATTTCCATCCATGCAACCCCCCCCCCCCCCCCCGAAAAAAAAAAAAAATCGGGGAAAAAAAATTATTCTGACAACAACCCCGGATGGTTATGACCGTTTTTAGGACAACTACCATTCTCGGATAACAGTATCCCTGGATGATTACCTTCCGGATAATCCCCAATCTGGGACAATCACCAAACCAGATCAACACCCGACCAATTACCCATCTTGGATGACAATCCCTTGACATGGCTCACTGGCAACCCTAATTGTAAGACAATACATGTACATTCAGACTTGGACAACTACCGCCGGACAATTACCGTAATCAGCTACACATCATGCTCATGCAAGATCATTGATATCGTACTAAAAGTAAAACATACAACAATTGAACTAGGGGGGAATCGTCGGGTCCTAGCTGTGCGGAAGTTAATCATTCTAAAATCCAAGATAAAGTAAATGATAATGTTTGGTATACCACAGGAAGTTACTCCTACCGTCGAAACCAAAAGGGAAAGTTTCTTTTTAGCTCATCGGTTTTATTAACTGTAAATCTTGTACTTGTCAGCAGCCTCGCTCATTTTCAAAAACAACTTAAATTTGACCATCATGATATCAACAAGGGAATAGCTATTCTAGATATTGCATCAAGCAGTTGATACCTTACTTCTTAGAAATGTTTCGCGTCTATAAACTTTATTACTCTATTCAAACCAATATGTGGTGGATTTTCCCTTGGAGGAAGATTTAGTGTTATGAAGACACAGTGAGAGGGATACAAGGATGGTCAGTATTATTGCATCTGTTAGTTCTGGTTTCAAAATGATCATGGAACTCACTTTGAAGTTGCGGGCTTGCACAGATCTCCTCCTCCAAGGATCGGATCTGACTACGTTTGAAATATTGTTTTCTTTCTCTCTTCAGTCAACCATCTAAAAGTTTTTGATTTCTCTGTAAATTATTCTTTGCACGTCTGAGAAATGCTCCTAAGGTTTTTTTTTTTTTTTTTTTTTTTAGTCTCCGCTCTTAGGGCACTCTCACCCCAAGCTATTGTTTTTAGAAGTGTTCCTCCAACTATGTATGTACTGCGATCATTATTTTGTCATTTTTTTCTTCTTCAAAATACATGTACATCATTTTGTTCATTTATGACCTAGTATACTTACATTGGAACTTTGGAAAGAAATGTCTTTATTTTCTTCAATCAAAGAATGTATATGGTCATGTTGATAAACATGTTAAAATATTTGATTCATAACGTATTTCTTCAAAATGCAAACAGAAAAGGACTAGAACAGGGAGTTTTTAGGAGGGGTGACGGTGACATAGCGAGGAGGGACATTGTGTGTAGGGGCGGTCTCGGAAGGGAGAGAGAGAAAGAGAGAGAGAGAGAGAGAGAGAGAGAGAAAGAGAAAGAGAGAGAGAGAGAAAGAGAGAAAGAGAGAGAGAGAGAGAGAGAGAGAGAGAGGAGGGGGGGGTGGCGGGGGTTGGATGGAGTGAGTGCCCCAAGTACCCCAAGGATACTCCACAAGAGGGGGTACAAATAACTCCCAAAAATCTAACCATTTCTGATCTGAAAGCTACGCATGTGCGTGTCGAGGAACAGATGTGTGGGTGTAATTCAACACGCCAAAAAGCGCACCTGTCCGAACATCACAATTACCCGAGGAAAATCAAACTTTAGTAGTTCATTGGTACTTTCTCCTAGGCTTTCCATCATCCCAGGAGTCAAAGGTCATAGTCATTGGCAAATAAGACGGACCTTCCGAACGAATGAAGCATCGGAAAGGTTCCAGCCGAGAGCGAAATATGGCATTTTATTTTCCTTCTCCGGTCGCCTCGTTGACGAAGGTCCCAATAACAAGTTTCGCCGGAAATAAAGAAAGAAAATGGAATTATGTTTGAGCTAGAATTGACGATAGCGTGACCTAGACATGCATGAGAATATTATATGGCTGGTCAAAATATTTCCTTTTCAAAACTTCTTATAATAGAACGCTTGGGATATGTCAGGGTTGACCATAATATTTCTAACAGGAGGATATAAAAACATGCTATTAATAACGTGTCTCCCATGGGAAACGGCGTTCACAGTTGCAAGAATTGCTTTCGAATTCTAAAAATATGTTTTAAAGAGAACTGACAAGTGATAGTTCGTATACTATTCTTTATACTAATATAAAAAAACAAAAACAAACACAAGCACAAAAAACACGAAGGAGATATTTGTATCAGGCTTAAACTGCTGTAGAAAATGCATACTGAAATATAAGGGGAAGAAAGTTAGGTTTTGATAGAGAAAATGTCTCTCTAGTATTATTTCCATTTTTTGATTGCGTTAAGGCCACCGCACACCTTACGATCGGTCTGCGATCCGATTTGTGAAATAAATCGCTATGGCATTAAATATTGGCATTTTAACAAATGAAATCTACCTTATTCAGATTCTGAAAAAGTAATATGAATACTAAACATAGGGTTTGGGTGAGCTGTCAGCTTTCTACAGGGAATAAGGGCAAAATTTGTTTCAAATCGTAGGCAGTTGTACGATTTTTGTGACGTCACTACGACTCGGAGCCGATTTGGCTATTCCACCGACTAGAAAACTCGGCAAAGGCCATTATCGATTTTACTATCTGTACGACTATTCAGACCCTCAATCAAAAATATTTTTTCGTTTTTAAATGATTCGTCAAATGATATTACGTTTTCTTCTGAAATCGGATCGCAGACCGATCGTAAGGTGTGCGGTGCCTTTACGTAAATGTACTTTGGACATTCCTTGTTATATAATGCCCAGGAAAAAAAAATACCGATGGGTCTCCAGCAAGTGGGACTGTGGTGCCCCACTACCTGTCTCGGGAGGTTTCCTACCCGCCCCCGTTGATCAATTCCTGGATACGTCACTGTTGGCTTTCATACTTCAAATACAGATGTTGCTAAAAGGAGAGCCAGAGATAGAAAGAGAATAAAAAAAAAATCAAAAAAAATCGGTGGTATAAACATGTGATGTGATCTACCTAGTGTTTGTGTGTGTTCCCATTCCTAAGGTATTGTGTTAACTTAAGAAGACTTAAATCTAAGTGCATAACAAGAGTTGGCAGTATCTAACATGCTCACCTCATAACCGCCCCAGTGATACCAACTGATAGGTCGCGCTGAAAGAGAACATACGAACACCCCGAGAGAGAAACAAAATCTTGGATAGTTTATTTGAAGAGCAAAAGTTCGTCCGGTTGCTTAATCGAAGAATATCGTGTATTTTCTTTAACCAAATGAAATACAGTAGAGTCTAGTTTTTATCATGTTTATAATGACGTGTAACTTATTCCCTCACATACCCCCACGTAGTTTCTAACGATATTTAGTTCCCCACCACCACCACCGCCATTGTGACGTTTCCTGGCTAGCTCATTTGATGAACGAAATAAACGGTTCTGATAGTGAGAGAGGGAGAATTACGAGTCCATTTGGTGTGTCTTCTGGTCCAATTTTCGCTTATTACCTCTATAATCTTTATTGAGAGAACGTGTTATTGATGCACATTATACAGGTAACATGAACTGGTGACACACCCTTACCATGCTTACTACAGACAATATTTGATATTTGTTTCTTTTGACAAAGAGAAAATGACCAATTGGCATGACTGGTGTAAAATAATGTATTCTGAAAAACATGAGTAGAGGAAAACAAGAAGAAGAAAAAGAAGAAGAAGAGCGATCCATTAATCAATATTCCAGGAATTCGTACAGCGCATACCACGTTCATTTCCATGCACTCACTTCCAAAGTGCATTGGAAATTACTACCCCCGGATTTTTTTTTTTAATTTTAGGACTGCTCGGGAAATATTACCCTTTCTGTATTACAGCGTATATCACATATATCTCAATGCGCTTCCAATACAAAGTGCATAAAAAAGTTATTACCCTGGGAAAAAGTTAGTCAGCAGCTGAATTTTTAGGACCACTCCAGAAATATTACCCTTCTTGTAATGCGTATACATCTTACTAATGCGTTCCCATTGCAAAGTGCATTGGAAATTGTTACCCTGGAGAAAGGCATTGTAGCCCAGTCACACCGCAGAGAACAACACCAGACCGACAATCGACCGAACAAAAATCTGCATTACACCGAATGGCGAAGTAATGGTCGGTATGGAATCGGTTTGTAGTCGGTTTGGCAGTGTGACTGATACCTCAGTCACACCAACGAGAACGACCCCAGACCGAACAAAAAATTACATTAACCCGAATGTGTCGGTTTGGAATCGGTTTCGAGTCGGTTTGGCCGTGTGACTTGAGGTATCAAACAGGTGAATTGTGAGGAGCGCTCCAGTAATGGGTGTGACGTGTTTACCCCTGCAGTGCTGCATTCCTCACCCTCACACAATAGAATGCAATCGTCTTGAACTTGACCTCCTTCTATACACAGTCAATACAGCCAGGTTAAGGTGTTTTTTGGGGTATTGTTGTAGGCTATATTAAAGGTACATTGGAACCGTTCAGAAGATTGAGACCTACTATATATGTTTTTTAATCCTGTTCTACTGCTTTCAGAGTAAACGTGCACGTGGTTTATACGTGTAGTCGAAATGTAGGTTTGAATTAAAATATTATTACCGGTACTTAATGTAAAAATATTTCTCGCAAAGCAGTAGTATGGCAATTTAGAATTTGTCGCTGACGAGTATGACTTTATGACTTTATATTTATATGCATGTTTTTTTTGGGGGGTTTAAAAAAAAAAATTCTTATCAAACTAAGGAGAGTATTACCGCAAATCCAGCCAGGAAAATATTTATCGCAGCTTATGTGTTCGTGCTTTTATTAGTAATATTGGCGATTTGTAAGTGCTCATGTCCACCATTCGGTAACGCCACTCCTTGTGCTTTAATGGCTATTACCCCCGTCATAGCCAATATGTGACGCTCAGTATCAGTAAGCAGATAAGTACCAATCTATACTTGGATGGAGAGTGGCAAATGTCGATAAATACATCACCAATTAATATATGGTACAAATGACCCTGAATGACCTCTATTTGTACGCGCACGCGCATCTGTTTTGGTGGACGCTCTACTTGTTCGCCCACCCACAGGAGCCCACCGTATTCGATCGGTCTGCGATCCGATTTGGGAAGAAAATGTATAAATAGCATTTGATATAAACATTTGAGCATGTAAACTTTATTGATTAAGGTTCGAAATAGTCATATAGACAGTAAAATCGAGAATACCGCCTATAAGCCAGTTCGTAGATACAATCTGAGCATGAGCAGATAAAGGTCATCTGTACCAAATTCTAAAACCCACTGACACGAATACTTGATATGTGCTCATGAATGTCATGTAATCATTATTCAATTATTCACCAATGGTGCATTCCATGATACCCAGGTGGAAGTATGCTTTTCAAAAGGCGAAACAAAAGCTATTCATGAGGCACATCTATCACTTTGAGAGTGATTATTCTAAAGTGCACAAAGTTGGACATCTCCATTTTCAAAATATCTGTGGATATTTGGGGGTCATTTGTACCATGTGCTAACTACGAACTGGTCTATTGAGAGCTCTCTATGTCTAGTCGGAGGAAAGGCCAAATCGGCTCCGAGTCGTAGTGACGTCAGAGCAGTCCTACGATTGTCTACGATTTTAAACTGATTTGGCCCTCATTCCGGGTATAAGGCTGACAGCGCACCAAAATCCTATGTTTAGTATTCATATCATTGTTCAGAACCTGCATGAGGTAGATTTTATTTGTTTAAATGCCCATATCAAAGCTGTTGCGATTATTTCCAAAATTGGATCCAGTCGATCCTATAACATGTATAGTGTGCGGTGGTAGGCTGAACAAGTAAAATTAGAATGGTGCGCGCGCGAATCGTCATGATCGTGGTGTTTACAAAATGACTTACCTTTATCTGCACATGCGCAAATTGTAATTACAAACTGGCTTATTAGATTCAAACCCCCGGGCCCTATGGAATGCACCATGTACCATAACCAATTCAAGAAGAAGAAGAAGAAGAAGCAGAAGAAGAAAAAAAAAATCGCCAAGGTGATTTTATTCCTATAATCATGATAATGATAATGGCTAAATTGGTTGCCCTGAAAAACTAAATATTTTATTTAAAAAAAAGCCAACCTGTGATCAATCATTCAATGCGAACAGTCATATCTATACCTCCGGGGAAGAGTATTCAGTATAAGAATTTAGCAAATTCCGAGTACGAAATTGTGTCAATCTTTAAATAGAAAATTGGACTATACGGACAGCATTCTTTGTAAACCAATCAAACAAATACATTATAGATAGCCAGTGTAAATATGGGTGTCCGTTCTTCAAATGATCAAAAAATAAATCATATATTTTCTGATCGTGATATTTTCTACATTTTTATGTCGATACTTTTGTTAGAAATATTTTCATTCATTCGTCGTGTGGTCAAGTGCAGAATTTTTGGTACTTAAGTAAACAAAACAAGGTCATTTCAAGGTCATTGAAACGCAACTTCGCTCCAAACGATATGCAGTTGCAGTATTCCGCCTCAGATTTTGTCACAGATTTTGCTCATCTTTATGATTAGAAACCATGAAGATGCAGTTTTTTAAATGAAATAATAAATAGTAACACTATTGACCTGCTCACAATCTTAACATTACAAGTGAGTAGGCCTACCCTTTAAACAGAAGTGGAAGCTACAATAAAAGTACACACCGATTTCGTATTAATTCAACAATTGGGAAAAGATGTCAACAAGTATTTACAGGTGCATCCCTGCAAGTTGATTACCCCCAAAAAGCAAGAACTGTGGAGTCATTGAGACTTTAGGTAAAGACTTTGGCCGAATTATTCCTGCTTCCGTCCAGCTCCTTTCCAGTCGTCTCATCACCTCAGAGGTTTTTTTTTTAAATTCATATGGATGTCTTCTGTAGAAGGAAGACACAACCTCACTTATCTGTTAGACCAGTCCCCTTTTTGGCCAGGTCCCTAAAGGTTGTCCTCGTTTAGGACTAATTTGCCTGCACCATCTGGTGCGTGTTGACCAATATGGTCACTCGTCGGAAGTTTTTCGTTCGAGGACTGGTGATTACACGAGGGCCAAATTTCATGAATTAATTTGGCGGATTTTCATAGGTTTGCTCCAAACAAAACCTTCGAATTTGTATTATTATTCAAAATGATAAAAACTAAAAATAAATTTCCTTGAGCATTCATGAGGCCGTAATTCGGGTAGCGTAATCCTGAAAAGTGATAATCGAACTATGTTATAACCGTAGAAGCTGTCTTTAAACGTATTCTGAATTGATAATCATGTGGAAGATAATCCGGGCTTGTTTGAGCCAGTAAAAGATAAATAAGAAAATAGCTAATTTCTAAACTGGAATGGATACAATGACCCACCCCCCCAAAAAAAAAAAAGAAAAGAAAAGAAAAATAATAATAAGAAGAAGCCCACTGTACACTGATAATTGGGTAAAGTATTGGAGTTTAGTCCCAACGGGTCCATTTTTTTTTTGTCTGTATTTTCTTGTTACTCAGACTCAACTATTATACAACTCTTTTAAAAAGCAAATCCTCTCCACAGACGTTATTTTGAAGAGTAGTATTTCATATGTCAGTGTAGGTCTTCATTTCTTTATAAATTAGAATTTCTGGATGCTAAATCACGATCACTATGAGGAACATGCAAACATTCTTCGTCCTGTTTATACTAATTCAAAAACAACAGCAACAAACAAACAAACAAAAACAAACAGCAAACAAAGAATCGAAAGTGTAAAACCAGGGAAATGTAACTAGTTACATCTCCCTGGTAAAACCAAAAGCTTTCACGAATTGTTAATG
Organism: Heliocidaris tuberculata; assembly: GCA_025618425.1. Lineage (NCBI taxonomy): Eukaryota > Metazoa > Echinodermata > Echinoidea > Camarodonta > Echinometridae > Heliocidaris > Heliocidaris tuberculata. The sequence continues at coordinate 13,660,423 of CM046846.1, forward strand.
TAGGCCGATTTCGCGGCACGGAACTTTCGCGAATCGCAAAACTCTCATGAATTTGTGCCACTCGTGAACTTTTCGAACTTTTCTTGCGCGCGAACGTTTCTGGTGTTACAGTAGCCTTACATCTCGTAAACCAATTAAGCAGGGAAGTGTCATTTTGCAAGTTCATGTGATTATTCCATGAAGTCGTGATCATCCTCATGGCAATTTACTCGATCCACTGTCCTTCAATTGAGATCAATGCAATCTCAAATTTCTATCCAAGGCTCACCATCCAAAGAATAGCGTAAAGCCTTGCTGGCAATATCATGAATACGTAAGACAGTAATAGGGTAATTGCATTTCTTGAATCTGTTTTGCTGTCAGGCTACATGTCCATGTATGTCCTCAGTTGCAGCATCTCGTCGTAGAGTCCATGATTGGAGATACCCTCCGCATACCCTCAGTTTTATCTCTGAAACGTGCTGGACTTTAGCATGAAGCTGGGACAAGGGAACCATGTTTGTTCGAGAGTCATCTTCTGCAGTCTGTTTGTTGAACTATAAACATTGGAATAATGCCTATTCACCTTCCTATTTTGATGTATTGGAATTTTCAGCAAGCCTCCCTTGTGGTCTGGGTTACATGTCGTTTTTTCCGAAGGTTCATAATTCGGAAGGTTTGTTACTCCGAAGGTTCGTATTTCCGAATTTTCCTTTACTCCGAAGGTTCGTGACTCCGAAGGTTCATAATTCCGAAGGTTCCTAATCATGCTAATTCAGAAAATGAAAAAGGGTTCACAATCCCCAATCCCCGAAAATGTAGTAGAACACTACATCATTTTTCGGAATTATGAACCTTCGGAATAATGAACCCTATTTCTTTTTTCGGAATTATGAGCCCTTTTTCATTTTCGTAAAAAAGAGAACCCTTAGCTGTTTCATTCTCGGCATTATGAACATTTTGAGTATAGCCTACAGAATAAAATAAACCTTAGGAAATATGAACCTTTGGAATTACGAACCTTCGGGATTATGAACCTTCGGAAAAATGGCATGTAACCAACATTGGGATAATACCTACATGTATGCAGTATCCTGTTTTGATGTCTTGGAATTTTCAACAAGCCTCCCCTTGTGGTCTTTATGTTGTTTGCATTGTATAAAAGAAGCAATCTTGTCATTCATGTTGTTGAAGTCATCTCTCCCATCTTGTCTCTGTTTGAGGTAGGACTTACTTGGGTTCTTGGGAAGCCTATTCATCAGAAGACGTTGTTTGGGATTAGAACATTTAGATGTACCTTGCGGGTTTCTTTTGGTTACAGAGGTGATTAATCTTATAAAGATTACCGCACTAATGTGAAAGTCCACCTCTTAATTCGAATCTTTGTCAAAATGGAAAATAAAACATCGAAATACACGAAAAAAAAAAGAAAAAAAAAAAAGATGATAACTTACATGGCCTTGGGACCAGGAAGGACATTGCAGGATTAAGCTATTTATTTATTCTTTCATTTATTTCTTCTTTCATGGGTCTGTTTTTCATTCATTTGTCACAACTCTCCTCCCAGTATGCCTCCATGTTTTGTTTTCAGAAGAAATCATTACAAGAATTAGTTATATGAAAATTAAAATAGTTATGAAATTATCAATTTATGTTAAAACACAAAATCAAATGACAACGCATCAAGGGAAAATCAAAAGATATTGAAGCAAATGAGGTCGAACATTAACACATAAACATATAACGTCATTTATCAATGATGCATAATGCTCTACATGCAATAAGCATGATAAGTGTATGTTTATGAACATAACAGCGACGAATGTCAACGATGTTTCATAAATACAAAACAATACAATACATGGATAGGAATTATATGCTATTCTCAATTTCTAGACTTTTCATCTCCGGCTGTCACATCATCACCTTAGGCAAAGCCATGTTCGGTCGGGCTTGTCACGCTTGTTACGATGTTGAACATGTTTGGAAATGATGCTGTCGGATCTTTATTGAGTATCCTCTTGTAGGGCCTACTTACAGTGAAAACTGTTGTAAACATGTGTACTATGATATTGTCTTCAGCCTGGCCTTGTTTTCAAGAACACTCGTCATTTACATTTTCCCAAGTCCTCTTCAGTTCGCTCTCTATCCTCTCTCATGGCATTCTTGCTTCTTCCTTTTTTTTTTTTTTTTTACAGCGAATACAAAACGCGAGAACATTATCCGCTCAAATTACAGTCGATGCATCCTTACAAATTTGTGCATTCTTGTAACTATTTGGCGTCATGCCGACTTCATAATATAATAAGAACACTTACGTGGTAAAGATTTACTCACTCAACTGCACTGGTAGAATGTGTAAAAGAAGGTGAGGGATTGGTAAAGAAGTGGGAATGAAGAGAATGATAATTGGAATAATAATGCTATTCCACTTTTGTATAGCACATATCATATTATGCTATAATGTTCCTATGTCCTTCAAAAGTGCTTTTGAAATTATATTATCAGCGCACAGTGCTTTTCAAGGAATACATCCTTGGTCGAGAAAGACGACTGTAGATGAAATGCCTCGCCTTAGAACGTTCGCACTGGGCATCGATTGAGAGTATTGTGAATGAACCAGAGCCGCAATGATTCCTTAATGGACATTTCTTCCCAATTTAGCATGAATATTTGTGATTCTGCGCCATTTTAACCTCTTGATCGAACATGAAATGGAAAAATTAAAAACAAACTCAGTGATAATTAGTTTGTGCCGTGCTCATTCTTAAAAGGCAATCCAACCTTGGTAATGAGATGACTTTTGTGAAAGCAGAAAAATAAGAAAAACAGGATGGTGAAAGTTTGAAAGAAATCGGACAAGGAATAAGAAAGTTATGGATGTTTGAAAAATGAGATCACTACATCTATGCGAATCTCAAATTGCAAATTTGTTGATTCGATTGTGACATTTTTTGTGGACAACTCTCCCATTTGTCGTCTTCGAGACGCTTTTACCCTCGGGGCAGTACTCAAAATATATTGGAGATAGCATATTGTTATTGGTCCTTATGAAAGAAAAAGATCCTATTGAGTAATATATTTTGAAAAAAAGTGACATTTTAATCATTTTTTGTGTTGGAGCGAATGGGGGAGTTGTCCACAGCTACATCACAGTGACATTACCTATTCGGCCAATTTGAAATTCCCATATGTATCGTGATTACAACTTTCAAAAATTCATAACTTTCTTATTGCTTGTCCGATTTCGTTCAAACTTTCACCAATCTGCAACTCTGATTTTTCCTCTTTCTTTCAAAGCAACTTATCATTAAGGTTGGATTTCCCTTTAATGACATTAATATGATAAGATTAGTTTATGGTGATCTTGTGTATAGGCCTACCGTACCTTTGAATTTGTGTTTATTCAGCTAATTGATGGAACTTCCAACAAAGGATTAATCGCAAAATATGAAAAGACAACTATTGGGATATTACACAACAGAGTTTAGGTGTATACGAACGAGGTTGTACATACTGATGGCTGCAACAAAGGGTATCATGTCATTTTGTCAAGGTCTTGAATCCAACAAAAGTCATCTCTTGGCTCCGATGCATAACAATGGTACAAGATGAGATTGATGCACACCCCCCACAATTGAAGTATGATGACATTGGAGAACATGACCTCCAATGAACTTTTATGAATAATCTATTCATTCAAATGAATTGTCACAACACGGCTTGATCAAAATTTATGGCAAAATTATAAATAATGGTACCGAAAACCTGTCTGTTTAAAATGAAAAAGAAAGTAAAAAATATAGGGGTCACTGAAAGGAGGTCATCCTCAGGCGCCCTTCTCTCAATCACAAATATTTAACCCCGGTGCCCAAACTTGGTTCACGGCAACGTTTCTCTAAGCAATAAATAATTATGCCCTTTTGCTCTATACATGCTTAAAGGGAGCCACCGCTCGATATCCATGTACGTTCAATTTCATTCGCTTACCCCTGTTACAAGGCCGTGCATAACAACAATCTTGGAGCAGCGAACAAAATTGCCGTAGAGGGTGGGGTAGTTTGAAAGTTGGGTTTTTCAGTTCGTCTTTTTCCGGTCGAATGCGTGCTGCATACACACAATTCATGCGTTTACCGAAGATGTACGGAGATTCCTGAATATTACCCGAGCCGGGCCAAGCTCCAAAACACCACGATTGGCGACTTTTCGGTCCCTTTAACTTCTATAAAAACCAACAATATTTCGTGATCTTTTCGATTTGGTTTGACACTCCCCGTAGCCAAGTAGTAACTCCCAAATATGAAGAAGACGGTTAACATTTCAAGAGAGGTTTGGGTAAAAAATGATAATGCACATATTTGACAATTGTTGGAGAAATCAACGTAATATCAATGGACGTATTTCTTCATACCCTAAGCATGCCCAAGGCAGTAGGTTTTACAAACGTCAGTCGCTCATGGAAATGTATACTCTGGCCAGGATGTCAGTTATTTATGTAGTTTTATTTATTTATTCAAAATATTCATACAGGATAAAAGGATCATTTGTAGGACTATTTTACATCTTGGTCTTGGGCCCCGTTTCATAAAACATGTTATCAATAACGAGTCACAATAATTGTTATAAGCTACTGAAATCCTTGCATTTGACTGGCTGAGAGCAAATTTGTCATAGATATGGGGCAGTTGTTACTTATAACAAGTTTTATGAAACAGAACCCTGGTATAAAAAAAAAAATGAGTATATCACATCAGAAGTGTTTATTAGTTCACCCCATATCTGTCATTCCACTGTAGAAGGAAAAATGATCAAAACAGCTTTCATTCTTAGCCCCTTGCTTTTTATCGGTTTGAACTAAACTCAGTGAAATCTCAAGACAACTTTTTGGGTCCTTACCAAAGGTACATATTTTTTAAAGGCCATATTATACAATTACACGTACATTCTTTGTTTGGGGTCTTCATTGTACTGCTGCAAGTACCTTTATAAATTGAATATGACAACACCATAGATTGTCGAGAAGACTTTGGAGGAGAAGAACTTGAAATCTCTCAAGTGCCGTTAACCTTTGCTTTTTCTCCACTCTTAGCATGCTTAGGAGGTAACAAAGGGAGAAGAACTGGTCTTTATGGAACCCTTGACGGGCATTAAACTTTACCAAAGTGACTTGTATTTATTAGTTTCCGTACAACATAGTACTGTTCGAACATAAATATGTTTTGCGTCGTTCTTGGGCATTATGATTGAAGGCGACGTCTGCTCTTAGGTATATTGCGAAAAGGAAAGCCCCTGAGATGGCCCGAGTAAGACAAACTTCAAGACTTTCTCTATGAGATGATACAGAAAAGTGGTCGAGATGGAATGATTCTCAGTGCCAAACTTGTTATGTTGTTTCTAACCAGAATATATCAAAATGCATTTTGGATGTTAGATATTCGTAAGTTGGTGTATTTACAGAATGTTGTTCATTTTGAAAAGACCGACTACCCTAATTCAACAAGAACTGTGAAATGATTAAGATAAAAATCAGTCTTTAAGTTATGTGTTGTTTTCTTTATTGTTGTGTAATGATATTTGTTAACTACTCACATTATTTAGGCACATTATAAAATCTTTGAGACCGTCATTTTGATTTCCATCTGTTATCGTTGAATTGAGCCGAATTTGATACCCATTTGCAGTTTAACAGTAACGATGTCTACTGTGTAACTTTGCCCTATATTACCAGAAAGGAATGCATAATTATCTCGGTAGAATAATCAGCAATGATTTCCCTATAATCATGATAATCATTATACCTGCATTGCGAACACAAACTTCTGTTTGCGATAAGGCATTATAATTGAAATTCATAGCTCAGAGTCATTAAACAGAGTACTATTTCAAAGATTTATGGTGTTTTGATCAAGCAACAACTGCTATAATTTCTCTATTTATGAGCGACTCTTGGAAGACATACTTTGAAGAAAAAGACTTGTGAGGATAGCGAACGAGGAGATGAAATGATCCCCAAACGGACATCTTGATATTAAAGGCTAAAACAATCCTCATAAAGATCATTTTAACTTAAGGCAATAGCTCGAGATAAAAGATGCATTAACGGTGATACATGGAAGAGAAATAAAGCTTAGATTAAAGATTGGCACATATGAAAGGAGAAGGGGGAAATGAAAAAGGGGAAAGGTGAAGGATGAAAATTACCAGTAGAGAGCATTGAGAGAGAGAGAGAGAGAGAGAGAAATGATGAAAGTGAGATTGCGTGAGGAAGAAAGAAAGAGAGAGAAAGAGAGAGAGAGAGAGAGAGAGAGAGAGAGGGAGAGAAGGATACAAAACAGCCTCCTGGAATTATTGTAAACACTGGTAAAAAAAGGCCATTCCGAATTACCTCCGTTCACCAATTATTTGTTAACATTTGTTCGCTTTCTGCTTTATAATTGTTGTTTGCCCATGCTTTAAATCACTATCCAGACAAAAAACATCCCAACAGAGTGATGACATGGGGGTAATGCCACCTATATTGCTTATTTTGTAATTCTTTTTTTTTAATATTCTTCAGAAAGAAGAAGAAGAAGAAAAGAGAATATCGCTCCTGTGCGAATGAGGGTAAAAATCGGTCGGTATATTTTGACGATATGCCTACAAGGATTAAAAAAAAAAAAAAAATCAACTACCTGTAGATTTTTTTTTTTAAAATCCACTGTTTTGCTGGTTTTGAAAATCGTCACTCATTTTCAATGACACAACGCAATTCACGTACTTGCATTGAGTACGTGTGTTGCGTAAATTCAGAACATCGCAAAAATCATACGGAACCGATTTAGATTTTTCAAAGATCACCCATCCACCAATGCAACTGTGCTGAAAATTACAGGAGCATGACATGTCGTCTGTTATGCTATAAGCCTAATGAATTAGTGCTCACGGAGTAGGTTAATACGAAGAGGTATGCGGGTTTACAATGGACAAAAAAAAAAAAAAAAAAAAAAAAAGGAAAAGGGGCGGAGAAGACAGATCATGAATTTAAAGACTCTATTACGGATTGCTGAAAAAGTAAAGTAAGTGAGGCATTAGATGGTCAGTAAAGAGAGAGAGAGAGAGGGGGAGAGGGGCAGACAGAGACAGAAAGACGGAAAGAGAGAGAGAGAGAGAGGGAGAGAGTGAGGGAGGAATGTCGGGGGGGGGGTAGAGAAAGGACAAATGGAGAGATGTTGCAGGATAAGGGAAATCGGGAGATAGAAAGAGAAAGAGAAAGAGGAGAGAGAGAGAGGAAGAGAGAGAGAGAGAGAGAGGAAGAGAGAGGAAAGAGAGAGAGAGAGAGAGGGAGAGAGTGAGGGAGGAATGTCGGGGGGGGGGGGGTAGAGAAAGGAGAAGAGGGGGTATAGGGAGCTCAAAAGTGATATATAGAGAGATACAATGAGACAGAGAGAGAGAGAGAGAGAGAGAGAGGGGTTTTTTTTTGGGGGGGGGGAGGTGGATGAAAATTAAGAAGGCGGGCAGGGACACTATAACAATTTGCTGTCATCTAAAGTAGACTACAATAAACAAAAAATTTCATGAATCATCTATGTAAATGTCATCCAAAATCGTGGACCTTGTCTCGTGTGGACTGCTCTCAAACCATTGCGGTAGTTTATCGTCTTGTAGATTTACTCAAACTGTGCATGTATACAGGTAGACGCCACTTCAAAATATCACTTGATTATAATGTCATCCCGCTTTGTCAACACAACTCAATGAGTCCTTGACTTATAATGTTATACATACCCAACGAGCATTGTATCGAATGAACTAACATAGCCGGAAAGTCTACATTCACAATGATTTTACTGGTAGTCAGCTGGTAGCAAGAGCCCCCCCCCCCCCACACACACAAAAGCATAGAAAAGCTGATCATGGATAGGGTCTAAATTAGTTCATTTGATGACTTCATTTTGTCTCGTGCAGTCTGTCCATCAGCTGGTGTGTGACTCGTGATCTCGCCCTGACCCTTTCGAGATTGGGTGGGGTACGCGGTCATTCACTCTTCACCCTCCCCAAAACCCCGTCCCGTCTGCTAAAAGCAGCACCCACACGTCTCTTTACAAGAGATTCTTACGCATAAAAACGCTTTCATTAAACATGTTAAACGTGAGCATGAATCCTTACCAGTCTTTAAGTAGAAAAGGGAGGAAATTTCTTAAAAATCATCATCCCGAAGATAACATCTCGACTGACTTACAAGGATTACCGGCGGTGCGTTTCTTGGAGTTTTCTACCCCGACAGTTTCCGCGGTTTTCCTGTCAACGGAAACCCCCTTACCATGCTTACCCGTGCAAAATGACCCCGGGTGAGAGGGGGAACCACATTTTCGACATGGTCTCACGCCATTGCCTTCCAATTACTATTTTCCTCGAGATTAGTCTACTTCAGGAATATTCAGGAATATTCAGAAGTCACAAGTCAGAATGAATACACGGAGACATTGTAGAATGCTCTGGTGTGTCTAAGATTTACAGATAAGTCACGGTATGCTAGTTTCAATTTCCAATATGGTATGTTCATAACTGCCAAAATATAAAACATGAAATAACTCGAAGGACCTAAACCCAGTCTAATATTTCCTACACGAATAATAAGATAATAATTATGAATTTGCAATATTATGCTTGTTTCTACCTTTCAGCATGAGGCTTTTAACGTACTAGTCACATATGCCTCGTCATACATCTGGAGGCAATCTCGATAATCTGTTAACTTTTAGTTCTTGTATTAGTTATTTTGTATTATGAATCTTAAAGAGAGAGTACTGCCATGCACATTCCACTCTATCGAGTCTATACGTTAGTTGTGTACACAGCCGTACATATACAAATAGCCTAAACAAAATGGCGGCATAATGTTATATACTGTCAGTTTGTATTTCAAAATAAGAAACGTTGACTTGCTCTGTAACAAGTTTGAGGGTTTCCCCAATGTAAAAGATAATAGAGGAGTCATCCTCATCCGACCACAAGTCACTTCGTGAATGTCATTAATCAAATAGATTCAGACTTCCCAGGGATATCGAACCCTGTCTTGTTCTATGACTTGTCTTTCTGCAGCATCTTTTATTTCTCTTCTTGAAATAAAAGTATCTTCAACAGTCTGTCCACTTCGCATTGATCTTCTTGAATTTCTCTAAATACTACCAGCTCACTCTCTTCATTCTCTCTCTTCTAGGTGTGCAATAAGTTCCCGTCTCTTTCTTCTCCTAACCTTTCTTTTTTTCCCCTTCTATTCTTCTTCTTAATTGCATCTCAGTAGGCCTATGTAGCTTCTATACAAGCCATCCAAAATACGAAAAAAAAAAGGTCCAGTCTCAATACATACTTATCATGCTTGTTATTGCAATAGCTGCTAGTAATGTGCATATTCTTTACTATAGGAACTTAGACTTCGATGTGTTGCCTTCGTCTACTTGTAGAAGATCGGGAGAAGGGGTGTCAGGAGTGATTATTTTCCCCTGTCATGATCCTTTAATTCACCCTAACCCCATTCCTTCACGTGATCGTTATTGGCTGCTTATAGATCAAAATTTCCTCCCCGGTAATTATCAAAATTGCTTATAAATGTTCACGGTCTCTTTCCACCAAGCGGAACGAAACAGATACTTGTACGAGGTGTCCTAAAAGTCATCTAACACCATTTTGAAAGTTGAAAGTTGTTGTTTTCAGTTCATGTTAAGCAAAAACTAAGAGATCGTTGTAGGCCAGCACATTGTTGGGCAAAAGATGAGGAAATGAAAATGGAAATGAGTACTGTTTTTACTAAAGATGATATTGGCCAAATACCGTGCCCTTTATTATCTTATCTTCTCTTTGGCGCCAATAAAGCCCACATCAGTAAAATCTGTAAAACATCACATATTCTCACCTATATATGTCACCAGTGACTCGTTATTACCCTATGAACATAATGAATCCCTTGTGACTTTCTTTTCAAGTAAGGAATAGGCCTATAAAGAAAAGGAGAAAGGTATTGATCTGTTCAGAGACGATGTGGAGAATGTTTGAAAGATGAACTAAACTCGCATTCCTTTGTTTTGATCTCTATGGAGTCTAATGAACAATATCTTGGTTGTCAAGGAATCTTGACTAAAACCCTTAGTGTACCCCTCTTTGTAGAACGGAAATTTAGACGGACCAATGGAACTTACGCGTTTGGACATTTACCAAATCTCTTTCTGATATTGGACATGATACCTTAATGTGAAAGGGACTAACGACACTTTCTATAGTAGGAAGAAAAGGAGGAGGAGGAAGAGAAGAAGAAGAATAATATTGAAAAAAGAAGAAGAAAAAGAAGAAGAAGAAGAAGAAAAAGGAGGAGGAGAATAAGAAGAAGATTCAGAATAAGAAGAAGAAGACGGAGAAGAAGAAGAAGAAGAAGAAGGAGAAGAAGAAGAAGAAGAAGAAGAAGAAGGAGGAGAAGAAGAAGAAGAAGAAGAAGAAGAAGAAGAAGAAGAAGAAGAAGAAGAAGAAGAAGAAGAAAATGGACCCACGTCATATAATTTTTTTCAATGTTGGTTAATATTCCAATGGTTTCGTAATATCTAGGATCGTATTCTATAACTATAAGTATGGTATTTAAGAACCTTTTTTCTTATCTTTTTGGTAAGGGGAAAGTCTGAGCGAAAATGAGTACTCTGAAAAGAATTTTGTCCTAGGTCTGAGTAACATTATATTCTATGTTTTTATATTTTATATTCCTATAATTATTCTAAATAGTTGTACCGACTGGTAGTTTACAAAAATGTAAGTGTAGTTTGTAGTACAAAACAATCTTCTCTCTGTAGGCAAAATCTAGAAAACAGATCACAAACAATATGAAGAAAGGCCATTCAGCTAAGTTAAATAATTTGTTAAGTTGAAAACATTTGGACATGCCCCTTGCACTTGTTTTTGAAAAACGCATACAAATTGTAAAGCCGAATCTACCTTTATCCTTGTTCGAACCACAATAAGCACACTTAAAGCACACCTAATGTGTTTCAAGAGCAATCAGACTACCAGTAGTTTCTTTCTTTAAGATATTTGAGTTATTTTCGTGTTTAGGCCTGCTTCTGAAAACTCTCTGTATTCAGTCTTGTTCTACTTCATTTCATCCTTCACAAGTACCTCTTATATCAGACAATTGTGTTTCGCCAATGCGGAACGTCCCCTCTCCTACGATAATTTCCGTAGGAGAGGGGGCGATTGCTTTATTTCATTTCTAAACACAAATAGACATCTCAAGTGTTTGACTAGCTACTTCCATTTTTGTTTCCTCTCTTTAAACGTGGCGACTTTGACGACAAAATAAGGTTTCTTCTTTTTGTCAGAATGGTGGGTGCGTAAGAAGGCTTACAAGTTCCGTTTTTTGTAAACATACTATTTCAATTGTCTTCCCTCTCAGACTGTTAGTTTAATAGTGCAGAGACCTTTCATGTAAAAGAATGCCCATTTCCTCCAGAATTTCAAGAATTTCGGAAGATCTATGAATAACGCTTTCTTTGTACCGTTTTCATGCATTTCACTTTGTTTTAATATCTGAAAGAGACGATATGATTTTCTAGATCTATATAGCATCGTAAAATAAACCACTGAATTTGGCTGCAATCTTATCATCATGATCATAGGAATGGTCGATTTGTTTTTTAAAACGATTGTCAGTTCCTCTCAGTCAAATGGCCAAATAAATAACAAATGTAAAAAATAAAAAAAGAGAAACAGAAAGAGAGAGAGAGAGAGAGGGGAGAGAGAAAGGGAGAGAAAGAGAGAGAGAGAAAAGAAGAGAGAGAGAGAGAGAGAGAGAGAGAGAGAGAGAAAGAGAAAGGAGAAGGGAGGGGGAATTTAACGTGAAAATAAAACGCTACAACCCCCTCCTCACCTTACCCCTAATCAATGGCCTTGTTCATTCGCATTTCATCCATCGAGTTAGACCAGTGCCCCCTTATCATTTCAGTACCCCTCACTGTCCTGCCCACACTACGCCTCTGTTTCCAATAATGGGGATGACAATCTATGGAAAACGGTTTCCCTCTGTTCTTCTTTGTTTGCCCCTAAGTTATACCAAGGGAATTGACAAATTATCTTTCGGGTTTGATTTGGAAACATTACAAACGAATTCATTTGGGAATCGCGTGCTGTGTTACCCCGCTAAATTAGCTCGACCGCAGGTAACATCTATCAAAATACTTCTTCATGATGTTTATTCGTTCTTTTACTTTCACCTTTTTTTAAAAGAGATTAAAAAAAAATGAAAGAATGCGATGTAATATCAAGATGATAGCCAGATCAATAAAGGGAAAGCAGCAAAAATTAGCTTCGAAATATCGCAAGGAGCTATTACCAACAAAATTCCAAAGAACCATATTATATATGATCTGGGAAATCGATGAACTTTGAGAAGATTTATCTCGTAATAAATATGGACCCCTTCCAAGATCTCTCATGACCATCATATTAACAATTTTGTTATCTGCTTCATCATAATCGTAAATGGGACCCCAAGTCGGTTTATGGGGATTCATTCGTCTGGCTCTTACACTTCTAGTGGTGATCAAGGCACAGGGTGATGATATTCAGCAGCTTCAAACATATTACTATATACAAGTATCTCACGAAGAAATATGATGAAATGTGTTGTGTGCTTTGTATAAAAAAAATATTGTATGTAATTAATTCTATGTCATAGGTAACCACCAAATATTGTATGTAATTAATTTTATGTAATATGTAACAACCACCAAAAAAACAACAACAAAAAAAAAAACAAACAAACAAACACCAAAAAGGACAGAATACAGTATTACCCAAAATGCAAATGTGAATCCAGGAGGGGGCCCAACTGCGACCCCTACTTTGGGGCCTTTGTTTGGCCGACGGGATTCCCACGGGAAAAAAAAAATCTGAAAAAAAGTGTTTGCTCCTAAACCCTTTCATTCTCGGAATAATTTTCAGGGGAAAAGCATTAGGAAATTTTCGTGCCCCTTTTTTGATAATTCTGGACCTGCTAATTGATCAAGTTATACTGCTTATGATTTGTTATTGGACATGCATGTTGTTATTTTAGACCGCGCTCCCGTCCGTGTTATTTCAGTTCTATACTACATACAAGCTCCCTAAAACTATAACGTGATTTGTTTAATCTCTTATTAATTTCTGAACGATCCGTTCGAAGGGACATTATTTTAAAGTTTTGAAGACGATTTCGTATATAGTTTGGGGAACCTTCGGTTATGTAGGTTAATGTGAAAAGCAACCCTGGAGCTATGTAAGACAATGTGGAAATCGTTTGTAATGTTTAAGGTCAAGTACAGTATTAAGGTCATGACGTGTGATGCAATTATTGTTCATCTCTTGAGTAAGGGCATACCGACAGTTTCCCAAAAGCTGTCGACTAATTATCCGAAAATTACAACACGCAAAATTAGAAATAGAGAGAAAGGAAAAGGAAGGAAAGAAAGAAGAAGGGAAAAACAGGATTCACGGATTTCAAAATCTTTCGTGAATCGTGACTTCTTTAACTTTGGCATATTATGTATGTAGTAAGGTTTCAATGGGAATGAACCATGCTGTGCTTCCACATAAACGTTTCTTCGAATTAATATCTAAATCAAATTTAAAAATTGAGGACTTTCCGTGCCTTGTCCAACTTCAGAACATTAAATTAAATCGATAAGGAAATAATTATGATTGCGCTAGAAACATTTCCTAGCATTAATATCCCTTTTGTTCTCGTTCTGCTTGTCCTAAATTTGCTCTAAATTGATCTCAAACATAATAATTATACTCTCTTAAAAAAAAATTAGTTATGACAATGTAAGGAAGGGTTATGAAATGAAACCATGCGACTTGAAAGGATGATTCTCCTGGGAGCAGTTTATTTCTAGCCAGGGGGTGCGAATATAGAAGGGTTTATCTTTTAGATGTGATTTGGTCCTTCATATTGGTACCCTTTGTGTTGTTTTTATTTTAAGATGCGGAGTGGTCATTCATGTGTAGATAGACGATTGTGTTGGGCGTGATATATTTTTAGCCAGGCAGTGGATGAGGAAAAACATGAAATTATACATCTCGGATGATTTATCCTTTAGGTGTGCTTTGGTCCTTCATGTGTTAAGATGTGCCTTGGTAGTTGTTCACATTTTAGATTATGATTTGGTCCATCTGTAGACACATCTAAGTAACTGGGAATGATTTATTTCTAGCCATGCAGGTTGATGGGAGGCAAACAGATCTGGAAAGGTTTATCTTTTAGGTGTGGTTTATCATTATACGGGGGCCATTAATTTTGTGAGGTTTTTTAAGGTGTGAATTGGTCGTCCATGTGTAGATCAGTGCCCTGGGAGTGGTTTATTTCTAGCCAGGAGGATGAGAGGAAAACATTGAATGTCAGTATGTCAGACCTGATATTCCCTCGCCACAACACTCCACAGCCGACGTCCGAAGCGTATTAAAAACGTCAACCACGCAACTACGCATTACATCCGTGGGGGTAGGTAGGGGTCCTGCAGCTTGCTTGCATCGAAAGTTGTGTGGATTGAAGAGGGGAGACGGGGAGGGGGCGTCAGGGGTGGCGTGGGGGCAAATGGGTGATAAATATGGGAGAGATTGAGGGGGAGAGAAGGGAGGGAGGGGGGGAGGGAGAGACAAAACGGACATACAAAGAGAGAAAGAGACAGACAGAGAGGTAGACAGAGATACAGAAAAAAGAAAAAGAAAAACGAACAGAAAGAATGGAGATAGAGAACAAGAGATGGAGGAACAGAAGGTTAGAGAAAAAGAACGATGGGGGGGGGGGATGTGATAGAGCAAGAAAGAGAGAGCGAGCGAGAGAGCGAGAGATAGAGAGAGAGAAATAGAAAATCGTTAAATGGCGCCTACTCTGCAAAAAAGGGAGCATAGCAGGGCGTTAACAAGATGAGATGACTTTCCAGGAAAGTGTACTGCCTGAAGAAATCAATTTTCATCATCATGATCATGTGCGGTTGTACTTCTAACTATTTAGAAACTTTTTAGTGAAGTATCAGCGACCCTTTCATGGTGGAGATACTGAACTGATATTTAGAAACTGTTCAAAGAATCCTCTACACTTAAAAACTGAAATTAAATACTTTCGTTACCACGGCATGATGCAGAAGAAAATATCTATGTCGATTACACCTGCAGTTGATATTAATATAACTAGATACATCGCTGTCATATTTTGTTCCGAGATAAATCTTATGGAGGCCTAACGGGTTCTGCTAACGGATTTATCAAGCAGCTACAATAACCACAGGAATTCTGGACGTTATTTGTCAGGTTGTGTTTATTCAGGTATTTGACAAGGCGCGTAAAAATCTTGAAGGGAATAAATATAGGGCCACCCAGTCCTGCCAGTTCCAGAAAAAAATCACAAACCTGGAGTATTTCAGCGCCAGCTCTTAAGTCTATATTGACGCCATCCGTAAATTATGAATGTTTGGTTTGAAAACTCGTTTGGGTTCAACTGGAAAGTCAGAGGTGAGGGCATAAGTTTGCCTATGCTCGTTGTGTGTGTGCGTAAAGTTCTGAAGATATCAAAAAGTGTCCAATTTATCACCAAATTCGAATTGTATAAGTAGACAGGAGCGTCAGTAGGAGAGGGGCGAGTGGGGTGAGGGGGGGGGGGGGGAGGAATCAACGTACATTCGCTCTTCTTTATGTTTGGAGGGGGATGTGCCCCCCAAATATAACAAGAATATGAAAAATTAAAAGGTCGATATTTTAATAGGGAAAGAATTTCAAACATGACTACGAAACATCTATATTTTTAAAGGGGGATAGTAGGGGCGAAGGAGGCTCCCTGCCTATTTGGGTAGGATTTACTCTTATTTTATGTATATATATATATATATTTTTTTTTTTTTTTATTTTGTTTTTGTTTTTTTAATTATTATTATTAATTTTAATTTTTTTTTTTTTTTTTTTTTGGGGGGGCATGTGTTACTTATTCATAAATTAAATGATGAAACCTTTCCCTGTTCTGGAGTTTGTCTAGCGGTAACGTCTACTGGTAGCTCTCTGTATTCGCCTACAAACTGACTCTGACCGGACCCAGGTTCGAATCTCAGTCACGTCTTTCGGATGGTGACGTTAAAGGTCGGTCCCAGACGTAAATAATCCTATTTGATTGATACACTTCTGTCTAAACTCAATTACACACACACTTTCCCTGACCTGATAACCCTTCTTGCATTATGTGTCGTGGAAGAAATTATGACATGTCATTTCTGTTGAGCTTTTCAGATATTGTGGGCCCGTCTAGAGTTTACTGCAAAGGCCTATACATCTACAGACCCTCTCGTTTCAATCGTAACCATCATTGGTAGAACCTCAACCTCCAAAGTGGCGACTGCATGTGGTCCTCTCTATTACAGGTGAATGATGCTGTGGTCAGGTTAACAACATAAGATCTTAGACCTTCGTAGGGCCACGAGAGGGACACACTCGTAACGGACCTACCGTGGGTTGAACAGTTGCCAAAGTCCGTCATCTTTCAAGCGGCGCCCTTCCCGCAAGATAGTTAAGTAACATCGAATTCCTACTAATTCGATCAATTAATCCCCTACTGATCACATTCAAGAGCTCAAGTTACCGTTAACGAACTGCCAGAGGTTATCTGTTCCAAGTCCTTCATATTGCGATGGCGTGCGGTGGTGGGGGCGCATCCCTTGATCCCACATAGTCAGAATCACGGTGGTTAGGTGATGTGGGCATGGTGCGGTGGGGGCACTGCGGCCAGAAGGAGAGCGGGGAGTTGTTAAATGTCGCGTGTCAAACCACGAGGTATTCATTAAGCTTCTTAGGTGATGCGATGCTATGTCCGTAGTCATTTGGAAATTGTCTCTCATGAATTAGGAGGCATTAAAAGAAAAATCCTCTTTTGATTTGAACCACATGTGATATATCGTTTGAAATTGCCATTAAAATACAAAATTAGATTACTTAATTTTTAAAAGGAATTTTATGAAATAAAGATTGCAATGCTCATGTACGTTGCTGAGGCTAACGAAAAACATTTCCACCTATGGCAGAGTAATGTTTTCAATTTCTAAGAGAGTTACCAATGCTATTTGTATTTCATATACAATTTTAATATCTAATACATAATTATTGCCTCTAACTCTACAACCTAGCCGGAAATTAGCTGCAGTTTAGTCATCTGCTTCATCTATTTATAGATATTTGGCAAACAAAAAGACGATGAAATGCCTAAAAACAATAACAACAAAAAATGATTCTTCTGAAATATTCAGGAAGAATGCAATTGTCTGTTTGAATATCCTTATCCATCTCCGGCTTTGCGTAAGGTAAGCCTGAAGATGATCATAGTGCACGCAAGGAATAACATATTTCCTTTCATACTATCATATAGAATATTTCCTGTGATACTACCTCTATTTGCTAGATACTATTATATAGACTATTTCCTTGCATGCTCTACCCATTGTTCCTCAGAAAAAAGAAAAATGTAACTTAACCCCTCTAACAATGTCGGAAGCTTAGGTCTCCTCAAGGGACCTTGTTTCGGATGTTGCCAATAAATACCCACAAAATATAATAAAAGAGAGAGGAGTGGAAATAAATTTAATATACATGGGTGGAAGATGAGTAAGAATCAATCTGAGCAGCATTCATCAGGATCTTGTTAGGAAAATAGAGGATGCGGCAGGGCGCCAAAATTTCGACATGAACAGATGGACGGGGAGGAGAGGGGAGGGGAGGGGCTACATTAATGTATTTTGTGTGTGGATGGACATCAGGGGAAAAGAAACAGAACATAAACGGACAATCAGGATATTGGAGAAGAGCACTGTAAGGAGAGAGAAGAGACGCAATAAGAATAGATTCTTTGATTTATTCAAGGACTTAAGATGTCACCAATCGGAATCAAATCGTTAGCCAATTCATTGTCTATCTATTTGCGTACATTTTCTTAACAATGTTAAGCCCCCAAAATTCAAACAGCTGTTGGGTTTTTCTTTTTCCGAGTGATGTTGAGAAAGATGCATGATGCATGTGCACTTGTGTTAACGCCGTTTTCTTTTATCATCTATATTGTATCGTGTGCATCCATTTTTGATGTTGACTGCGAACGAGACCGACAGCCCACGAGACGGACATCTCGGTCTCGCGGGCTTCTTTTCTGAGGTTTCACGAGACCGATACTTTCGGTCTTAGGGGGCTGACGGTCTCATCGGCTGTAACCACCCAAACACATTATGCTCATGTATATATGTCTGGATTAAGATGTCATAACCATGTTCTAGTACTCACAATACTTACGGGTCACCTGCCACATGTGTTTCTGGTTTGGTACCTCTTCTCATGTCTCGGCATATGGTCACAATTCCAAGTTATGATATCTGATATATTTCGATTTTTATCTTTGACAATTACAGTTTCGGGGTAGAATATAGGGCAACCCTCCCACAGTGTACCCTTAATGCGATACAGTTGCAAGACCACTTTCTTTCGTCTAGCGGCTATTGGGATATAGTTGTTACATTCCTATTCATTTTTAAACAAGTATTTATTCTGTAATGGCGTCTCCACACTCGTTCATTTACTGATTTTTTTTTTCTTACTTTCAGTGTCAACATTTTGTACAAAAAAAAAAAATCAAAAAATCGGTAGTCTAATAATATCGTTTTATCAAAATTAGCCCTCAAATACTCATAAGCAATATATGATTTTGAAAGAATTAGTATGTGGACATAATGTCATGTTTAATTATTAAAAAAATATCCTAGTAATATAGTGTCAGAGCTGGGTAGGAAAAAAGGATATCTTAAACCAGGAACTTGGAAGGTGAATTACCTCTCTGTTAAAAAAATGGGCGTGCTGTTGAAATAGTTAAGCATGTAAGAGATTGACAGAGCATACAAGATCGTTATACTCAGTCAAAGTTTATGGCAGATTTGATTTTGATTTACCGGATTACATACATGTCTTTGGTATAAAGTGAATCCTTTCGTTAACAAGCCAAATATCTTCGGTTCAAGAGTTGCAGAGATCATAAACTGTGTAAAGGATTTTTAAAATGAAAATCAGTTTTCGCCGTCTGAACTTGATAAAAATCTTTTAAGCAGACAGACAAGTTTAGGGGGTTCGATACATGCTAAGGCATTGACATCTCTCGAGAGTTTAATACGAGGATGAGATGTTACTTCTTACTTGAAAATAGGCTGTAAATAATGTACCAGGGTAGCAAATATATTCATTTTCATGAAGTGGAATACACTCATTCATTTTCAAATTAAGTTAACGTCAATGGATGCGATCACAGGTTCGTCTTTTAAGTGATTTAGGAAGACATGATACGATATGGTGCTTGTAAAATTCATTTGGAAACTCGTAATTATTATTGCTGCGAGAATGTTTTTTTTTTCTCACGGAAATGTATCATGCGGTATTCCCACTGTCGGCGATGAATGATTAACATATTTAGGGATTAACATATTATGTTTTCCGATATGAAGAACTCTATCTCATTTGCAGATTAAGAAATTCCCAGATATAGGAAATTTGCGTGTTCGGAATTCGACCACCTTCTACATGGATAATGTCCTCAAGTTCATGAACCACAAAATTCTATTAGATTACAGTTCTAACCTTAAAGGAAACCAAAACCCAAGGAGAGAATCAATGTTATTGGAAAGTGAAAATTCAGAGAAGCACTTTACAAAAAGTTTCATTAAAATTGGTTAAAAAATGAGAGAGTTATGGAAGTTTGAAAAGTCTCGTTTTACTTTCTATGGGGATCCTCAAATTGGCAAAATTGCTTCAAAATGGCTGATTTTGTGGACAACTCTCCATTTGTTTTGTACACAGATTTTCAGATTTTCCCCATTATCTCTCAGGGTGCTCCTTGTCTCCTCCTGAACTCGACATATGTGGTGTAAAATACATTTCCCCATTACATATGTTGAGCTCAGAAGGAGATTAACTGCACCTTGAAAGATAATGGGGAAAATCTGAAAATCTGTGTACAAAACAAATGGAGAGTTGTCCACAAAATCAGCCATTTTGAAGCAATTTTGCCAATTAGAGGATCCCCATAGAGAGTAAAACGAGACTTTTCAAACTTCCATAACTCTCTCATTTTTTAACCAATTTTAATGAAACTTTTTGTAAACTGCTTCTCTGAATTTTCACTTTCCAATAACATTGATTCTCTCCTTGGGTTTTGGTTTCCTTTAAGTTCGCCATCCAGACTTGCGCATGCAAAACAGCTGTGTCGTGTCAGTGTCCTAAAATCAGCCAGTACTTCTACTTTTTCATCAAGTTCAGGCACTTTGCCTCTGAAATAGAATGCATCCACTGTGGTGCTCACGGACATCAGATAAGTCATCATCCGCATCCTTTTTGAGATAGCCAGACAGATAACACGCATTTGTTATTTTGTGACCTAAAATGTTGCTCCCGCGTTCTCTAAAAGCCCAAAATATAAACTTCTGCTTGCGAAGGTAGAACGTTGCTTTTCTGTCGAGAGCCACACCCGAATCATGTTCCAACTAATGTTCGGAGCCTCGGAGGTAGTTTAAAGTTACCTTCCTAAGAATCGTCAATCTGCTGATAGTTGTAGTTTTTTGGCCAACGACACCTTTTTTGAAACCATGAAATCTTGAAATGGGAATATCTGATATTTTCTAATATTTTCTAAAATCTAATCGAAATGATTAGATTTTGGAGAAAAAAGCAAGAAATTATTGACGAAGCTAGCCTCTCTAGTGACTAAGCTCTGTAGTATTGGGGCTTCAATAGTATATATGTCATTTCAAACAAAGTACCATTAAGGAGATACTAGGCAAGCTTGCCTAGCATCTCCATCGTACCATCTCTCTTCCGAAGACATCTTCTTTGAACTATAGGCGCTTGCCTAGTACCGCCTTGAACAGCTATACCCTACTATTTTGTATTATGTAAATATCTGACACAGGCTACTTTAATTGAAGTTAAGTAATAGCTGATTTATAACATAACCATTTGTTACATCTTCAGACTTTGCATGTTTCATTGGTTCATTTACATGTAAATATGATGACACAAAGTGATGAGAAAGTTATGTTGTTACAGTATATGGCAGGTTAATTTTCGTCGTATCTCGTTCTCGCATGTATTACAATCTAATCCCGTCACAAAATCACATATCAAAACGTAGATCGGCCTATATTTCACTTATTATTTGCTTATCATTCCACCTCAGACATGTCAGAAAAGAGAACACACCCTTGCAGCCCTTTGGTCTTTGCAAATGAGAATATGTTGCTATTTATCAACTAATATCAAAGAGATCTATAAATGATTTGCTAGGGACCAATACTGTACTTGGGCTTTAAACCCACGTTGTTACTACCAGACCGCAGGGAAGTGACTCTCGTAATACAATTGTATCATCACCGCTTTATGTGCGTGAAATATGAATTCAATTAGGATTTAGGGCCGCCCGAGACGGTGGGAATTTGCCGCACAGTGTGAGTGTAGCTGTTGATTGAAACGTTACGTCGAATACATATAGCCTATGACATATGCGACAACATAATCTTCGTTCAACCTCCAATATGAAAGCGAGATTTGTAATGATGAAGAGGATGGGGAAGGGGTGGGTAAGCAGTAGTACGAAAAAAACCCAAGAAAAAACAAACAAACAACAACAACAACACATGAGTGAGGCAATACGGGGGGGGGGGGGGGAGGGGGAGGGGGAGAGCTACACCACGAGAATAGTGAAATTACCAGCATTATGGCAGCCGCATCTTTATACTCCGGCAGGGAGGTAGTCTGTTTGTAGTTTCTATATCTTATTTCGTATATTTTGATGACAAAATTACATTTCCGCTCTAATAATAGGATGTCAAATTTTTGCTCGCATGCTTCGCTCGTTCGTAAAATTTAGGAACTGATATTCGGGCATGCAGCGTTATCCCCTGGTGAAAGTGAGACCGTACGCATATCATGCCTGTAATTATATACATACATACATATATATATATATATATATTTTTTTTTTTTTTTTTTTTTTTTTCAAATTATTTTTTTATTTTTTAATTTAATTTTATTATTATTATAATAATTATTACTATTTTTATTATTATTATTATTATTATCATTTTTTTTTTTGAGGGGGGCCATGATGCCAAATATCTTTTTGACGGAGGGGCGCTGTTTAATAGAGATGGTGCCAAAATGGTTTGACTTTCACAGTGAATGTACTTTATACTTTTCAGGAAGATTTTCATTTCCACTTTCACCTCTCTATCCACTGATCCAAGTCCCAGTGATTTTGGAGGGCAATTACATGTCAATTCCGAGCATGTAGCCCTCATATGTGTTCCAGTAAACGGAGACCACCCTCACGACAATTCGTGTCATTTGAAGACAACACTGTTTGACAAATTCATTCAATAAATGAACAATGCATAATTGGAACAGAATGAATAAAAAGTGCAAATGTGATGTATCGAATTAATGAAATTCAAGTGACATCCTAGAGGCTATGTACTTCCCGGAGAGGCTTGTCTCACCTAGAGTTTCACCTGGCACGAATATATACATCATGATCATCTCTTGAAAGTGAGCAACAAGAGCGAGTTTAAAAAAAAGTTTTGACATAAACATGATAAAGTACTAGTCGGGGGCAATACACTCCGTCTTTTGCACTTTCGTTTCCTTAAACATCACATCAACTTGACAAGGTTACATTACATAAAGTTCTGCGATATTCAGTCGCTTTGAACTGTGATAGGAGACGGCGTGGACATGTCAAAGGATGTTACATTGTGACTCATTTTGTAAAGCGATACTTTTAGAAGATGTGTCATGTAGGCTTCACAAAAATTATTTAATTCCCTTAAATAATCCTTGTTGATATTTCGAAGTCACAGAGTTACTTGTTTTTCTCTAAAAATAAAATGTTACATCCTCATGATCGTGTAACGTCTGAAAGTATACGTACATCGCCAAGGCAAAATATTTATGCCATGGACCTTCAGGTTAACAGTGACATGATGTGACTTTTAAGAGGCTTCCTCTCTTATGAGACATCTCGTTGGCATCGGTTCTTTAAAGGTGGGCCAAGAACCTGATCAGCTCTGAATGGACTGAAGTGAAACAAGGTGATTCACGCTGGGCGAGATGTCATATCCAAGATGAGAAGCATCCGAGCTATGGACGCAACAGGACTTCCCATCGGAAGATAACATTGTCACCGAAAAGCCACATCCCTGCGCCTTCAAGAATATTGAAGAATGTCAAGGAACTTCCCCCACCAGGAGAGAGCTCAATAGTCTACAACACTAACCTTTCCTGTTGGAAGCTAACATTGGCACTGGAAAGCGACATCATTGCGTCAAGAATGTTTAAGACTGTCAAGGAACTTCCTCCAGCAGAAGAGAGCTCAGTAATAGTCTACAGCCCTGACCTTCCCCACCGGAAGACCACTTTTGCACTGAAACGCGGCATCCTTGCGTCAAGAATGTTGAAGAATGTCAAGGAACTTCCTGCACCTGAGGAGAGCTCAAGCGCTTCAAAATGATTTGTTTTTAACGACCATGTGCAAATGGATGCATTGCTAACCATTTAACATGTTTAAAACATGTAAAAAATCGACCGTTTAGTCAGTTTATCCCTTTATTAGGTAGTGATCGTTCAATGGAGACTTGATGGACTTATTTTGCGGAGTTACCATCAGTTGTCAAAGCAAAAATCTAGTACTTTGGCCGACTGCTAAACAAATGTATGGAATAATGTCAGAAATATTTGAGTTGTCTGATTACTCATTTTTGCTTGAGCATTGTATAAACAGTTCATTTAACATTTTGTGAATGGAAGTTATAATATAAATAGGCCTATCTATACATTGGCAAGAGTTCTGATAATCTCTTGTATCAATTTGCCTTTATGAGTGACAAAATTAATAGCGTATCCAGCATAGAATGGAGGTGGCGTAGCCCCCTCCCCCCTCACACCGTGTGCTGGCCCATAATATATAAACAAAATTGAGGGGGAAATAGTGAAAGCGGGTGCATATCATTGCAGGAAATGAGAAAAAGACCCATTGGCGCTCTCTTTTCCTCCATATACATGTAAATCTTTGGATATGCCACTCAAATCAATGAGCATGCCCTCTCTCGGACGTTACCCTGAACAAATTGATAACTTGACAAGAAAGCCTCTTGCGTGATGGGGATAATTTGTGTCTTTATCATGACTGACATCCATCATAATCACCACCGATTTCATAAATATTTCAGATTTTACGTATACGAGATTGCATTAGGATTAGTTCGAATAAATCCCCACAGATTTTGGTGCCTGACGAGTTACCAAAAATATCATGGAAACCATTGGAAGAATGGTATTGTTTCACAGCGTTAAAACAGACGATTCGTCATACTCGTGCGAGTCACGTGATCACAGTACCTGCTGATCCACAAAAAAAAAAAAACCTTGAAATTATGTCTCAGGAGTACACCTGTATCCAGTCCGCTGCAATAGTACATCTCTCCATGACAATTTGTATTCTCGCTATATGTAAGAATTCACTGCCTGATTATGAACTTGCATAATAGGCTTATATACGTCGTGGTTCGCACCCACTCAACATCAATAAAAAAGTGCTGACCTTTCCACTTAGGTTCAGCCCTTATTAGATCAGTTTTTAGGTTAGGTTTAAGGTCTAGGATTAGGGACTCGGTTAGGTATAGAGTCTGGTCCAGGGTTGAAGTTTGGAATTCAGTCGTGTAGGACATTAACCCGATGATTACTGAATTAATACAGGGATCACCCGGTTCCCGTAAGCAGTGGGTTAACCGAGGAGCAGTTGTCCACAAAGCACGTGTCGTACAACCTCGATCAGTATGTGCTTAAAGCTGGAAGCCGTTTTCACGGTAAACGTCTAGGTCATTGCTCCGAGTTTGTCGGGAAAGAGAAAATCTAAATGATATATCTAATTTCAAAACTAGACCCCTCTCTTTCTTAATTATCTGGTTCATCAGAAATGCAACACCCGATATTGCCCGAAGGCTCGTCTTATCTGCAGGACACGGTTCGTGACTTTCGAGGAGTGACTGTGCAAATGTGCATGGATCCTAAACATATTTAGATACAGCGTAACAGGAATAGTGAATATTACCAAAAACAAACATAAAGTTAATTACAAAAACAAAACAAAAAACGATCTATATTGCTTTTATAATATTCAAAAGTTTTGTGCAACAACCACATCAAATACTGAGTAAAGCGACGAATGAACGGTTCTTCTAGCTCTGCTAAAGTCCCCCAAACAAGCTTTGCTTTTTGGATTTTCGCCTTCTTCTACTTTTTGAAATACATATACTTATTGTATCCGTTGTATTTCGATTCACTTAAAATAATGCTGCAGTCCTGTATGTGACATCTTTTCCTGTCGTCTCCACCCTTTCGGACAATTAAATCAAATAATACTATTTGATGCCAATAGGTTGGTTCTTTAATATCACTGACTGGTCACTGAATATGCTTTCCCCCAAATAACAAACTCATCTCATCCTCAGAGCTCGAAAGTTTATTGGAATGGATCCAAATAGGCATTTGCAGTTTTTTGTTCAATTGGAACAAGGTCGACAGTTACAAACCACCATCATGCATAAAAATACTATCTAAACGACTCTGTTCTTCTCTCCGCTTGACACCAATTACAGTTTATCGAAAATCTTCAAACTTTTCATTTCCAATAAAACTAGCATGGAGAGGAGACGTCGGTGAAATTCAAATGGTCAGTAATCGGTGTTTATTGAGGAATGTCGCCTTGCATCAAGATGTCTACAGTGATGTCACAAAAGATGGGTGGGTGACGCCCTTGTTGAAAAACAGAAAAAGGAAAAAAATAAACCCCAAAACTGTGTCGCGTCTGACGACATTTTTTATTTGTTTGCAAAAACAATGTGATTTAGCTTTTTCGCCTTATTGACCCTGACTGCCAATTTTGAATTCTGAGGAATTCGTATTAGTTTGTTAAGATTGTTTGTCTGCAAAGGTGTTAACGAATAATTTGATCATGATATGAATCTGACGACGTTTCTTTATTTCGTTGGTAGTTTGTGTCTTGATATTATTTTGGTTTTATTTTTTTAACCTTGTCTGTAAATTTTGAAATTTGAGGAATTTGTATTTCTTGGGAAAGTCTTGCTGTATTGTCTGCAAAGTCGTCGACTAAATATGGTCATGCAGGATATCGCAACCTCCACAAAATAGCGACCTCGTTGCAAGTAAAACCATGTGAATCATTTTAGAATTTGCAATGATAGACAGGTATTAAGGTAACATGTGCAAATTCAAACGGCACTAGGTTAAATAAATCAACTACAAAGGATATTTCCATTGTGAACATTTCGACCAAAAAGCTTTCAATTGTGAAAATGAGCTTCCTTTGTGCTGATAATAAGCATGTAAATGATAAACCTTTTCAGGAATAAAAAAACCTCTGTGGAGCCTATGTATTCCAGTATTGACCATCTGCGCCTCTCATCTTTTCTGGTTAGCATGGTTAGAATGACTTGCTCTATTAGTGCTGAAGCCTTATCAAATTTTAGTTCACTGTTCATAGGAAAAATATCAATAATTAAAAAGAAGGATTTATTCAAGTTATAGAAGGGGTATGTACACTATAATCCAGTCTCACCGAGGATGGGGATTATGGCATTGCAAAATTTTCGGCAAATCTTGCTGTCATCCTCAAAGTGACTAATCTAGCGACGCGGGCGCTGGAAAAAAACAACATGGAAATAAGAATCTGGGTCCTCCGAGAACTGTTCTTCTAAATGATGATACTACATCTGGCAGAAAGAGTAACTAGTTTTGACAGTCGTTTAAGATTTCTCGATAAAGCTTCTACATCTTCCTTATCCTTGCCGGAATGACATAAAGCGATAACACATTGAAATATGTTCCTATGTTCTGTTTTATCATTTGCATTTGGTTATATCTTATCGGGAGGAGATGGCGTCTCTCAGATCTATTTATGTCAATTAATAGTTCCTATCTATTCTTGACAGAAAAAAGTAGATCATGTGTGATTTAAAAAAAAATCTTGGACCTATTCAAAATCTGCAGAAATTAGACTAAAGAACATCTTTAAATGGCTATTTGAACAATGTCTTGAGATGCAGACACTGTACTTGTGCGAATTGTGAGGTTCGTATCCGGGCAATTACCTCCCGGACAATTACTCCGGGGACAACTACCCCCAGGAAATTACCTCCGGAAAATTACCACCGGATAATCACCCCTAGGACGATTACCGCCGAGGACGATTACCCCCAGGACATTTATCCCCCAGGACGATTACCCCAGGAATTTTACCCCAACTAGTAATCGTCCTGGGGGTAATGGTCCTTGGGGTTAATTGTCCGGACGGTAATTGTCCCGGGGGGTAATTATCATTTGGGGGTAGTTGTTCTAGAACTGTGAAGTTGGTCTTGAAAGCTCCAAAGCTAGCTGAAATGGGATTAATCATAAGGTTTTTTATGGAACAGATGATGTGCAATTATTTTTAAATGTGTTAGGATAGTTTAAAGTATCGCAAAAAGAGATCAGAAATCACCTAATTAAAAAAAAAAGTAAGGAAAGCGTTACAATTATCCCCATTTTCAATTTTATTACTTCATGTTTTTCCATTGTTTTGATATCTTTCATGCTCATTTGATTACTCACAATTTACTCTCAACGTAAAGGATGGTATAGGTAACAGAAAGGAAAACGTGTTAGAATAGTTTAAAGTATCGCAAAAAGAGATCAGAAGTCACTGGATTAAAAAAAAAAAACAGTAAGGAAAGCGTTACAATTATCCTCATTTTCATTTTCTTTACTTCATGTCGTTCCATCCTTTTGATATTTTTCATGCTCATTTGATTACTCAACATTTACTCTCAACGGAAAGGAGGAGTATTGATAACAGAAAAGAAGATGTTGACCGGTTTGAATTTTATTTCCACACCTCCATTAATTGTCCCTTTCCTCTTACCTATGTTCGCAATATTACACGAACATCGATCCCTGACGAGAAATCCTCTACAGACCAGTTTGACATTTCTCCTAACTGACTCTCTAAATGTTTAAGTCAGAACACATTGTTACTTCAGAACACATTGACAACAGTAAAGTTCATCATACACATGGCCTCATGAAATATCCAACACCTGTCCAAAGCATCCTTCTGACTGAGCACCACTGAGCACCTGTTCTTCGCCATTTAATGCGTAAATAACATTTAGTTGTATAAGATCTAATTCTCTACAAAGTAGTGTGACATTTCCCTCAACTGACATTCAAATATTCAAGTCAGAACATATTGACAGGATAAAGTTCATTTTACATTAAGATGGCTATAATATTTAAGCCATACCTATACCTGATGCGCAATGAGGTGTTTCTCCAAAGGCCACATAGAATTTAGGTAACATGTATATTTACAAAAATTAGGAACACTTTACCAAACACATGTTATGCCACACATCAGGTCTTTGAACAAGTGCATTCAAAGTTTGACGTCATGATTTTCTCTTACAAATAAAAGCGATGACTCTCCGTTACCCCTCTGCTAATAAAATGATAATTCATAAACAAACATGCGTGTACGCAACTGCCCAAAATGACGCTGCAAAAAGCGGTCACAGCTGTCACGCATATCCCGGCCTGTCTATGATAAAATTTCAGAGCATGTAAGGGCGATTTATACTAGTTCAAGTTTATATTGAATCAAATCAAGCCTCAATGTATCATGCTGACACGTCCGGACTACGAATCAAATTGTGAAGTTATGACAGAAAATGACATCTTCGTCAATTTGTTCTATATACTTCAATATCTCAGGAGAGAAATCAAATCTGCAAAGTCATTTGAATTCTACGTATATTGGTTAGTATAGTAGGGCTGTCGATTCGACGGGATACTCGTTTATCGAAAGTTCATAATTCTGGAGGCTCGTTATTCCGAACGCTCATTTATCGGAAGGTTCATAATTTCGAAAATGAAAAATGGTTCATAATTCCGAAAAATATGTAGGGTTCATAATGCGGAAATATTTTGGAAGGCTCTTTTACATTTTCGGGACTATGAACCTTCGGAGTATTAAACGAACCTTCGGAATTCTAAACATTCAGAAAAACGACATGTATAAACCGATTCGACAACCCTTAAAAAAAAGTGTCAGGCTAGTTTTGACTGCCAATTTTATGCAACAATGCATTAGTGTAGGAAGGGGGGGGGGGAGGGGTGGGTGGGGTGGGGTAGGGAAAGATAGGGCATTTGCTCACCAATGCACGTAATGTATGTTTAAACTTTTTTCGGCTCATTTAATATAATGTATATAAATTATTTTTGTCAACATGTCAGCAAACGGAAGATTGTTCGTGTTCAAGTTGTCGGCTCTATCGCTTCGGCTGCCCCTTCCACCCTTAAAAAAAAGGGGGGGGGGAAAGAAAAAAAAAAGAAAGAAAAAAAAAAGAAGAAAAAAAAAAGAAGTAACATGATTCGCTCTAGAAAATTGGCTTGATTGCCTCACATTTATTGAAGTGTTTTCTAGACGTATACTAGCAGTTGACCACATTAGCTCAACTTAACTACGTCAACCGTTCGAGAAAAAAAAAGCTCCCGACATTGAAATAATATTTCTGTCAAAATATTGCTCTTTTACGACTCGTTTTTCTCCAAATCAAACGACAATTGCTAGCGACTCTGGGAAAGCAAGTTTGGGGGAGAAAAGAGTGATTCAGGCATGAATTCATGAATTGAAAGAATAACATTGTATGTTGATAGATGTTCGGGGTTTTAAAAACAAGGAGGGAAGGGCGATGTCACATTTCCAAGCACTTGGTGGATTATATGTTTTTGTAGTAGAAACGTTTCACACAGTATCATTCACATTACGTTCAACACCAACCCGTCAATGTGGTGTTTTCGTGTGGGGGTGGTATAAACGAACATGAATGGATAGCTTATTGCCATGATGTGATGAAATTACATTGTTCCGGTGTGTAAAATTGACATTTCTGCATATCTCACATGTCTGTTGGCTTTTGACTGACACAATTTTTTTTGGTTTTTTGTTGTTGGTAAGAATCTTGATATTCACTTGTTCATCGACATCCCGTCTATATCAACGGCCATGATTTAAGGAATTCAAATGGTACCCATTTCAATCGATGATCTTGCACAATTACCATGAAGAAACATTATCCTTCCCTTTTATTCAAGCTCATCAGAATATACCGCTAGACTATTATTTGACTCCGGTCTTACCAAGTCTGGCGCCATCAATAATTGATGACGGAATCCGTTAAACAATGACTGGTCCACCTCTCATCCTGTCGTGTCTGATGGAGGATGTTCTGGGGAACATCATCAGTTTCAAACCCGTGTCCGCAATGTTATAGCCATTCAAACATTTGTTATAGCTAAATGTCGTCTTTTTAGAAATGTTTAAATTAAATATTTGTGTACTTCGGTTTTTTCTTTACAATGAAGCAGTATTTGTATGTATAAAACTCGGGGTAGACATGGTAGAGGTAAAGTGAAAAAAAAAATTAAAAATTGAGACGTACATGTATAACACCAGATGGCGTATTTAAAGTCCCCCCACACCGGGATACTTGGGTATATAGCATCTGTGTATATCTGTCAAGATAGTTTTGTATGCTGGGAGCCAGAAGGGCGTTAACTCCTTGTAAAAGTATATGACTTAACGCCCTTCTGGCTCTCGGGAGACGGTATGATCAAGGTTAGATGTTGAATCCGCAACCAGCCAACCGCAAAATGTCTTTCCACAGCAGTGTAAGCTGTAATCTTGAATTATATTCACTTTTGATCACTATCACCACATTCGTGTCCTGACCTCGTAAATGTGATCCTTCTCACTTTTCATCATCGTCCCGAATCTGAACTTTGAGATTATAGATTGCGATCTGCAACATACTGAGCGTAGAATGATGACCTGGTGAATTTTCTTGTTCTCCTAAAACCCCTGTAACTTCTGCATGCCTTAGGAATGATAGTGACCTGAGGCCATAGTGTATGATTTTTAACATCGACGCCTCATTAGCCTGTGATATGTCTATGTGCACTGGCGCGTACTTTTTCTTTCTGTAAACAACAGCATCTCAAATTCATGGAATTATCCTGTCTTGAACAAAACACTCCCGTTTTTGACAGAATATAGGTGAGGAAAATCTTCTCCATAATCAAAACGATGGTTATCTTTCTTACCACAACCAGCTAGGGATACAATATTTGGCTGTCCGTTCATGACATGCCGTTCGCTCTCATCAGAGGGACGGTGAATAGAACGTAGAAGCCTGGACATGGTCTATTATCGTATCTTAGCCCAGCTGCTTTAACCCGATGACTACTGAATTATCTCATTCCCCTATAGGACCGCCCGGTTCCCGTAGGCAAAGGGTTAAGATCCAGCTCTAAACAAATATTGGACCTTTAATAAGTTACGATGCGTGTAAAACGTAGATAATGGAAAGACTGCGTTAAAGAAGCATAGTTCAATTAAGAAAAGGTTAAAAAAAAAAAAAAAGAAGAAGAAAAAAAAAAGGATTTTAAAAAGGGGCAGACATTGGGGAAAATAGTATCAATCATCGATGATTAGTCCTTAGAAAGAAAAAATGTCACAAAAGGATAACAATAATATTATAATATTGTTAGACATATTTCTAGTGTGGCACATGCATTCATCGGGTAATTAGCAATTACCCAGTTACATAATTCCTGATGAAAAATCAAAAGGAGTCCAGAATATTGAATGATCAAAGCAAATTGATTACAAGGTGAAAACATTTAGAATGTCTCGTATAGCGGAATTATTAACCATAACTGACTTAAGAAAAAATGTTTAGGTAAATCGTCTAGACAATTTTGATTGTTTTTGATAAAAGGCACGAAGGCTGTCAGCAAACATATTCTGTGTTTCGGATCGGATTTCATAAACATGGACACAGATGTTTCGTTTTTATAGTTTACGTAACCAAATATGGGTGTGTCATTATTTGCGACACGTCATGATACTAGAAGAAAAATAGATAAAGAGAAAGAGAGAATGAGAGAAATGGATGGAGATAGATGGAGAGATAGATAGAGAGAAAGAGAGAGAGAGAGAGAGAGAGAGAGAGAGAGAGAGAGAGAGAGAGAGAGAATGGGAGAAGGGTCAGAGAAGACGAGTACATGTTAAGCATGATGAAAATGTAAACATGGTAAAGGGGGATAACAATGGATTTGGAGCTCCAAAATTCTTTATTCCGCACCAATAACTGTAATTTCGGTAACCAAAATAACCAGTTAAGTCATGAAATGAAAATTATGAATTGAAATCATGACGACATAAATTCTGTTTATTCATTCAGTTATGATAATTTGTAAGGAATTGAGATGTTGACAATTGGCGCTCCTGTCGCTTAATAAATCAGTGGCGTGACGAAGTCCATTCAGTTGGGGTCTAAACCTAGACTAACTTTAGTCCGCTTTAACGAAAATCCGGCCATAAACGTGGTAAAGGTCCGTAATCTACTAAATTTTTAATCCGACTCTGGGTTTAAGTACTGTTTAAAGTCGAGTTTAACACACACAAAAAAACAACAACAACAAAACAAAACAAAAAACAAAACAAAAACAAAAACAAAAAACACACACAAAAAAGGGGGGGGGGGGGAGTTAGACGGAGATCTAAGTTTTCCCTTTTAAATTTTTTTTTTACTTTAGTCCTCCGTGGGGTTTAACTGAATACGGGTCATAGTGTTTTAGATTCTGAGCATTATGTCAGATACCCTAAATTCAAGGTTTTTAAGGGGTCCACTCGTTTCAGGGAAGGATATTGGATGAAGGGGTAGAAAAGAAATGATCTGCGCTTTCCGTTTCTGTCAATAGAAGTCGTCAGGAACGCGCTGCTTCCCTTAATTATCGTGATTATGTGCATCTCCCTGGGACAAAGTACGGGCTGAGAGGGTAAGTGAAACCGTGAAACTGGGTTACAGAATTCATCTCAGTTTAAAGATAATGTCTACTATTATAGTCCCAAAACTGGGTTTAAACCGTAATTAAAACAAAAAAGAAGTGAACGGTATATTCTTTATTAAACGTTCCCGACAAAATGAGACGTGTCATCGTATACCTGCACATTCCAATGATATTGGTTAGCTTGTAAAAATATAATAAAGATTTTCAAGAGTTGGGAGATATGAGGAAACTTGAGAAGACATCTATCTTCATGATTACATATGGGGGGGGGGGGGGGGGTTAGAATGGGAGGTATCTGTCTTTGCCATATGCTTGAGGATTTTGTTTGCCGTACTGGGAACCTCATGTGATGGAGCGAAGCGACCGAGATGTGAAGTGTCAGGGACTGGGATGCTTGATAAATTATTTTTTTTGCCAATCACATTTTATTGCAACGTAAGTATCTTTGGCCCGAGATTTGAATCTCAAACAGCGCATACGTTTCACATCGTTGTCTGATATAACATATTTTTGAAGGCAGAAACAAAATTTAAAGCTTACATTTCTGGTTTCACTTAGCGCCATATCAGCAGACCTTAATATAGAGCTAAACTCAATAGGCCTCCCAATGATGGTTATGAAAAACATAGGCCTGTAGTATATTAAATTACTTGGTGTAATGATCCAAAGTGATCTCAAGTGGTCCACACAGGTTCAAAACATGCTAAGGCAAGCTAACATGAGGCTTCACATGCTCAGGATCTTAAGGGGTTTTAATTTACCACTCAAGGACCTGATTGTTGTTTACTCTACTTATGTAAGGCCAGTCCTTGAATACTGTGTTCCAGTCTGGAGCTCTGGACTAACGAAAGGCCAGAGCGAGCAGCTTGAGAAGATCCAAAAAAGAGCTTGCCGCCTCATGCTTGGCTCGTCTTACTCTTCCTATGCAGATGCCCTGAAATGTTGCAACCTCCAATCTCTTCGTGAGCGTCGTGTGACACTTTGTCTTAAATTTGCTAAGGGTATTGCTGTGCCTAACTCCAGATTTCACAACTGGCTGCCATCATCACGAAAACTAAACCAAGGCCCAAATCTGAGAAATAGCCATAAGCTGAGAGAAGTAAAATGTAGAACGGAAAGGCATAAAAACAGCCCACTGCCTTACCTCGTGCGACTGTTAAATAATCAGTGATTTATGTACAGTGGCCAGTGAATTGTGTAGGCCTTCAATATTACAAACAATATTTTTCTTACAGAGTATTCTCATCATTTTATCCCCTGATTAAGATTAAAGTAGGATACTTTGTTACTTTTTTTTTTTCCTGTAATTTTCATAGTGCAATATTGTTCCATAAATATGCTCCCTCCTCTACTATGACATCAATTGGGATATCTTTTATGTATCAAGACAACCTTTTAGTATCTGATTTTATTATCTTATTTTCCATTGTTACTCTCATAACACCCAGTCTCTTTTCTCAGTTATTGTTTACAACAGGTAAATGTTGCCGTGTTGATTTCTCTTTTTTTTCATCATCTATAATCACGTTAACTTAAATTTTTGTGTGATTATGTACTAAATGAAATCTGCAAATGAAACAACAAAAATACTCATATCACCAAAGTCATACATTACTATGTACTTTGAATAGAACGGGATTTTAGGTATAGTCTTAATTTATTTCAATTACTTTCATTATCATATTTTTATTCTCTTCACTTTTTTGTCATACCTCCTAAACTGTATTTCTGATGCCTGGTAACTCTCTTTCATAATGATAATAACAGCAATAACATCAATAATAATATAAAATATAATAATAATAAATATAAAAGTAAAAAATTTAATGTTAATGATGGTAATAACATTTGTATCAATAATAATAATAATAATAATAACAATAATCATAATAATAATAATAATAATAATAATAATCATCATCATAATAATAATAATAATTAAAACAATGGTAATGATGTATAAATAATAATAATAATAATAATAGCAATAATAGTAATAATTATAATAGTCTTCATGATCACTTTTATAATAATTAATAATACTGACATTAACAGTAGCAATGATATTGTTATTGCCATTAATAACAATTATGATAACAGTAATATTAGTAAAAATAATAATTATGATAATAATAATAATATAATGAAAATAATAATAATAATATCAATAATAATAATAATAATAATAATATCAATAAATAATAATAATAATAATAATAATGATAATAAATATTGATAATAGTGATAAATTAAAAATACAAGACAATAATGGTGCAATGACATATTATGTCTCTATGTTTTATATGCTATCTCCATATGTTTTTAAAATATTGTATATATGTGAATTTTTAATGTTTTAATGTTTTTCGAATCTTGTATAAATATCTATATGTGTTTTTATTGTACATCACACTCAATTCAGCCTTTGGGCTGCCATGTGCTGATTTAAATAAACCATTATCAAATCAAATCAAATCAAAATATAGCAAACTTGGTTAAATGTGAGTCAATTCCATGAAGTCGGGATGCAGTCAAATGGGGCCAAAACTTTGATTAGATCATGAAAAATTCATTGAGATCAGTCTACACTCTGCGGCATGTGTCTACATTCTCACCTACGCATAACCAACAGAGAGGACATCTCGCAGACGACAACTAGGACCATAGGCTAGGACCCCTGGATGATCGTATTGCGATCCTCGAGTATCGCGGGCTATCGTCGGCAGGGAAGGCTGCAAAGAAAAGTGCAAGATAATAATATAATAATGTCATGATATCATTATGTTATCATTATAATAATATTAACATTCTGATTTTTTTGTCATGATAAACGTACATCAATGATATTAAATCGTAGAGACTAAAAAAAAAAAAAAAAAAAAAAAAATCGTGTTTCTTATCTAAAATAAAGACTGACTATATCTTAAGTTTATTATTGTTTATTCAAATTTACAAACTTATGACCCTCTTCTCTTTATCCTGATTTCATTTTCATAGAGTTATGAATACAATTATACAAATCGAAAGAAAATAAAGACGTATGAATAAAAGTTTAGTGTTTGGTTAAGGAAGTGCGTCTGGCAGGGACAGTATGACAGCTCTATATAATGTTGTTTTTGGTTGAAAACTATACGATTTACATACCTGCCCATGCTTTGTCATCAGTCTTAAATCATGCATAGATGATGGGTGATTCTTCTAAAGTGAGCTTGCAATAGACACCGGATTTAAACTAAATTACGTTAGGTGTAGAACTATTTCCTTACACGTGGTGGGATGATTCGTCACAGTTCGCAACGTTGAAGCTAAAAGTCATTTCAAGTTCAGCTTGATCCAAATCTCTAAAATATCAACTAAAGCTACGAAAACGAGAAAGCAGTTTGAGGTCTAGTGAGTCGGATTTACATTAATTTTTGTATTGATTGTCTGCAGTATCTGATTTAATTCGATGAGACGAACGTTTGTTTGTTTGTTTGTTTGTTTGTTTGTTTGTTTTATTTCCGTCATATAAAAAGAATATACAATCAAATGAATATAAAGCAAATAACAAAATTCATATACATATATAACACAAGCCAAACTATAGTATGGCATTAAATTAAACAACACAATAAAGAACGATTGAAGAATGAAAATACATTGTAAACAAGGAAAGGCAAGAAAGAGACGGCTGGATAGCCCATTTTCAGCTACACTTACATAGTGCAACTGGTCTTCCATGGGGACCAGATACTAAAAGAAAAAGAGAAAGAAAAAGCGTAAGAGAAGGAGAAGAAAAAGAAGAGATGTAGAAAGAAATTATGAATACTATATTAACAATATTTAAAACAAAAACAAAAACAAAACCACAACCAAAAAAAAAAAAAAAAAAAAACTGCGACATTTTCAATTTCATTTCTCTTAGAAACACAGTCTTTAATTGCAATAATCTAAACCATTTCATGATATGGGTCATTATTTGCAATTTTTAAAATTTTGGGGCCAATCTCTCCCTCCTAAACCTTACAGATATTTGTAGAAACTAAGTATCTGTTATTAATTTAAAAAAAAATAGATAGGGGCAATCATAAAAACCTTATTCACTTATATTTCCATTTCCATATTGGACAATTTAAGATAATAATACATTTCTATGTACACTCTGCAGTTGCATTTGAACCGCTCCTAAACTTCATTCAATAATGCAATACAATTAATATTCCTCGATATTCAGCTTTGCTAAAAGTATATTTCATGTTCATGTTCTTTAGCCCACGTTCATTATCATTTGATACCCCTGGTCTCATTTTCTGTAATAGAAATACTTTGACCTATATCTTCGCTCCTCACTGCGTGGATCAAACTCTTGTCGAAATCATCTGGCTATTAGCCTTGATAAATACCAAGGAGGTACTAGGCAAGTTTGCCTAGTACTTTCCTAATAACACTAATTCCAAGAACAATTATCGGACATTAAAGTCTAACGTACACAATTTTCGCAATTTTCCATTAATCACGCCCCGTTTTCACCAACTTTTGCTGTCCATATGATGTGAGATATCACAGAGTCTGTAGAAAGACAGAATGACACACCAAATGGACAGCAAAAACTTTGTGTTTCCAAACCACGCGTCAATGGAGTAATGGGAAACTATGTAGTGCGTATCATCACGACCTCAGTAAAGATGGAGAATCGGCTCATGAACAAGGATGGACAATCTATGAGAAAACCCCGAGGTCAGAGGTTAACATAGCCTAACTCTTGCTCAAGGAGTAAGAAGGGCTCAGTTTACTAGAAAACAATTTCTATGATTTGATTTAATTTCCCAAAGGCACTTTGTAGTTCTTTGAACTGTCAGCCTGTATTTGATTCGATAAATGCCAACTAGACATAATGTCACGGGACGTGAATGTAGCGGAGGAAAAAAGTTCGACGGGGAACTGGTTTATAATTGTGTTGCTACATGTAAGTGTAAAACTGACGCAAATTACAAGAATTATTCAATAAAATGTACTATAATAAAAACTTGGAACGGTTGCCTTAATTTCGCTGCACCTTAGTTCATCTCAGGTAAACACATATACACGTTATTATGTCAAGGAATACTGAAATTGTTTTGCAACATAGATACCGTAACCTAATGAACTACACTTTTCAGCTACGAAGGAATGAGATGTTTGTAATCAGAAATATTTTAAATACATTCTGGTTGATGATTGATCTGGTGCTTAGATTTAGAACGGGGTTTCCTCTGGCAGGTTTGTCCAGTTCTCCCACGCAGACTTTAGTGTGGACATTGTGTATCCGTCGTTTCCATAACATACTTTAGAACTCCTCATAATCCTAGACAATGAATTTCCTCAATCACAATTATTATCAAGATGGGTACTGAACGATGGAGATTGGATGGGGACCTTGATATCGTGACTCAATCCTTCTTATCGCTCTTGATATCTCCCCCATCACCACCTACATTTCAAGACCTAGCTGGCTGGGATCCATTCCTCCATGGCCCTGCCTGCTTGCTGTGAGACTGGTCATGTCTGGGGGACGTCTTCATACATCACTTTCCCCCCTCTTTCTCTTAACATCTCAAACTTATCTGTCCCATCGCTTCCTAAAGACTGCTTCCTCAATCAATATCACGGACAGGACATTATGTCGGTCAAGACAAGACCATGTACCAGTAGAGGGCATATTAAAACAAATTACAACTATGTAGTTCTTTTGATCGTCGGGTTTAGACATTAAGTAATGCATAGTGACGTAGTGACTCTGGGATTTCTCCAACATGAAATCCAGACCTCCTCAGTGGGGTTCGATTTATCATGACATAATGGGTTTTGAATCTTTAAAATTGCACAAGTCTTGAAAGATAATAATTGTCACTTCTTCCCTGACAATTTGCATTGTTATTACGCCGTACCAATGGAGGACAGGGATGGGGGAGGGGGGGGGGGGGTAGGGGCTGTACTAATGTCTCCCAAGACCCTCTTCCAGATCTACCAGAGGTGGCAAATACTGCTTTATTGTTTGTCTTTGCTGTCGTTTCTGATGTGGATGATATTTTTTTCTTTATAAAAATATGTGCAGTGGTCAAATCGTAAGAACTGCCAAGATGGGGCCAAGATGGGCATTTCAGGAGGAAATCTGAATGCAGCTCCGGGGATGAAGGGAAGAATTGAAAAGGGGGTTAAAAGTTTGTAGGTCAGCCAGGAAAAAATTAAGGAACCCCTTTGGAGATGACTGACATCACTCTCCATTTCTCATTCGATAAGATGACGGCCGACATCGAAAATGTTCAAGGGCCTCGCCAGACACAGTGTTCTCACATCCATTTCTTAAAGTCTGTTTCCGTCATTCGAATCACAATCAAACGTGATTTCAAACACGGATTTTCGAAGTGTATTTTCGCTGTCCCCACCATGCTCACGTTGTCAGATGTCAAGCAGCGTTCTTAAATACACAGTACGGACAGCGAAATTCGTAATTCTAATCACATGTGATTTGAATAACGAATAGTACACTGTCTATTTCGCTACCCATACGTTTTCATATGTCACGCCGTGTTATCAAATTCCCTTTGTGGACAGCAAAATCAATAGTTCTAACTAGCCGTTATTATTTTGAATAACGTGTTGTGCTGTTCTTATTTCGTTGCTATACAATTTCAGACCTTTCCTCTACGCTGAATTATATGACATCGTGTATTGACAGCGAAATTCATCATTCTAATCACGCGTAATATGAATAACGGATTTTGCTGCTCCCATTTCGCTGTCCATACGCTGCCTGACCTCAGGTAGCGTTCCTAATCACGTTGAGATATCTCACATCGTATGGACAGCGAAAACTGTGATTCGGATCCCAGAATTCAAACCATATAGTATGAACATAGCTGTAGTCGCGTGGTTTTAGTTACTATTACTTCAGAGCTCACGAAACACGTGTCTGAAATAGTTCAGATGCATCAAAAGGTATCATTTTGCGAAGGCCATTTGGTATTCTGAATGTCATTGTTAGTACCATCACGTGACAGCTCGATGATGGATGTGACCTATAGATGAGATAGCAAATGATAATAATCATTCTTCCGTCTATTACCATGATTACACAACATCTGTTATCCGTAAAACTTGACAAAAATGAAATGGTGCGTCAGAAACATTTGTTGTGATAAGAGCAGTTGGTTGCCAGTTTTTAGAAAATTCACAGAAACTTAAAGCTCCAGATGCCTTTGATTTGAAGCATTATAGGCCTATACGAATTCCATCTCTTCTTATATCATTTAAAATATCATATCATAAACAAATTTCTGGTGTTTTTCGCCTATAGAACTTCAGCTAATACATCGTTCTTGCTTCAGCTCCTCCCATTTACATTAGTTTTTACTATGTAATGTAATGCGTGCAATAGATGAATGGAACTAAAGTATAATGATGTTGTTTTGTGTTTATTTATCATTTTAAAGGTTGTATTTAAAATAGACAAATGGAAGTCTACGTCGCAGCACATTTGCAAAACATTGCTTTGTTTATGAGGGTATTTTAAGGTACAAAAATACATTTATTTTGATCGTCAATAATATACATAATCTACATATGTCCTTTGTTTTCCACATGATAATTTATTGTATTCCGTTGCCATGTATATTAATGATAGTCACTATCTTCTCTCTTTCATACAGCACTCTGCAGGAAAAAGTGTAAGCATGGTAAATGTGTCTCCCCAGGTACCTGCCAATGCGATGCTGGATACAGAGGGGAATTTTGTGATAAAGGTAGGAATATGGCTTTATTCCTCTTGGTACCATAATAAATAATTGAAGCTGGCCAGTAGAAATGGATTAGTACTGGAATTAGTAGTATGAAGTAGCAAAAGTAGTAGAATTAGCAGCAGTAGAAGTAGAACTACAAGTAGTAGTGGTAGTAGTAGTAGTAGTTGCAGTAGTAGTAGTAGTAGTAGTAGTAGTAGTAGTAGTAGTAGTAGTAGTAGTAGTAGTAGTAGTAGTAGTAGTAGTAGTAGTAGTAGTAGTAGTAGTAGTAGTAGTAGTAGTAGTAATAGTAGTAGTAGTAGTAGTAGTAGTAGCAGTAGTAGCAGCAGTAGTAGTAGTAGTAGTAGTAGTAGTAGTAGTAGTAGTAGTAGTAATAGTGGTATACCAGTAGAAGTACACGTAAAAGTAGAAGTAGAAATAGGCGTAGCAGTAGAAGTAGAAGTAGAAGTAGAAGTAGAAGTAGAAGTAGAAGTAGAAGTAGAAGTAGAAGTAGAAGTAGAAGTAGAAGTAGAAGTAGAAGTAGAAGTAGAAGTAGAAGCAGAAGTAGAAGTAGAAGTAAAAGCAGAAGCAGAAGCAGAAGCAGAAGCAAAAGCATAAGTAGAAGTAGAAGTAGAAGTAGAAGTAAAAGTAGAAGTAGAAGTAGAAGTAGAAGTAGAAGTAGAAGTAGAAGTAGAAGTAGAAGTAGAAGTAGAAGTAGCAGTTGAAGTAGAAGTAGAAGTAGAAGTAGAAGTAGACGTAGCAGTAGAAGTAAAAGTAGAAGTAGAAGTAGAAGCAGAAGCAGAAGTAGAAGTAGAAGTAGAAGTAGAAGTAGAAGTAGAAGTAGAAGTAGAAGCAGAAGCAGAAGCAGAAGCAGAAGTAGAAGTAGAAGTAGAAGTAGAAGTAGAGGTAGAAGTAGAAGTTTAAGTAGAAATAGGAGTAAAAGTAGAAGTAGGAGTAGGAGTAGGTGAAGTAGAAGTATAAGTATAAGTAGAAGTAGAAGTGAAAGTAGAAATAGAAGTAAAAGTAGACATAGGAGTATAGGAGTAGTAGAAAACATAGAAGTTGAAGTAGAAGTAGAAGAAGTATTAATAGTAGTCATAGAAGTAGTAGTAGAAGTAGAAGTAGAAGTATTAATATTAGTAGTAGGAGCAGCAGCAGTAGCGGTATCACGGGTAGTATTAGAGTCGCGAATGAAGTACCAGAAGCAGCAAAAAATTGCTACTGATAGAACATTTGGTATGCTGTAGGTTATTTTGTTGTAGAAAAAGAGGGAAATAGAGGGAAATAGAGGGGAGGACGGTTGCTAAGATGAAGCAGGCATCGGCATCAGTAGTACTAGGCCACTGGCGTACTGGTGGGGGGCTGGGGGAGGGCGCTGCAGCCCCTTCAAAAATTCGAGGCAAAACCAAAAAAAAACCAAAAAAAAAAAACAAAACAAAAAAAAACCAAAAAAAAACAAAAAACAACAAAAAA
Organism: Heliocidaris tuberculata; assembly: GCA_025618425.1. Taxonomy (NCBI): domain Eukaryota; kingdom Metazoa; phylum Echinodermata; class Echinoidea; order Camarodonta; family Echinometridae; genus Heliocidaris; species Heliocidaris tuberculata. The sequence goes on from CM046846.1 coordinate 13,702,629, forward strand.
CAACCCAAAAAAAAAAAAAAAAAGGAAAGAAAGAAAAAAAATCAAATTAACTACCGGATATGTGACAAAATTACATTTTCATTGTGCCCTGCATGCCTATGTCAGCCCCCTCAAAATGTTTAGCTCATTACGCCACTGACTTAGGCCAACTTATTTTATTCGCCAAAAATTTTGTCGTTTCCTTACTTTCGTTGTTAAAGGGCAATCCAACCTTGGTAATGAAATGATTTGTGTGAAAGCAGAAAAATAAGATAAACAGGATGGTAAAAGTTTGAAAGAAATCGGACAAGGAATAAGAAAGTTCAGGATGTTTGAAAAATGAGATCACTACATCTATGCGAATCTCAAATTGGCAATTTGGTGATTTGATTTTTCCTCTTTCTTTCAAAGCAACTTGCTATTAAGGTTGGATTTCCCTTTAATATAGTTGTAGTTATCTGCTTCTTGCTTTTTTATGTGGGAGGATGGAATACGAATAGTCATGTTCACTCCTCGACAACACTGTTTTCGTCCGGCAGTCGAAATATCATCACCAGCCTTCAAACATAATCTATCGACATCGTTTAAGATGTTTATGTTATTGCCACCCTATTGCAATGATTGCAGAGGACAGAAAGACCATACAGTAGTGTCTGTGTTCCCGTAAAAAGCGTTCGGAAGAAACAAACAGCAGAGAAAACATTCGTGACGTTTATGTTATTGTCACCAAAATTGACGAAGAAAGAAAAACCCAACTGGGAATGCATGTGACCAGTAAAAATAGTATTCAAAGAAACAAAGAGCAAACAAGACATACATTGTGCCAATATGTCATCAAACCGCCATACCTCCACGTACTAAACGACAAATGTTTACCCTGTCTGACTACCAACGTCAAACTGTTGGGGGATAAGAAATAGTCTCTGGATAGCATCTTTTAACCGTTGGCAAAATTGTTTTTGATGGAAGAGCATAAATCAGAGGGTGTAGTATGATGAGAATTGGGGTTTAGTCTTCTTGGGGTATCGTTAAAGCATAATATGACAAATATGAATTGACAAAGATGACCCGATAGTTAGAAGAAATACTGGGTCAAATTCATTCCAAACATTCTTCTCCTTTTCGATTTAAACTTTCTTTGTATCATCTTGAGAGCTCCATCAGTATTTGGTATTTGCTCAGGGGGAAGTCTGGGAACATCGTACCCCTATCATGCCTATTATGGTGTAATCATGGTGGGAAAAACGTGGGTGTGTTAAAAATGTAGACAGTGATTTCTACTACGTGTTATTTATGTAATGGAACAATTTATCATTTTTATAGCCAATTCATCATGTTTATAGCCTATGATAACATTCTAAAGAAAATATCTCGTTCCAATAACGCGAATACGAAATATAATGATCTCACTTTTATTTCAAACTTTACATGAGCAATAAAATATTTTGTAGTTAGATAAATGTATAAGCTAATAGCTCGCCTTTATAGTACATTTATAAATGCATGTATACACTCACTTAATTAAAGGAATGTGTGGCTTATTCGGTGATTAGGCCACTTTCGAAATATATCCACCTCAAATCTCAGCTGCGTACTACCAATCATAGTTCATCTGTACGCTGTGACCGACACATTTTGGCAATAATGCCACAGATAATTACACCATTGCAATAATCATTAAAGTTTGATAAAGAACACCAAAATATAGAATTTAGAAAAATTAGAACGTAGGGTTGTGCCTCAGGCTTTTATCATACAATTCATGAGTTAGGGTTTATAGATCCATCATCATGATCCCTACGTTGAACGACATCGTGAACAAAGCAGCAGTCATGGTGCGTCTAAAAGGAATATTTCTACGATGAGGCCATGTTCACATTTTTACATGGCAGCTATACTACATTTGTCTGAAATATGTAGCCCCACTTATCGAAGTCGCCCATTCATAGGTGCAAGGGCTTCTTTAGACCATTTTTGTACAAGGACGGGAGGGGGGGGGGGGTGGGGTGGGGGAGTGGAGGAAGTATAGACCAAATCTACCGGCGAGTTTTTTCCCATCCTAAACAGGTGTGTTTATTGCAACAAAAACATCTCACATTCAAATTTCGTTTTAAAAAAGGTTACAAAGTGATATAACATTCTACAGATACATTTTTAACATTTCAGGTAAATTACAAATTTTTCGTTTTCCTTTTTTACAAGGGCAGTATTGTTGCCGATTCGTAATTTAAGTTCCTTCAAAAAAGTAAACCACAATCTTTCCTCCTTTCATCTTTTCCTTTTTCCTTTCTCAAAATTAAAATTTTGTATAAAATTATGCTCCAGAAGGCAACAGTCAAGATATCATCAGTACTTCTTTCTGGGTAATTTTTTCAACAAACTGCTAATGTTAAAGTCAAGGTCTACGTTATAAACATTTTTTACCATCTCGAATAATTTATCGAAAAAAAGGAATGTTCATTTCGCATTTCAAAAAAAGCATGGAATAAATCTTCTTTACAGCTACATGTTTCACATATATATCTACCGGCAAGTTAGTCAAAAGTTTTACAAGCAAAAGAACATAAGATTTTCGAATTCGCCGACGCCTTTAAAATCGGTCGCGAGTTTTTCAAATTTGCACACAGATGTTCAACTGTTGTCCAAAAAGATACAACGCAGCAAAAATAAATGGTCCTCAATTATTGCGAGTTGACGAGAAGGCTGAAACATTCAAAATTTGTTAACAGAAAATTTGGAAGGGAGGGGGGAGGGGTCATCTCCTCCAACGACGCCCCTGCATACACATAGGTGAAATGGAAAATAGTACTCCTTTACATTCAGAGGATGAGCCTGTTGTCAGAATACCGATTCTAGATCATGTGAACCCCGGTATGAAAAGACGCCAACAGGAAGGCTGCCTTACTGGAGCTAGTGAAAGATGAGAGCAAGGGATCATCAGAAAGATGGGATCTAGAGATAATCCCCATGTTCCTATCAAAACGGTGAGAATTGAGCTTTCCATCTGGAACATTACGTGATGGAATTCCTTCTTTTTTCCCCCCTCAAATCCTTCCTTTTCATTCACTGTCCTTGCTATATTCATGAGATTTTTTTTTAATCAAGTGGCATCATGAGGTCAGAGAGTACTATGGTCTTCCAATCTTTTTTCATCTTTCCATGTGGTCTGATTGTTAAATATCTCACAAATAGGTGAAGATATTTCATTTCCTTATTGACCCTGCCAATTGGGCGTAGCAAATGGGCCGAAGCAGGGAGCAAATTCCCTATGGATTCGCTTGGCACATTTAACATTCTGTGGCAGATTTTTAGCCTTAGTATTCTTATTTGTTTGTTTATGGGTGCATCTATATGCTCCCCCCCAAAAAAAAAAATTAAAAAAAATGGCTCTACCGAGACACATGTCGGATCGCTCCGAATATTTCCCTTACCTGTCGTGTCTGAAATAATAATAAGCATAATATGAATAGATAAAGTTGGGAATAGAAAAAAGAGTATTAAAGCCCCCTGCCTTCTACATCAAAGTACATGTTGTATCAACTCGTGGACAGTCTTTCATTTCATGAAAAAACTATATCACGTAGATTTAGTTTTCTGGGATATTCTATTCTGCTATTCCTGTGAGCTTTAGATGACATGGTAGCACCTTCACCTTACCACACAGGCTGGTTCTGTACTCTATGTGGAATGGGACGTATGGTAGTGTGCTTCCATACCAAAGTGTATTCAAATTCTGTGGCATGGGAACGTGTGGCAAAATTATACCACGGTGTACATTGGTTTTAAAACATAATTATATGATGTGTAATGATAACGCTGTGCTTACGACGTTCCAGTGGAGTAATGATCACACCCAATCCCACAGTGTACCAAACTATGCACCACAGTATGCTTGCATGTTGTAACACTATTCAAGGATATCCTTGTCATTTTTGTGATCCCATCGACGACTATGAAAGGGAAAATGGGGCAAAGATTGTCGCCATCTGACCAGAGAATGGGATCCAGGCCAACCTCGAGCAATCTTCTTCGCCTCGCGGTTTGTTCTTCTCCATGATGAAAGGGGAAATGAACAGCGACCATGCAAGCTGGGAGTAGATTATCATATCCTTCTCCAAAAGTGATTTTTTTTTTCAAGGCCTGGGGAGAGAGACAGAGAGAGAGAAAGAGAGAGAAAGAGAGAAAGAGAGTGAGCGTGGTGAGAGGGAGAACGTGACATATACTTTCCATCTGATCTTCAGCCAACCAAAGAACAATTTAAATATGTTAAACAATAAAAGGAGGCTGAAAATGTATGATAAAAAGTACATGTGAAAAAAGTCTCAAGAACTCTCCAATTTGTGCTTCCCTCAGTAAACGTGTCCTTGGAATGACACTTTCGCTCAAACAATCCTTATGACCCCCTTTTTCCGATTAGTAATACTAACTTAGTTTCAATAGAAACCACCCGATTACAAAACGCATCCAAGATCACATAATCATAAAGAGTATTGACACCATCTGTATAAGAATACATTTTACGGTTAACTTTTGAAGAATCAAGACAAGCGAATCCAAATACGCGTCGAAAATCTGCAGCCGAAACCTCCGGACGCGTTCGTCTGGGGAATCTCTATTCTCTCTTTGCAGAGCCGTCCTTTTCAATCAGGGAGATTTCTTGGGCGGGTCCCCTTCTTCTGTCTCAAAGAAAGAATTACTCAAAATATGATCCTAGTTTGAAGGTCTTCCGAGGAAGTCTGGATGTCATCTTGGTGATGCTGGCTTTCCGCCGTCATGATTCGGACAGAGATTATCGGAGTATGATCGGGATGGGTAGAGGTCATCGAAAAAGCAGTCTATGCTTGTCATTACATGCATCTAATTATCAGTTTGGTTTGTCCAGATCAGCCCCCCCTCTTTTAAAAAGAAGAGTCATGACTTGAGATCTTGCGTTTTATTCAAAGTTACATAAAATTCCTGTTCCTATGAAAATCAGCTCCTGGTGTACATAAAATTATTGTCTTTTTAGGCTTTAATAAGAGAGATAGATAGATAGAGAGAGAGAGAGAGAGAGATAGAAAGAGAGAGAGAGAGAGAGAGAGAAAAGGGAACGAGAGGAGAGAGAGAAAGAGAGAAAGATGGAAAGAGAGAGAGATTTATGGGGGTGGATGGGGGTCAATTCATGTATTTGTTTATTGTGTCAGTACCCATTTTAACGGAATATGTTTTAACAAAAGTAATTATAAGCGTATGCCATTGAGACAGCATACACTTTAATATTTTTTTCTTCTCATAAATAGATGTGAATCTATGTGCACATAAGCTCCTTCCCCTATATTATTATGTTTGAAAAGTAGAAGGGAAGTTGAGCGTGGTTTCTCTCGCCTCTGCCATATTTCTTGATTTGTCACTCGAGCGAAATGTAAAACAGACCATGACAAGAGGGATCAGTAATACTATGATTAATGCCAACTTTAAAGACGTATGGGGCAGTATTCCTGTACAGTAAATTATAGTTCCGTAAAGCATAGATACAGTTTCCACTGATTTGTAACATTCGTATCCACGTTGAATAAGCCTACGCTCTAAATATATAAAAGGCGCCATTTTGTTTTTTAATTGGACATCCATGTCTTAACTCTTCCTATTATGAAAGGGGCAGCGACTCTAATCATGTCGTACGATCTCGGTTGATTTTATGTACACATTGGGAAAAAAAATAAAATTAGTTACCAGAAAATTTATTACAATTAAAATTTTTTTTTTTTTTTTTAAGCAACGAAGTACACAAATACCCTACAAGATAATGAAATATGTTACATCTTTCACTGACCAGAACAGTTACAGCACAAAAGACTTTTATATAAATGTCACCGGTCAACCGCTCTTGAACTCATTAGATGATACCATGAAATCAGCTCCCACTATTTTTTTTTCATTTAAACGTAAGCTGAAAATTTATTGCTGAATAGATATAACTGTTAAGTGACAAAAACAATACGAAAAACATCATTTCGAAGCAAAAATTGAGCTAGAATGAAAATAAAACCGTTGCAAAGGCATGAAAATGTGTAACTTCCCCATCCTTCATCTTCCATCTCTCTTTTTCTTTCTCTCTCTTTTCTCTTTCTCAAGTCATCGCTTGTAATCTAATATTTTCCATTGTAATAAGTTGTACATATACCAGTGTTACAACTATTATATTTTGTAGGGTAAGGGGGTGGGAGGGGGGGGGGTAATGTAATGTATGTATGTACCCACACTTCTTTAATATCATTATATTTAAAGTTTATTTTTATTTACATATACTCAGAGCATTTGTAAGTACCCTTTTCTCACAAACGGGTCTATGAAATTCAAGCTGAGCTTTTCAGCAGACTACTCAACTTAAGTTTCTTGTGCTGTGCCTAATTTTTACGGAAATTATGATAGTACAATTTTTTATTATATGTATTTATTTCACATTTCCCATTTTCCATTTATCTAGACATTTCTTTTCGTAATTTTGTTTGATATTATGCCATATCAACTTGTATATACACGTTTTTTATGTAACCAAATAACATCATTCTGTAGAAATAAACAAACCTTGAAACCTTCAATGTTTACAGTAATGAAAGTACTTCTTAAAGAGATGCAGTCACACATATCATTGCTGCCACTCAACTTTCATAGTCATGATTGTGATTATAATGACTGCAATCTTCTCAGTATTATGAGAAGCAATCATCCTGCCCCTCCTCATCATCAGTAAAACCATTACACGGCTCAAAATGACATCAGTCGCAACAACACCCTTTTCCTCCCTGAATTTGTTCATTTTGTTTCATATTGTAATCTTGTCTATCCTTGTCACCCCCATCTTATCCTTCCCATTTTCAGACGTTAAGCTATCACGTACTTTGCTCACTGTGTTCCAAAATAGCTTAGATTTATCTCTAAAGCTCGAAAATAGGGGAAGAAGTCATTTTCGAAATTTGACCCAGTTTGCAATGTAGCTACCGACGAATCAGCAGGATCAGAGAATAAACTTACGAATGTAATACGATATTCCCACACCCTCCATTATACAATGAAACTGTGTACATATTTGTACAACAATGTTGATTAAATGTTAGGAATTGTATATCATATACCAGTGTGCTTTGGTTTTTGAAGTGTTCTGAAGTTTATAGGTTAAAAGGGAAGGTACCGTACACCCTTTTACGAATATCGGTTTTTATTAAAAGCAGAAAATGTGAGAAACGGACCAATGAACTGATCATCTAGAATTGCAAAGTTGCAATCGATCAAACGCAAATTGGCTTCTTTTGTGACTTTCATTTCAAGCATCTCACCCATTTGATTTGTACTAAATAAAAAAATAAAAAAATAAAAAAATGCATGGTTGTTGATGAAGGAATAGATTTATTTCATATTAAAAGGGGTTTTGTGAAAACACGTGCAATATTTATTTCTAGGGTGCATATATAAACATGTTTAATAAAATGATGGCTTTTAACGGAAATAGATATATTTTCTCTTTTTTTATTGGTCATTTTCACCGTATTTCTATTTTCTACTAGAAATCCTTCGGCAGGTATATTTTGTTTGTGGTTGTGAAGATTCAGTGTAAGTTTTGTTTATTCTGTGAGAATACATTTCCTGTCATTACCAGAACTCTTGATTACCTTTAAATGATGTAAATGGTATACCCCTAACAAATGTAGGCCTATCCTTTCCGTATTGCCCTTGCTCGCGAGGCGTTATTTCCACTGCGTTTGTACCTGCTTCGCTAATTAAGCCTATCACGACAATCACCCCATACACTAGTAATTCAAAGCACTGTTTGTGCCCTGTTAACTTCGCATAATTTTTTTTTGGTATGTTGCCACCTTCACATGTCTCGGCAGACACCTCATCGATTGCTGACGCAGTTCTAAGTCGTGCAAATAACGCCTGGTGTTGTGCAACGGGCATGAGATTCCTCATACTATCGCCCCGTCAGTATAGCGTGATCTAGTATCATGACAATAGTTCAAACATTCATGTTTTGGGGCGGGCTGGTAACCATGTAACAATGGCTTCCGCTGAAGACCCCAGTGACATTTTCATTAGCTTTTATCGCGTCTCGTCCCCGATCAACTTTTAACACTTCACAGACTAACTAGAATAGCTTTCCTGACAATGCCCTGGGACATAGACAATCAAAATAAAAAAATAATGATGTAATCAAGGGTGTGCTTTCTCTTGTTTTCGGTCAAATGAATCATGCTGGAAAGTTCACGTTGATTAAGTCATTTCAGATCGTTAAATCAAATTAGAAAGGGATGTATTGAATTTCGTTTTGCTGAAGGCTTGCGTAAAATTGTAATTTATTTATTGTTATTATCTTATTTTATGTAAATGTAATATATTACTTTATTTGTATTTTGTTGGGCCCCAACTACAAGCTCTGCTTCTCAGGGGTCCAAACCTTTCATTGTATTGTATATTTTGTATCATTATTTTATTATTATTTGTCTGTTTTATGATCGGTTAGATAAATTGAAATTGAATTGAATTTCGTAATTGAATAAGAATCAAACTCTATTCATCAATAATATCAAAAGTATGAAGGAATGAGATTGAAAAACATGTTTTCATACTGTCCGTTGTATTTCACACTGAATGATTATACACCTGGAATACTTGAAGGCATAACAGTCACAAGCCTTTCCGAAAGATGGCGCTCTTGTGTAAATGTTCCCAGAGCCATTTGTACACACATTTTGGCAAAAGAGTTTCTTGAGGTAAGAACGATGCACATTCTTTTGTTCTTTAAACACGCAGTTCAAAAATAAGAAACTCGAATGCCATAATATGGTGCCGGAAGACACAAACAGCTCGTTAATATGGGGAAATCATTGTTTTCACATGATGGTTGTTCATGGTGGCGGAAATGGTGTCACTGGTGTCAAACAAAACGAACCAAACAAAGCGCGGGTATCTAGGCGTTCCCAATACAGAAATATCTAAAAGCAAGACATAGATTTATTGCTATCATTCCTCAATCCGAAAAACAAAGTCATTCAGATTTATTAATGCGTTTTGATCAAATTACTTTCACTTTTAACCATTCTTTTGCTGGAAAAAAATGGTATACAGATATAAACCATTTTCATCCGGAATGACACCACAATTCTTGAGTATAAATAATATTAAAGACAATGAACATTTCTGTCAATGTGATGTTACGTAGCAGACATCTATCATCATAAAACAAGTTGATGGGTGTCAAAGGTCGAATTCATCCGTGACACTGAATTTTGGCATGCTATCATCCCTTCTTCCTTCCCCCAATCAACATTCTCAAAAATCCCTCTGAGAATACCAACACGTAGTGATCCATGACTGTGGCCTATCTCAATTGGAATCTTGGCCCATTATTTACTGATTTTCATTCTTGGTTTCAGGGGCATAGCGTGGATTCAATCACTGGAGGAGCATCGATGTCATGGGGGGGGGGGGAGGGGTGGGCGGGTTTACTTAGTGGGTGGGATGCGAGATAACAAGACTACTAATTGTGGGTAGGTGTGAAAGGGGATCGTTTCATCTTCAATGTTCTTTTCTGCTCTCCCTTTCTCTCTCCCCCTTCGTCTTTTTTTCCTTTTTGCTATTTGATAGAGGGGAGGGGGCACATAGCCCAGTGGCTATACCGATGCTTGAGTTGTCGAGAGACATGATACGCCTTCTTGGCCCGCGTGTCACGTCTCGTAGGTCGCGAGATCCTTGAGGTCTCGTCACAGGTTTAAGGTTTTAAAGTGGGCGTGACCAAGTGATTTTTCAGAGAAGAAGAAGCGGAAGGATTTGGCGCGCGGTGAAAAACACGACACATACATGTATCCTATTCCATTCCATCGAAATCACGATTTTTTTAATTATAAATTTTCACATCAAATAAATTTTATGCTCTGACCAATATTTTGGTTTTCTTTTGTGTCATCAGCATGTTTACAAAATACGAAGACGAAAAATAAGCATCCTCCCTTTCAACAAATCCCGCCTTTCCCCCTACTAATTCTAGCAGCCAATCTGGAGGAAATGTAGTAAACATAAAAGACTATTTTGAAATCGATTGAAGATATATGTAATAAAAGTGCAAAGTGCACTCTGCTCTGCCAACTTTCTCCGTTTGGAAAAAAATGTTGGAGGAGTTTTATGAATTCCCCAAACCGTAATAATGTCGGAGCGCCATGAGCGTCACAGCGTGACGGACCTTAGCGCTATACAAGAAGCCACCATTAGTATTATCATCATCATCATCATTATTATTATTATTATTATTATTATTATCATTATTATTATTATTATTATTATTATTATTATTATTATTATTATTATCATTATTATTATCATTATTATTGTTGTTATGAAACAATAAAGTGAATTATCTTTTATTTTTAAAATTTTATGTAGCGATATAGGGAAGTAGAATCGTCTTGCTTCATTTGCGATTTATATACGAAGAATGGATTTACAGGGCAAGTAGAAAGCCGTCATAACCTTGTGAATAATTTGCATAATAAGTCACACCCTTCATCTAATGTTTAATAATCAAGAAAAGAAGAGGACTAATAACGATTATAATACAAAATACAACAACAACAACAACAAAAACGCGTATAGTTTTGAAAACATGCTATGCTTCTCGACAAAACATTGTTAAGGCCAATCGGCAATAAAAAAAAAAAAAAAAGAAGAAGAAAGAATATGAGTAAAACAAAATACATCAGACAAGTTCGCAGATTTGGTTTTGACGTTTGCGAGCCTAATGACTTACTAATTAGGGACGATCGTTTTCCTCCGAGAATATGAACAAAGAAGTGAGAAAGAAAGGAGGAAGAAAAGACTTCAACGTTAATTTTTACGATCGTCAACCCATCAATCCTTGTAAATTACATTTTTTGTGACCCCTATAACATTTGGCATACCAACTCAAAAGTTGATAGTTTTGCGCCTTTATTTGCTTAATTAACGACTTTCGACCATGAGAAAATGCTTTAACATTTTTCGTGTTATTGATATGCCTATAACTTAGGTCAGAGATATAAATGCGCCGTCGACGTCGCAAATCTTCTCGTCCATTTTTGTTTTTGAATGGTAAGTGTTTCACATTTCTTCTGAGATGTAAATTTCTCCGAAAATACCATGATGATGATATATATTTATTTCAAAGATAGGATTTGCATATATTCATTGTGAACCGCTCATTTTTATTCTATTTATTATTATTTTTACTTCAATTTTTCGTTTTCTATTCCAGATGTAAATGAGTGCGCCCGACGTCCGTGCCAGCACCGATGCATGAATATCCCGGGCAGTTACCGTTGCTATTGCGAGGCTGGGAATACCTTACTCGCAGATAACAGGACGTGTATAGGTAGGTGATTATTCTTTTATTGAAACAGCTGTAAATCTGTGAAAAATAAAATAGATAGCAACATAACGATGTCTTTGAATGTGTAATCGTAAAGTGTATTATCATCAATAGAAAACTCATCGCATAATTTGGTGTTGTACACAATGAACATAAAATAGCATTATAGGGGAACAGATAAAGCTTGGGGTTAAATACGATTCCATCAGGTTAAATACGATTCCATCAGTGTTTAATACCTTTCTATTTTAATGACTGATTTATAATTTTTAATCGTGTTTGTATTCTTTTAAAATTTATTTTGCATGCATCTGTTGTCATATTAATTTAGGACAAAAGTGCAAAACTCGGAGACTCATTTATGTGATAAATATGCCCATACTCCCTGAGAAAAGGATTATCGCATCTCGAATCCTATAAAATATTTACTTTTTGATTATATGATTACAAAGAGCAAGGCGAATAATATAATGTTAAAACATATTGATGTTAAAGTATGAGTAGCTTTTCAGATGAATATCACGAAGGTGTCGTGGTCAAGTGGTTGACTAAAGAGGAGAAAGTAATGGGTACGAAACTCGACACGGCAGTGATGTCCTTTGGAAAGACATTAATTTATATTCGTCATTCTCCACCCAGTTGTAGTAAATGGGTACCTGGTAAGAAGATACTCCTTAGATGATGTGAGCAGCGAAATCGGTAGCTTAGCAAGAGCCGGGGTGATATTGGGGCGCCTTGAGCACCTTGCGTGGTGGATTTAAGAACTGTATAGTGAGCCCATATTGTTACTATAATATCATGATTAAGGACATTTTGTGATGTATAATAATGTAAATAAAAGTATTCAAGTGTAAAACTGTGTGTTATTTTCTTTTCCAGCTGATGACTCATGCAGCAAAAGTCGGTGTGTATATGGCTGTCAGCGCTATGACCATTACAAAACTAGATGCCTTTGTCCGGCGGGAATGCGAGTTGCCGCAGACGGTTACAACTGCGAGGGTAAGTTAATTGGGACAGATCCAGAAGAAAATAATAAAAACATAGTATATATTCTTAAATAAGCTTTATGAAATTGCAAGAAAAATTAAACAGTGTGTCATTTTTTTGTTTTTTTTTGTTTAATGTACCCTGCCCACTGATTTCCATCTGTTGTAAAATATTACATTCGTAATGTAAGCTTGTACATCTGCTTCATATTTTCCAACTTTTCCCGTGATGATATATGAACTGAAATTGTATATAATTACATTGCTATGTTATTAGTCATGATATACTACTACATGTTCCTCCGTTCACTGTTTACGGAGATTCCATCCCTTTGTTAAACAAAATTCAAATTAACATAGCGTACTGATCTTATTTCATCATCATTAGGCTGTATTTTTCTGGAAGCTGCATAATAGAATATCAGCAATAGGTACCTCAGATTTGCAGAAAAAATTACTTCCCTTGCTTTGGTACAGTGCGCTTGCTGTTCATGATGTTTAGAAAATTTTTACAGCACATTAATGAAGCATAATTCTGTGCTTTCCTTTTAGATATCAATGAATGCACAGAAGGCCTGGTTTCGTGTGGGAGAAACAGACGGTGTAAAAACACATACGGGGATTTCATGTGTATCTGTCATCGTGGATATAGATTCAACTATGTGAATGGAAAGTTAACGTGTGTGCGTAAGTATCTCTTATTATCTCCTGTAACGGAGGTAGACGTAGTAAATGCGTTAAGCTGTTACGGGAAAGAGAGCGAAATGTGGTTCTCACATTGTCTTTTTAAAGTGTTCACATTGCTCCGTTGGGTGAGTCCTTATAAAAATGGTATGCTGGCACAAAATGTTAGTAGGAAGTGAAGATGAGCATTTTCAGAGTACTGACTCCAGGTACTCAAATATGAAGGGGATATTGAGGATCTTTGTGAAACGAATGTACCTCTAAATCGCTGATTAAATTATTATTATTTAAAAAAAACCAAACTGTTATTATTATTAAAATACAACTTGCAGTGTCCTTGCATCCAATCTAGTTCAAAAGTCAAGCAATTTGGTCTCACCTAGTGCAAAAATACTCAATTCAATGCCCCTGCTATAAGTTTTTATTTGAAAACAATAAGTATTAATGCTTCTACTCCCCTCCCCCTTCCCCAGCTGAAGACATTTGCAACAGTGGAGCCCACGAGTGTCACCGGCACGCTACCTGTTCTCTAACGAACTCTGAGGGAGGTGGTTACAAGTGCAACTGTAACATCGGCTTTATAGGAGACGGCAGGAACTGCATCCGACTGCGTAAGTTCATTTAAAGCAAATTCACCACGAGCTAAAAGACAGTCACATTTAGCATGTCGCCGGGCTTGGTGCTTGTATGAAGAAGTCTGGTTTACAAATGTATTAAAACGTATGGATACTTCCCTCAAAGTACCTCGTATTAATAATATAAACCATTGCATCCACTAGCGTGTAACCCGTTGAATTTTCTAATTCCCATAGGCTTAATACATGGCCCACCCAGTTCCCGTGGGCAATGGGTTAAAGCTCATAGACAGTCTCGGTAGCAAAAATCATACTAGCAAGAAACTTATCTAACATAGTCACATAGTATTCTTCTTTTATCATAAGACACATGAACGAGATTATTTAACATTCCATAAATTTTAGTGTAAATATCTGTAAGCGCTAGCATGGTAACGGCTTTTCACTGCCTCACGCTAAGAGCATATCCACCCGAAGGTTCCCCACACAACAAACCCAACGCTTCGCACTATGTAGCGTATTCTATAACACACAGCTCGCAATCCTCATGTGAGTATGTGTGTGGCCGTTGTTTGAGTTTACATCCCCTCTTTTTGGGGCCAGGGATTTTTATTACCTTTCACCTCTCATTCGATAAATATTTCACTTGAGGAGGAAAAAACTGAACAGCATCTTAGTTATGTTAGTACCCTGCTATTTATTAAGTAAAATCAAAGAAATCTCACGAAAAGTTTTTGAGGGCTTCCCAAAACTATCTACTACCTTTAAGAAGTTCCTTTACTTCAGTAATCATGATGCAGGATGCTTGCAATGTCAGACAATCATCGAACAAGCTTTAAAAAAGATCGTCGCTAATGACCGATGTAGAAAAGGTATGCAAAGGTATGGAATACATAGGTGATTGTAGTCTATTCCCTGAATATCAAACCGGTGTCATTCACCATGTCCACTGAGTGAATTATGACGTCATTTCGTCAACATGTTGGTAAACCATTTTAATGGCAATGATCATCCATCAAATGGGAGATCTGAGTAGAGTAGATGTTTACAAAGGTGTGTTCAGAGTTATGACACTTCTCTCCTTTCGCATCATATCTTTTACGTAAACTGAATATTGGGCAGGAACGTTATTTTATAAGAAAAAGTGGCCTTATCATTCCACGAAGCAAATGGTGACTGATACCAGCTAGTTTCTTCCTGGTACAAGTGCGCCTGCAAAATACAATTACAGATTACTATCGTATCCGATAGTCTATAGCCGATGACATTCCGATCATTTTTACTACGTCATCATTGGTTTGTCATGTACTTTCAATTTCGTCTTCATAAACTTCAACAGACATTGTTTGAAACTTGTCGATATAATATATCCAAAGGTTATCACTGACAGAGCGACGAATGTCTTGTGTGTTTATAATATAAATTTGGCATCTGCGCTATCCCATAAAATATAACATTTTTATCGTTGATTTGGCAGATCCGCACACGTGTGAGAACAATCCATGTTTCGAGGGTGTGGAGTGTACAGATCTAAACATTCTTGCCAGCACACAGCTTATGGTGTTCCCAGAGAGCGGGGTTATCTACAAGTATGAATGTGGCCGGTGTCCACCAACCCATTTCGGAGATGGAAAAACCTGTACACGTAAGTTACTGCTTGGTTACGTAATACCAGTAGAGCTAGAGTATTATTATTATCAGACGTGGTAGGTTAATTATAGATCGAATGATTGACTGATGATTGACTATTTTATCTCAAAGGGATTGATTAACTTTGTGAAAAATTGTGAATTCAGCTCAAATGCCAGTGAATTCTGTGCAATCCTCTAACTACATATATAACTAAGGATATGTGAACGTATGAGAGAAAATCGAACCAGTTTACTATCCTAAAAAAGAGAAAAAAGGTAGCTAGGCGAAAGGTATCGCGATCGATCGCTAGTACAAGTCGCTCGGCTTCTTCGCTGCGCTGCAGTCACAAAACCAAGCACCAGCGGTTGGCGATTTCAGAGCGGGTTTCCAGCCCGTGAAGAAATAGGGATTCGTTCATTGTACTACCGTAAGAGTTCTTTAGGGTTCGGTGGTACTCTATCCCGACATCAATGTTCAATTGTAAATATCTTGATATATAAACGACCGATCAGCTTATAAAACTCAGGCGATTCCTGTCTAAGCTAAAGGTTTGCAATTATGATTACAGCATTAGCTGGAACAGTGATTTTTTTTTCCAATCCTGGGCAAAGTTAATCAATCCCTTTTATAATTTTGATCGTATATCTTTAAGGAAAGAATGCAGAGAACCAATGTATATACGTACTATTCGGGGACAATGGTATTTAGCATATTAAATGCCTTTCCCTAAATCCTTAACTTCTGATTTGGTTTGGAATTCGGGACCGAGGTTCTGAAACCCTGTCCTGACCACTGATACTAATGTTTTTTTTTTTTTTTCAGGATGACATTGTTTTCATTGATGAGTAAAGGAGATAGAAATGTCGCTGCACATACACAGCTTTGTGGTCATTCTTAACTTTCGTTTTCTGTCATTATTTTTTCTGAATAGCATACCCGACATCGCCACCTCCTACTACAACAGTACCCACGACAGTTGCAACTACCACTCTTACAACCACCCAACCTCCTACAACAACAGCCGCAACAACAACTCCCGAGCCAACTACTACGCCCGAACCCACTACAACGCCCGAACCTACAACAACTCCGGCGCCTACGACAACCACGGAGCCTACAACAAAGCCAGAACCTACAACAACTCCACAACCTACAACAACTCCACAACCAACCACTACGCCAGAACCAACCACTACGCCTGATCCGACAACTACACCAGCGCCGACAACTACACCATCGCCGACAACTACTCCAGAACCGACCACAACACCAGAGCCTACCACAACGCCAGAACCGACAACAACTCCTCAACCTACCACGACCATACCCACAACACCTCCAACCACTCCGGTTCCGACCGGACTTACTGTGCTAACCCTTGATGGTTCGGCTCAGCAGGCTCTGTTGCCTGACGTGCAGGTTCGGATAATCAGACCGACAGTTGAAGACTGGCCCGTGACGACTTCGAATTCATCTACAACCGATGATGGACTTGTGTGGATGGACATTCCAGAAGAAGAGCCCATCATTGTGGTCGCTTCAAAGAAGGGATACATGGAGACGTCATCTTCCTACCGGTTTCAACCTGGAGAAAGTGAGTAAACTTAGGTTACCGTAGCGTTATTACTTATCTACTTGAACATTTCAAACCATAATTTTACGACATGATGTCACAATCGCGCCTGGCAGATGAATATGAAGAACATATTTATGGAAACAAATATCTATAACAAGAAGATAGTAAAAGGGTGATAGAAGGAGATGTAGAAGAAGTGCACTTTGAAAATTAATTTCATAAGTTTTTTTTTTCTCCACGTGTTAACCTAGGGGTAATTTGTTCCTCATCCTTGTCTTTCAGAAAACGTCCTGCCGATCTTGGTTCACAAGCATCCATTGAGGAAGGAGTTTGTCTGGATGTCTGGTATGGATCGTCTCGTAGAGTTCAGACCCAACAACCAAGGCATTCCGTACAGTGTCGAGATTCCAGCAGGTAAACGAAAAACTTAAAAGGGAACACTCACCCCTAAAAATCATATTTCTCTGAATGCTTTGGTCTCCAGAGTATAGTGCAGTCCATTGCTGTGGGTTCCAAAGTATAGCATAACAACAACAATAACAATAATTTTGTTTACCCCGGGAAGCCTCAACAGCCTCAAGTGTTCTTCCTGAGGACCCTGCAATAATCATTACCCAATCAGGTACCCATCTACACCTGGGTGGAGAGGGACAGATGTGGGTAAAACAAATTCTTGCCCAAGGATGTAAGCACCGAACGACCCCAGTACCTCTCATATGAGAGTCCAGAGCCTTCACCAGGGGAGCGTTTCATCAAGCGTTTTGTCAGTGATTTTTACTGACAAATTTGCTCTCAGCCAATCAGAAGCAAGGATTTCAGTAGCTTATAACAGTTGTCGGTAAAAATCACTGACAAAACGCTTGATGAAACGCTCCCCAGTATACCATAGTGCTTCCACGGCACAGTACATTCATTGCGGGGTCAACTGCTGAAAATTCCAACCAGTATTAACATAATATATCTGCCAAATCTTGCTGGCCAGATTAAATGAAGAAGCGTGAGCGGATGAGGTAAACTAATTAAAGAGTGTCCGTTTCAGGCGCAAATTATATGAAATCTTTATCCGGTACAATGGTTATGTTGAGTGATTATATCGGTCATGTGCTTCAAGCAGTCATGTCTTTATATCCTTCCTGCGGACGCCTGAACGAGTTTACACTCTACTTCCAGTGTTTAAAGGCCACCTTGAGTATTTACAGTTAAACAGCATTCGAACAGTCATTCTGTGGATCGTTGATCAATTTGAAGAAAAAAATAACCCTGCTACATTATCACATTGTGTGGACAGGCATGAAATGTTACGAAAACTTCCTGAAAACTTACCGTAAAGTGCCAATATAATTTTACTCATAATATGAAAACGTAGCGTGTAGTAACTCATGCAAACATATTACCATAATGATTATTTGCCCTTACCTGCCTGGTGCCCATTTTTGAAAATGAAAATCGTTTTGCCGATATCTGTCATTTGCGATTTTAAAAATTGGATGTAGATTTCGTTAGTAGTTGTGATTTATGCGAATTCTAATTTGTTGTTTAACCATAACTGCAGATTAACTTTACCAGGAAAGATCTGAGCCAGAAACGATGTCCCCTTACACCCATAGCAACCCAAATAATCTCAACACTATCATTGATTCACTTGGGCATGACGGGATGCTAGTGGATTCATCTCAAATGTTTTCATTACTAACTTCCGCATTATTAGTCCCGAGGTTACGTTCTTTCATCCAGTGATGACTGGTCGGGTGTACGATACATGCTCCGGCGGCGATATTTCCTCCGCGGTCAATATCCTGCACTAACCGAGTTCTTAACGCAATGACTACTGAATTATCTCATTCCCACAGGGTTTATACAGGGACCACCCGGTTCCCGTAGGCAATGTGTTAACTTTAACCCTGGACCAAACACTATACCTAACCCTTACCCTCAATCTACACCTAATTCAAAAACCCTATTGCAACCCTTACCATAACCCTATATCTTTGACAAAATAAAGCCTGGAGCAATTGTCGCTGGACCATATGTCGGAGCACCGACTGGTCGTCACATTTGAAAAAGGAAAGTTTAACAAATTAAATCTTCCAAATATGAAAAACGTCATCACAATACTTTGTCTAATACGCAGTTTTTATTTTATCTTTCAGGTAGCCTTGATATCCCAGAGGAGAGCATCTTTGAGGTGAGGTTTTCGGGTGTGAACACAAGTAATCCATTAGAACTAAAAGAGGTTCCTGAACTGATTGGCGCTGTAGAGTCTGCGGACGGTAAGCTTATTTTCAAGAAATACTTTCAAGAAATCAGTTTACTTTCTTTACCACTCAAATGATAGACCTGTAACCTGTGCCATAATGTACTTCGACAAATGTGGGCTAACCAAAAATTAATGTTCTAGTTTATTTCACAATTTCCGCCGTTAAGGTATTGTAAATAAGAAAGTGATAAAGGGGTTGGCATGAAGCCTAATGAAGCATTTTTCAATCTGCCTATTCTTAAATAGGGGTCAAATTAACCGGATTGGAAGCTTTCTCGATGGCCGAAGTGACGGTGGTCAATTCGGAGACCAATGATCTCGTCGACGTCATGCTGCCTTTCGAAGCAGAGTTCCCTCTCTATAGAAAACCACGTGGTACCCGTCATGGAAGTCGCATTCCAGCGTGGTACTTTGACAAAACTACAGGTATATTTATTATTCCTTTCTTCCAAACTATGATAACGTGGCAAAGCTCCAATCTATCACTCATATGTAATATAACAAAGTCCGAATTCCAAAATATTTTCGGCTTTAAGAAGTAAGAACGATAGCTGTTCTGAGTATGGGCAACGAGTATTAGCGAGTTTAATTTGAACGCTAAATAAATCAGTTTAAAGTGTAGTAAGTACGATGAAGGAGAGTATGATTCCGTCATGTATTTTAAAAAGGCAACACTGAGAAATATGTTTACTGTATAAAGATCTGGTAACTATCGGGTAATCAAAAAATACAAATATTTATCAAACATTGCTCCATTTTGAAGTAAGAAATATTTGATACAGCTGTTTTGTATTGCGAGCTATTGTTATTTATGAACGGAAATAGCGAGGTCTGGACAAGGATTTTGAGTATTTGGAGAAAATCATAATCTGCAGCTTTACTGAAAAAAAATAAGTGATAAAATGTAAGTAAATATAATGTCTTCTCGTTCTCAAGGCGTTTGGAAAAAGAGTGGCATCGGCAAAGTGAAGAGGAATCGGTTCGGAGAGCTGGTATGGAGCTTTCAGGCGAGACATTTCACCTGGTGGAGTGCTATGCAACCCTGGCCAGAAACATCCTGCATTATCATCAAAACGTGTTACGACAAGAAATGCAGACGAGTCGCCAGTTACGTCCCCGTTGAGTAAGACAGTTATCTCGTTTGTTTATACCGTGTAAAACCACAAGGCCAAATTACAAGCCGGAACAACTGTTAAATATGTCTATATAACATGATTCTAGGACAACTTGTGGACTTTCTAGTTGACCGAGGGTTGACAAACCGAATGTTTCAGTTTCTTTGACCTTCTTATAGCAAGTCCGAAGGTTCATAAGAAGAAAATTCTTTATGTGGTTGAAAATTGGTCCCATGATTCTTAGATGTCATGGACTGTCAGTCGACTGGAATGCGCTACCTATGTAATCTCCGGGAGTAACTGAACAATTACTCCTATACAATGGTCTTCAGAGGTTATCTTCAAGAGTAGTTGTTTTTTGTTTGTTTATCTATCCAATCTTAAAAGTAGATGAGGGGATTGTCCAGGTAGTGCAATTGACTGAATCGTCATCAGGACGAATCAGTTGCTTCGGGTTATTGCCATCCTGTCAATAACTACCAGTTATCATGATTATCATGTTTTCCTTAACTGTTGTTTCTCCTTTCCAGGGTAAACGGCATTGATTTCTCATTTTCGTCATCAAGCGTGACCAGCGGCGAAGGGCGGACGTGCGCCCAGTTTAAGATGGGAGGTGAGGTCAGGGTTTCGTCGCCCTGTTCCAAGAAGCCCAAGTTTAGGACAGGACGGCCCGGTGGTCCCTCGTACTGCCCAGTTGAGTATGATACGCAGGTGCTAAGGCCGTCCGATGCGACAGAGACACAGCGATGTGAAGAAGTTGTCATCGTAGTAAGAGGTAAGAATTCTTCTCATTCAATTATTCAACATCCTAAGAATCAAGCCCGGTGTACACGAGGCGTTAGTTCAGTATAGCAAGTTAGCCACCTGTTTGCTTAGTTCAGTAGAAATCATGCCACAGAAAGCAGTGAATAGGCCGCAGTTGTCACACGAATGTTCTGTATGCACTCATTTCTTTGCGTAGATTGTTATGCCAGTTATTACGTCGAAAGTCGATTTTCGGACAAATCAGAAACCGTTACTTAGGCCATTGCGACCGGCTTCGAGGGTTGCGTGGCTGTGGCTAGTTAGAGATTGCGTCTGGACCTGTTCTGTGCGTTGATATGTCTGAATGCCCTGGAAGAGCGCTATTGAAATAACGCCTCATGTGCACCGGGCCTAATGCCTTTACAGGAGGGAGTATGCTAGGCGTGTTATTCAAATTATTTTGTCTTGTGGTATAGAAGATAAGGAAAAACGTTGAATATCTTACAATTAATCATCAGAAATATTGGTAATCCACGTTCGTCAGGCTGTGCCGTTGTTAACCTTTGTCTTTGACAGATGGAATATAATATTCAGCTTATTCGAGCTCTCTAAAATATGTCCAATAGTCAGTTTACTAGGAAATGTTAACGCCTCCACCCTTCCGTCCTTCCGAACAGATGTAAGGTTGACTCACTGTAACGAGCCAGAGATCCCTCGCCACGCGGAGACATACTCCTCGGACTACAGGATCGGTGGCACCGTATCCTTCCAGTGCACAGGTGGCTACCAACTGGTTGGCGAGTCGCAGAGGGCGTGCTTGCCATGCGGTAGATGGAGCGGTAAAAACCCGGTCTGCAGACGGTCGACCTCAGAGTACACTTACGAAGTCCTTAGCACGAACTATGACCCTTCGCGGGGGGTCGCCAGTAGCGTTTTTATTCGAAACCGGGGAAGTAGCAGTAGCAGTATCTATTCGAGGCCTTCGGTTTGATCTCGACCTTACGGAAAAAACTGACCTTTCTGCTATATTTTTGTTCATTTTCTTGTTTTATTTATTTCAAAATATATATCAGTTTGTTACGATTTGACTGGATGACATCGCCGTCACTATCTATAAAGAAAACTATTATAGAGGTTAACATGCAATGGTGAAGCTTCTCTAAGACGTGTAGACTATGGGGGCTCCAGTGTTGTGGATATCGCCGTGAAAAGTCCCCAATGGACGATGTCTTTGTCAGATGTTTTTGAATGTATGGAATAGTCATGGACATGATATTTATTATTAACTTGACTCTAGGAGGGTCCTACTTCTTGATGTATTCGTACCATCTTGATATCGATTGCGACATCGCCTCGTTCTTATTGTATTATCTCATCATCACCAACTGTGTGCTTGATTTGTTCGTAAACAACACATGAATGACGAAGAAAATTGGATGGAACGCATGTCGCAAAGAACTTGACAACACACGCCGAGGATATGCGTTTTAACGTTTCAATGACAGAGCATCGGAAGAACCATTACTTGGTTACCAAAACGCATTATCATGATTGCATCACCGATGGTTTGGAACGCTAACCAGCTGTGCATCTTCTTTTTAAAATACAAAATCATTAAAAGATTCTTAAATTTTTGTGTTCCATATTTACATATTACCTCTGCCAAAAAAACAAACAAACCCCATACGTGTCTTCATACTTGTATAACTCTGTTGAATAGATATAATGACTTTCTGTGCATGGCTAAAATGGTGCTCATTTTATATTACAAAGCCAAGTATTACTATTTTATACGGATACCTGTAAATTGTGAAGTTTTAATTTAACATTATTTGCAGAATATAGCTGCTGCGTTGTTTTTTTTAATGTTTTTGGAAAATGTATTACCTCAGGGCCCGTTGCACACAATGCGTCATTTCTCATACGTCGAACTGCGTCACGGACTGGCACAGCTGTCTTTGATGTGGCTTGTGAGATTGGTATCATACAAAGGTTGAATGTAAAATGAACAGTGTAAACATAGCGTTGAATTGCTGGTCAATGTGTTAAATTTGATTCTTGTGCTTTATTAGCGCAGGTGAAATGACGCCTAGTGTGCTACGGGCTTGACATAGCTTGATACAAACCAGCATGTTACTCTTCGTGGTTTCTGCCTCAGTGTCATTATGTTTGTTAAAGCTTGGGAATCGGTAAATTTGTGGAGGCTTGATTTGATAAATTGTTGAATTTTGATATCTGTCTGCTATAATGATGTTCAGAAGGATAAATAAAAAGCCAGGCATAGAAAGATTTTCAAATATACCTTGTTATTATTAAGATATCTATGACTGAATACTGCCATTTACACTTTACACTTTAGTCTAACACTGCATTCTATGGGGGGAAATGAGTGTGACATTTCCGGTCACTTGTAAATGTTTACTTTTGTGAAGCACATGATGATTTTGAAGTGCATTTTTTTTCCTGGGCTTCATTTTTACACCATATTACAAACACTGATAGCATATAAGGCCAGGCAGCTCAGATTTTATAAAGCCTCTACAAAGTTACCAATTCACTGTAGTTCTGTCCTTCTGTCTCTTCGCCTGTAGTTTCACGTCTCTCTCTCTCTCTCTCTCTCTCTTTTGCTCTGTATCCCTACGTATTTTTGTGGCTGAAATTATCATATTTTCTTCCTGTAAAATATCAATACAATTAATGGCAAAGGTTGCTTCATTTTGCGGGAATTATCACACGGTATTTTTAAAAAAGTGTTGCATTTTGTGAATATTGAAATAGCAACGTAATGTAAAGTATATATACCTTGCCTGTTTATCGTGATTTCAATAATTATGATGAATAGATATCTTCCATGATGAAGATATTTGATTACAAAAGTGTTTTTGAGAATCTTTAATAAAAAATTGTTAGGAACTTTTTAAAAGTGCTAATAATGAAGATCATTTCGTTTATTGTGTGAAAGTTGTGTATAAGAGTACTCGATAATGCATGCTTAAAATGTAAAACATTAGATATGTAGGAATATATGTATGCTACTGATGTAGCTAACGAGATTCTGTTTTAAAAAGTTTCCTTGAAGAAAAGAAATTGTTATCATATTTCGATGTTTATATCTTGCAATTTTTATTTTAAAGTGTATTGAACATGAGATTACATTTTTAAACAATCTAAACGAACAATTTTCATAATGAAATATTGTACAACATGCCCGTAATTTCATGAATTCATTTTCAAAACTGATGCATTTGGTTAGATATTCTTCTGCTGTTCTTTATGTCGATATCCGTAATTAAAAAAAAGGGAAATGGGGTACTTCCAAAGCTCAACAACTCTTTCAATTCTACTATTCTTATTCACGGAATTTACTTATTTACTGAACGGAATTAATTACTCATAATTTGGTACAATGCATTTCATTCTTTGACGACATAAAATATTTGGACATTAACCATACTATTTCATGTTTAAGTGTAATTCAAATCGATTAATGTGTTGATACGGTATAAACCGTGATTGATGCATATTATGTTTAGCAAATAACATATATTTATCTTGAATAATATTTCGTTGATATTGTTCTCAGAAATTTCAGTTATTGTGGATGAATTACTACGTAGACAAGAATTTATAAATGATTGGTTACCATCTTTCACAGACATTGATAAATGCTATTGAATCATGTACGAGCAATTTTTTTTAAAATTAAAAAAAATTATTTAATGAGACCATTTAAGCCACCACTGTAATCAAGGCTGACACTAGAACGCTTTTTATTTGTTATTTTCATTTATTTATGTATTATTTTTTTGAATATTTTCTTCTTTTTTTGGGGGGGGGGGGGGAGGTTGGTATTAACAAAAATGTTGTATGAAATTTAAAAAAAGAGAACAAATCCACAAGGATAACGAAGTCTTCGATTCACAGATTTGCCGATATATATATATATTCAGTGGAGTACTCTTACATCACCCCCGCCAGCACACGATGGTGTATATTTTGTTGCTCTAAAGAACTATAACCATTTCAATCAAATATATTATATTAGAGTTGTAGACCATGTTAATCCGAATGCCGACGTTACCTCTTATAATGCTGTTATTTTGTTTCTGTGATGTATGAATTTAATGATCAAACTTGTTGTATGATCTTAATCTTAATTAAGCAATTATCTATAATTATTATTTTGAGATTTGTTCAAGAATTTAGCCGTAATTTTCATATTTTTAGGGGGAAAAAACCCGTGCCCGAAAACTTTAAGAAACGCCGTATATAAAACTGACAGCATAATGCTGATTTGAACTAAGGAGAAAAGTATTTATTCTGTCTTCCAGAAAGCAGTTCCTCGTGAATTTTATGTTTGTTTATTCGTGATTTGCATGCCTTAAAAAGAAATCTTATTATAGTTCAGTGAGCAGTAAGAAATGAATCATGGCAACTGCACTTGGATAAAATCGCACATTTTTTTATACATGATTTGAAAATGAATATTGATTCAACAGTTCTCGTCACAGAGGGCAGATCACAATATTCTAACAACTTAGTAGGTTTAAATATTACAAATTCAAAAGAATATGTATGTTGCAGCCAACAATACTGCATGCTACAATTTCGAAGTAACAAGATTAAAAAAAAAAGTTTTTATGAATATGTTTAATTTGACCCTACATTGGTTAAAAAAAAATGATTTCGTTACTGCCCATTTAATACCTAATCTACCAAAGCTCACAGTGGGCAAGTATTACCCTTATACTAGGGTTTCTGCTAAGCTATAAACTTTCATTTTTAAAAGTCGTTAATGTAAGCAATGATGTATGATGCTATTTTTCCGTAGATGACTTAATTACAAAGTAAACATGTGCACCGTGAAAATACGTACACCGTGCATTGAAGTCAGTATGATATCACATGATTTGTATTTTCGCTAAGATTGCCATTGGGTCATATTTAAATGGCCTTAAACATTTGATTGTAGATTAAATTGATGAAGTTGAAATCGTGTGTTTAAACTGGAATTATATGCAATTACGTCTTTTCAACCGTTTCTTTAAATAAATATTGTGATGAAAATGGAAAATAAGAGTTTGCGCTTGTCTGTTATTTCAAATGATCAATGGAGACTGACACAAAAAAGTGTTGACACCTGTACATCAGTTTGGAGATATGGGTCTGTCTTTAGAAATATTTAGCACAAAAAATTATGATGAATAGCAAGTTAAAACACTTATTTTGATTATCTTATTCTAAGAGAGGTACTTGTCACTTGCAATTGTCTATCGCAAACTCAAACAATAATTCTGATTTGCTACTCTTAACCGGTAGAAAGACGATTGTAGTTCACTATTGTTTTCAAGTTATGCAAGTAGGAGCACAGGTTCTGACTGGCTAATACTTGAGAGTTGATTGTAGCTTACCGTTAATTGGAAGTTCCGTTATTGATTACGATTGGCTTGAAACAAAAACACCAGGACTCTGTTTCATAAAACATGTTTTCAGTAACAACTGCCACATTTCTATGACAAATTTGCTCTCAGCCAATCAGATTCGAAGAATTCAGTAGCTTACAACAGTTATGGCAACTTGTTATTGATAACAAATTTTATGAAACGTAGTCCTGATGTATATTACGACAACAAACTTCATGAATTTCCCATGAGAATAAAAGGAAAAAAAAAGTAACATACCTGAAAAGCTTCCTACATCTACCACCCATTAAAACAGGAGTAAAAGATGAAGTGAAAATGCCTAACTCATGGAAAACACATCAGGATTTTGTGTTTGCTTGTGTTATCATTATGATAATTATTATTTCTTTCCATTATTTTTTCAATTATTTTTAATTATTCTTAATTATTATTATTATCATTATTAATATTACTACTTTCATCATCATCATCATCATCATTATTATCATTATCATCATCAAATTATTATTATTATTATTATTATTTACACTAACAGAAGTGACCATCCAGTATTAGCCCTCATGAGACAATTATTAAAACAATTCATTGTAGTTTACGATTGATCGTAACGCTACCTACAACGGGGTAAAAATGTATTTTGAAATCGAAATTCTGATTCTTGAATCTCCCTCCTAAGATTTCCTATTCATATGCATATAAAGTTGAGACAGTGTTTTGAGAACAACCTGAATTTGGAAATAAAAATTTGAGTGCAGGTGTGAATGAAAGGGTGGTTTCACACAGGCACTTTGGTAGTCCCTTGTAAAAGTTTAATTCATCGTTATCTATTTTCAAAACAGCGTGTCCAACATCACCACCACCTACCACAGAAAAGATGGTCGCAATTACCTCGCTGCCACCTTCACAACATCCTACAACTGCGTCCGCGACTACAACTTCCGATCCAGCTACCACACGTGAAGCAAAGCCCATTTCTGAAACTATTACGACTCTTGAGCTTGTACCAACTCCGAAGCCAAAAACTTTGTCCGAGGCAACAAAAACACCAGAAGCAATAATAACAACAGAACTCATGACAACTCCAGAACCGATGTTACATTCTCAATCTACCTCGGTCATTCTCGCAACTCGTTCTGCCACGTCAGTTCTGTCTAGGTTTGATGTGCCAATCATGGATAATTTGGCCCAGCAGGCTTTGCTGCCTGACGTAAAGGTTCGCAATGCCAGACAGATTGCTCAAGAGTGGCCAGTGACAATGGTGATTCCGTCACACAATGTGCGCCGCGCCCGTGGTCCACCAAGATCCCCTCTGACTACACCTACTGCACCGTTACCACTAGGACTAACAGTGCTGACCGTGGATGGTTCTGCCCATGAAGCCCCGTTACCCGACGTACAGGTTCGGATGATCAGGTTATCTGTTCAAGGTGGGTCCGCGGCGATTGCCGAATCGTCGACCAACGCGAATGGAACGATGTGGGTGGATATTTCCGAAGCGGGGCCCTTCATCGTAGTGGCTTCGAAGTACGGATACCTGGATACCTCATCAACCTACCATTACAAACCTGGAGAGAGTAAGTAGGCCCTTTATTCATTGCAGATTATTGTGGTTGTGGGAGCACTGTGGTATATTGGTGAAGGTTCTTAACTCTCATACGAGAAATGCTGGGTTCGATCCTACCTCTATGCTTACGTCTTTGGACAAGATATTTTTGACCCTCTTGGTCCAGGTGTTGTAGATGGGTATCTGGTAACACTTGGGTAATAGCAGGGGTAATAGTATGGCTCGAAAGAAAAGCACTATTAACACTGGTGAGGGTATCCTCGGTAAAAAAAAGACCATACTATTATTATCAAACGTCACGTTCTTGCTTCATCATTGGCTATTGAAGTACCACATTTGGCATGATTAGAGTACACTACATCATCATTCGCATTCGGATCAATACCAGAATAATCTGGGAATACGCTTTTATCATGGGAAAGAAGAATGAATTATGGGAACAAGAGGTTGTTTACGATTGAGGCAAAAAAGTGATAAGAAGGAAAATTCAAAGAAATAAATATGAAGTCATTTAATCGAAAACTCCTTTATTGACTTCAGATGAGTTCATACTTCCATTTATTTTCCATTTACATGTACTTGTACAATAGATCAAGAAGCACATATTCATCAGTATGTGCGAGACACCACGTGAAAAACTATTTTTTGCGAATGAGCCTCGGTATTACCAAAAGTTTACAGTAAATCAAGATTATCTTCCCCTTTATTGAAATGTTCCCTAAACTGTTGTTCTGGACCGTTCTTTTAAATCTTATTAATGGTTTCGAAAAATCCCTTATTGATGTTTTCTTTCCTAAAATCTTGTGTTTCAGGAAACATTCACCAAATAGCAATGCACAAACATTCGTTGAGAAGGGAAATAATCTGGATGTCAGGACTTGATCGTCTCGTGGAGTTCAGACCAAGGAATCAAGGAATTCCATATAGTTTTGAAATTCCAGCAGGTAAAAGGCATATTTTATTCCTGAAACGGTGACGCTGAAGGTTCGCAGTGAGCTTGTCTTGTAGAGTTCTGACCCCCAAATTAAGGCCTTCCATACAGTATTGAAATTTCAGCAGGTAAAATATCGTATAATTATAACAAAGAAGAAAAGTGACGCTGAAGGTCCACAATACGCTTGTCCGTCATACTTCACAGTAAACATTTTGCACAAATTGAACAGTCGAAAGTAGGACAACTAGACCAAACCTGACACGAACCTGACTCAGTGTCAAAGGGGAACGCATCGCAGAATTTCCACATAATGTGAACATGTGTTAAACAAACACGTACAATTGCAGAGAAATTTCAAAATGTGTAGTTGGGTAAATTGAGGCATCTAAAATACTAAAATATTTACCTACGGGGATGATACTCACCGTCAGAAATAAGCTAAGCCCAATTTTACGTTCCAGTAATCTTTTAGCCAACTTGCCAATTTGCATAATCTAAAATATGATACGAGAACAAGCAATAATTATATTACCGAATTTCCAGGGGATATACATTTTTTTAAAACGCAAAATCAAAAATGTTTTTGATGTTTTATAAATTTAGGTAGTCTTGATGTACCGGAGCAGTGCAATATTGAGTTCAAGTTCCAGGATATAAACACGAGTGATCCAGCCGAACTGAGGCAAGCTCCTGAGATCATTAGCGCTGTAGAATCATCGGAAGGTAAGCATACTTTCACCTGACAGTCAGGAAGACAGACCTTTTCGGAGGACAATGATTGTCCTCCTTTTACGAGACAAATGCCTTATCAGTGAGCAAGTGTGACCGTTCAGCAAGATTGTCAGCTAGCCCGCTTTATTGAAACTCTATGGCAGTGACTTGACCGTTGCCTCACTTTAATTATCTCAGTAAAAAATCATCAAGGAAAAATTGCACCGTATTTTACCCTGATACTTTATGATGGTAGTCTGAAAATAATTGTATTTTATCGTAGACTGGTAGATTTAGGATTAGAATAAAACATTCTGGAATGTTAACAAGGAAAAAAAAAGATAAAATGAGGAAATCGCTCAAGTCAGTATACCATAAAATTCATCACAGAGTAGCAGACTGTAAGTGAAAGGACACCAATGCCCTCTGACTTGTTTGTTTTAAAAAGGCATCCACGCTCCTCCAAAAATGCCTGTTTCCATTGTAAAGAAATTTTTTATTCCCATTTGTAGATGCACATAAATCTGAGCATTAAAACTGGGTACCTTATGTCAGTTCAAACATGTTAAAGTAGTGTCTTTCATACAAAAAGTGGCACCCGTAATTCAGAAAAGAAAACTATCAGTGTGATAGAAGGAGGTACTTTCAAGTTTCGAAAGGAAACACCTCCAGTGGTGTTAAAAAGTTTCGGGGTGACACTTTGCCGCTAGCACCCTGCCCCGTCGCCATTAAAGCTCATGTACAGTTTAGGTAGCAAAAAGGAAATTGACCCCCCCCCCCAAAAAAAAAAACAAAAAAAACAAAAAAGACATGATAAATATAGTCTCATGTTGTTTTCTATGTATCAAAGATGTTTCTACGAGATTATTTGGTATTTCATCAATGATTTCCGGTGAATTATACTGTTACAAGGAACGCTAGATCACGGCAATATACTGCCCTACGCTAGGACCTTTCCACCTCGACGTCTCCCCGCACAACAATCTCTAGGCTTCGCACGGAGATAGCATGTGTGTCACTGTGTGTAGGTTTTAAACGCAGTGTATGGTGTATATTGTGCATGCTAAAGTTGTTGGGAGTTTATATCCCTGACCCGGCACCAAAATCATTTTTTGCCTCTCACTTGTTTAATATGCCACTTTAGGACGTGAAATTTTCACAGCATCTTTGTATTGCTATAGTATCATGCTATTTATCAACAGATTCCAATAAATCTGACGAAAAGTTTTTGAGGGCTTACCAAAACTAAACATTACCATTAAATGGAATAACCATGTAACGGTCTTGATGTAGGAACTACACTGATCAGCTTGGCAGTCTTCTCAATGGCTGAGTTGACGGTAGTCAATACGGATAGGGATGAGCTCGTCGATCTCCTGCTGCCGTTCGAAGCCGAGTTCCCTCTCAGTCGAAAACCACGTGGCACTCGCCAAGGGAGTCGAATACCGGCATGGTACTTTGATAAATTGTCAGGTACGGAGTTGATCTTCTTTTAAAACGAATTAGGGCGATTTTCTATTCTGTTTTTATTATTTAAAAATATTCAATTATTAAAACAGAATATTTGATCTTCATGCAAACGCGCCCTCTTCAAAATGTATGAATTTGTATGATCATTGAGTCCATGTCTTATCTTCTCACAAAATGAATTCACAAATTAATTTCAAAATACTTCTGAAACAAGTTTTGAGAGTTTTGCACAAAACGTCAGAAAAACAACAACAAACAAACATACCAAAAGAGTAGGAGAGAGAGAAAACGTATTGTAATAGTTCTGCGGAAAAGACTCATTTCCCTTATCAATGTAAAAAATCAAAAGACACCTCTGTATACCCACACGTTGTGTGTTCGGACAGGTTAGGTATCCGGACAGATCATGATTTAAAACAGTAATTTAAATCTTTTCAAACTTATGTTTGACAATATCAGAGATGACAAATATTCATGGCGGCTAATTATAATCGATTCATATCTTTCGTGAACTTCAACGGCAAACGTAACAGCTCAATTCTTCTTTAGTGTCCGGGCACACAATTCTTCGTCCTTGTAAGAAAAAAAATGTAACAATCAAATGTCTGATTCTTGTCTTGCAGGTGTTTGGAGGAGGGGTGGCGTTGGCAAAGTGAGACTAAATCGGTTTGGAGAGCCAATGTGGAGCTTTGAGGCCAGACATTTCACCTGGTGGAGTGCCATGCAACCTTGGGCAGGGACTTCTTGTATCATCATCAAGACCTGCTACGACAAGAAATGCAAACAGATCGCCAGTTTTACCCCTGTCGAGTAGGACATTCCTCTTTTTCTAATTGAGTAAGATTGTTGAGAAGCACTGGTCGGCTTCTAAAAGGATTTATGGAAATTTGAGCAATTTTACTCTGTATAATGAATTACAAATTACTTTAAAATTGTTAAACTCCTACTTCTTTCCACAAAAGTATCCAACCATTTATCTCGTGACTGCGGTATAAATTTCATTAAAAACCTTAAAGACGTTTCTTTGGTTATGATGGGGATTCCTAGGACTCCACTTGATGTATTAGTGCGGCTGACCTGCAAAACGGTAGAGAAAAAAAATGAGCATGACCCTTGTTGTTCTGCCTATCTTCTAACTATTTCTTCGAATAAGTTGTCCACAATACACATTAATTCGTCGCTGGTTTCGCGAACCGACGTACGCGCATGTTCTCATACGTCCAAGAAATACATCGGTTCTCGAAACCCAGTGACGAATTAAAGGATGTTGCAATATTTTCATTTCTAGGGTTGATGGCGTCGATTTCTCCTATTCGTCATCGACTGTGACCAACGGGGAGGGTCGGTCGTGTGCCCAGTTTAAAATGGGTGGCCATGTCAGGGTTTCTTCGCCAGATTCTTGGGAGCCCCTGGATGTAGAAGGAAACCCCGTCAGCAGCTCGTCTTGTCCGCCTGAATATGACACCCTGGTGCTGAGACCACCCGGTCAAGCGCATACTGGACAGTGCGAAGAGGCCGTCATTATAGTAAAGGGTAAAACTTTTCCTCGCACTCTGTGAATTTGGGTAAACGTGGTAAAGGTGGGAAATAGTTTGTGAGCTTTTTCAAGTTATTTGGGAAGAATATCATAGAATAAATGTCCCCGAATAAGGATTGCTCTTCAAATACCCTCATATTCGAAATATGACGAGAAATTGGTGAAAAGTTTGGACCAAAGTTTCATGCCAAATGTGTATGTAGTCCCACATAGTAATTTTTATGTGTAGGGCATGTAACTTCATCAAGACTGAGTCAGCTTTTTGAAATTATTAAGATTAATGACGTTGGAAAATTTCATGCAGTCATTGTTATGTGTAGTTGCGAAATGGAGGCGTAATGGCATATTCTTATTTCGACAAATCATACAACGGACAATGATGAATGGATCTAAGAAATAACTCAGAACTAAAATCACAGGGGAAGACATTCTAATTGTAAATTACTACCTATAAGGCTAGGTAACGTAATAGGACCGATTTTCTTTAAATGATTATATCTCTTTTATTCTTTTTGTTTAACTAAAAGGAGAGGGTGGCTAATAGGCCACAGGAACGTAGATATTTCGAGAAATTTCATTGTATAAAATTATGCACTGAAAGTAATTGACGATTACACAAACTTGCATTTCGATATTCATCATACCAACAATTTCAACTCTTCCTCCCCCACAACACCGTGCAAAATTAGTACCACCTCCTAAATCTATACCAACCACTGTTGCTACCACCTCTCTTCACTATATCCGTCCCTCATAACCAGGGGCGGATCCAGGATTTCGTATAAGGGGGGGGGGGGCACACAAATGCAGGATTGTCAACTTTGGGAAACTGCTTGGAGGGAGACCCATATTTGTTTGGTCTCGCCAGCCCTCCAAAAGTCGCTCAGCGGGGGGGGGGGGGGGGGGGGGGGGTTATGGGGTCCAGTTCCCCTCCATAATTCTCTGACAAGCAAAAAAAAAAAAAAAAAAGGTTTTCTGGTCGAAAGGGGGGGGGGCACAATGCATTGTTTTCCCTCAAAAGGGGGGGGGGCACGGGCTGGGATTGCCCCCCCCTAAATTCGCCACTGCTCATAACAAAGGCGACCGCAACAACAACTGCCGAGCCAAAGATTTCACCCGACTTGCCAACTAATTCTGAACTTAAATCTCTAGATCCTTCAGCAACCACAGAGCCATCAGTTACATCAAGGCCAGCAGTCACACCACAGCCAGTCCGGAAGACAACTTTAGAACCAGCGACATCCACTCCTCCATTTACCATGACCACACCCACAACTCCTCCTCCTACACCACCTCCTATTGGACTAACCGTGGTGACCATGGATGATTCGGCGCAGCAGGCTCTGTTGCCAGACGTCCAGATTCGGATCATCAGACCCAGAATCGAAGACAAGAGCTTGACTACGACGAACCCCACAACGGCAAATTTCTCGATGGCGAACTTCACGACGGCGAATCCGTTAGTGGCGAACTTCTCGATGGCGAACTTTTCGACTGCGAACTCATCCATAGCAAACGTCTCGACGGAGAACTCACCGATCACCGCTTCGACTAGAGCGAACGGACTTGCATTGCTCGATATCCCCGAAGATGAACCAATCATCGTCGTCGCATCGAAAGAGGGATACCTGGAGACATCATTCAGCTACCGTTTCCAACCAGGAGTGAGTAAGTATAGTGTGTTTGATATATAGAGGAGAGAGCTGAAATTCATGTGCGAGCTTAAAAACTCCTGTCACAGATTTGCGTATCGGCTATCTCCTTGCCAGAATGTTGATCGTCGATCAGTGATGTAAGGAGTTATCACAGAATTCCTTATTCAATGCAAGAAGAAATCCAGATTTTATTTCGAAATCTTTCAGAAAGTTAGAAACATCAGTCATTAAAAGTGGAATATAGAAATCCCAGGGAGATTGTGTACCATTGCTGCGGTTTGTTATAACCGCATAGGAGAACGCAATGGACATGAATGAGATTCAGAGAGTGTGATTAAAAGGTGGGTGATGTGTAGAAGGGCCAGAGTTATGACGCATGTGCTTGCCAAATATTCTCAGCATATTTCCTGGCCTTTTAGCTGAAGTAATATGTAAAAAGGGACGTCGAACCACCCGAAAAGTGAAGACCATGAAGTCCATTATGCCAGTGATCTATGGCGTTAATGGCGTTAAAGGGTCCATGCCGAGCAAATGCATGTTGACTTTTGTTGATTTATGATACCCTCATCATCATTTATGTGGCAAAAAAATATCTAATAATTTTTCAGTATTTTTTCCTCAGATTACTGGGATCCGTCCACAAAAAAAGCTACAAAACCAACATTCCCCTTGTGACATCACTTGTCAATCACCATCCAGAAAATATTAACATTTCAATAGATTTTGCTATGACGGATAGTCACTGTCAAGTGTTTTATCACAATGGCATGATGCAATACACCTGCAAAAGAAAGGTAAGTGAAGGTGTATTTGTAGAATGCTATTGTGAGAAAACACTTGACAGTGACTATCCGACGTAGCAATATCTATTTAAATGTTAATATTTTCTGGATGGCGATTGACAAGTGATATTACAAGGGGAATGTTGGTTTTGCGGCTTTTTTGTGGGCGGATTCCAGTAATCTGAAGAAAAAAGTACTGGAAATTATCAAAAATTAATTAATATGACATATATTTAGACATTTTTTCGGCCACATAAATGATGATAGGGGTATCATAAATCATCCAAAGTCAAAATGCATTTGCTTGGCATGGGCCCTTTAAGCATGTTAAGTTCAGGACATAAATGTATGACATCTTTAAATCTGAATACAATTCAATATCAAAAGATTAATCTAATCAAAAGATTAAGCGAATAATGTTGCGGCAAGTAAAAGGAAAATATTGACAACAAAACAAAATGAAATGATAAGACTGACGAAATAGAATAAAATGACTCATATGAAAATAGAAGGTGGTTCATTGAAAGTTCGTAAAACGTAAAATAAAAATGATATCTGTATTTTTCTTTTCAGAAAATGTTCTTCCGATGTTGGTTCACAAACATTCGTTGAGGGAGCATTTCATCTGGAGGTCTGAGGAGGAACATCAGATAAAGTTCAGACGTCCAGATCAAGAAATTCCATATAGTTTTGACATCCCGGCAGGTAAAAACTGCGCTTTTGATTCGCATGCAATATTCTTCTACTAATAAATTCCATTCCAGAAGTTTTCTCATAACCGTGATCAAAATTTTGTAGAAACAATATTGTATAAAAATCCCAATCAAATATTTGAGATTACATGTAAACGAATGACAGTCCTGATTATGGTTAAAAGACTCCGAAGTAGCTATTTGATTCCAAACACTGTGATCGCGTTTGGTCGAATGTGTACCTGTATAAAAGACAATGGAAACAACTTTACATTAATGTTATCAATCTTCATCATTTGAATTTTTTTTCCCCAATGCATTAGTGTAGTCAAGACATAGGAAGACCAACATGAAGATACGCATGTTTAGAGTTTGCACCTGCTTCATCCACTTACTTATATGATTTTAATTGATTAGCGATTGACAGTAACTGATGCAAATCATTCCGAAGAAGGAGGGGGAGAGGGTGAGAAGAGGAAGATAGATAGAGAGAGAGAGAGAGAGAGAGAGAGAGGGAGAGAGAGGGAGAGAGAGGGAGAGAAGGGAAAGATATATATGTATATATATATATATATATAGAGAGAGAGAGAGAGAGAGAGAGAGAGAGGAGAGAGAGAGAGTAGAGAGAGAAAGAGAAAATTAAGATATTTCCAAATTTACGATTAGTCGGATGTGTTCATATTTGTCGGCTGTGCTTTCATATACAATTTAGGGAGTCTAAACATCACAGAAGGGAGTAGATTGGAGGTGAGATTCTTTGGTGTGCACACAAGTACTCCAGGTGAAATAAAAGAGGTTCCTGAGCTTATTGGTGCTTTAGAATCATCGGACGGTAAGCATCGGCATTCAAGATTCGCTAGAAAATTCTTGTGATTTAGCGTGACCAGACCAGTTTCAGGCTTTTGATGTCTGGTTCGTGGTCTCGACCCCGAGACCCACTGACCGATTAAGGGGGGGGGGGGGGGGACATAACCAGCCATGCCCCTTTTAAATCCGATGTAGCAATGTTGTCCGAGATTTGGGGGGGGGGTGCCCTCTTTTTGATTTTTACAAAATGCTGGATCCGCCCCCGCCGAGAACGAAATGCTAAATGATTTTAATCAAAAGTTTTCCTCCAATTTGTCTGAAGACTCCGAATTGTCACTTAAGAGAGAGCTGGTTGCAGCCAAGAAACTATTTTACCCGTCTTTACTTGACGATTTTACACACGTGGAACACAACAATGATAATGACACGTGCGTAGACCTCATGTACATAAATACGTTTCGTTTGGAAAATATTGATTTGTATGAAAATTTAGAACAAGTATAGTGACGCCAGCCATTTTTACTCAGTTTTGACTAATACTAGGGAGACTTTTTGTGTGTAAAAAAAAAATTGTATGTCAAAATATTAATTGTCGTCTTCCTGCTTATTTTGTCCTATTTATTTATCCAGGGATAAAGTTGGTTGGATTAGAGTCATTTTCAATGGCCGAAGTGACGGTGGAAAATACAGAGACCAATGACCTCGTCGACGTCGTCATGCCTTTCGAAGCCGTGTTCCCTCTCGATAGAAAACCACGTGGTACTCGTCCTGGAAGTCGTATCCCGGCGTGGTACTTTGATAAAACGACGGGTAAAAACTTTTGAGGATATGAAAATAGCTGGGCTATTTTTCAGTTTATCTCTCTGTGTCTATATCTTCTGTTTTAAAGCTCATGTACAGTTTTGGTAGCAAAAAGGAAATTTGAAAGAAACGTATTAAAAGAATTATAGTCTCATGTTGTTTTCAATGTATCAAAAGATGTTTGTATGAGATCATTTGGTATTCCATCCATGATTCTCTGTGAATTTTACCGTAAATATATGTAAGGAATGCTAGATCATGGCAATGTACTACCCTACCCTAGGACCTTTCCACCCCGACTGCTCCCCGCACAACAATCTCGAGGCTTCGCACGGAGATAGTATGTGTGTCACTGTATGTAGGTTTTAAACGTGTGTATGGTGTATAGAGCACGCTGAAGTTGTTGGGAATTTATATCCCTGACCCGGTACCTAAATTATTGTTTGCCTCTCATTTGTTTAATATTCCACTTTAAGACGTGAAATCTTCAAATTATCTTTGCATTGCTAGTATCTTGCTATTTATCAACAAAACTCCAATAAATCCGATGAAAAGTTTTTTGAGGGCTTACCGAAACTAAACTTTACCTTTAAAAACACCGGCCGATATTTTGGGCAAAATTCTAAACATATTCTCAATTATCACTATAATTCTTTAGCTACGGGAGGGGAGGCAAGGAGGGCACGCGTCCAGCAATCGAATGGCGAAAAGATGGAATAAAACTAGAAATTAAGAAATAGAGAGAGGAGAGAGAATGAGAGAAGAAATAGGTTGAAAAAAAGAAAAGAAGAAGAAGAAGAAGAAAAAAAATCCTTTCCAGCACTGTCCCCACATTCGGTGACCGTGTTAATTTGCATAATGTTTATCTATCGAGTAGGACCGGTGCCCCCCCCCCCCCCCGGTGATGTCACTGCCCCTTTAGTGGCCGGACTCACGTTGCACCACCGCCAAGTTTAAACCTAAAAGGGCCAAGTTATTTTGGTGCTCTCTCATGGCCTGGGATCTCGAAAGTTTCTGCAACTTGGCAATACATATAGAGTATCTTATAAAATATAAGCCTGTAAAGTCTCATATCTATATCTCAAACAGTTTTGGAATATGATCATCGTTAATTGAATATTTACATATTAGCGAATGGACAATTATGCATTTTTTGCAATACAGAATTATGCAGAAATGCCCATTTTGCATGGCAGCACGCAACCCGGGGATTTCTGATGCTACACGGTACCCGCTGGTCGAAATTTTATAAATTTGGTATCAAAAGATACGTAAGACTCTAGGCGAAAAAGTCAGGAAAGCTCGCGGCGCGCGACCAGGGGGGTGAGTTGGATTCCACCACGGCCCGTTCTCTTGGTCAGCCAGTCTACGAGAGTGCAAGTACGACACATGCTCCAGCGACAATTGCTCCGACAATTCATAAAAATAACCACATTCCTTACTTCAATCCTGGACCCAACACTGTACTTTACCATAACCCTAACCCTATTAACCGTATATCTTCGACGAAATAAAACTGGGAGCAATTGTCGCAGGAGCATATATCGGAGCATCATCTCTACGGCAGGTCATCAATTTCTATAAATCTTTTCATGCCATGTCGGACGAACCTGTGACAAGTTTTAGAATCATCATGATCAGCAACTGTATGACAAGAATGCATACAATTTGAACACGTTTGTGACCTGCATGGTCTATTTAATGCGTTTCCTTAGCAACATGGGCAATGTGAGGGAACAATGCATGGCAATGTCAACTTCAACGTGCAAAGTTTTTCCTTTGACCAGAAGCACCGAATGATAATAATTTTTCAGGTAATTATAGGCGCATTAATTATGTCATATTTTCTGTTTCTGTTCTTTTTGGGGGTAGGCATTTGGAGAGAAGATGGAGTCGGCAAAGTGAAAAGGAATAAGGGTGGAGAGCTGGTATGGAGCTTTCAGGCGAGCCATTTCACCTGGTGGAGTGCTACGCAACCTTGGCCAGAGACATCGTGCATTGTTATCAAGACATGCTATGACAAAAGTTGCAAGCAAGTCGCCGGTTTCGTCCCTGTCGAGTAAGGCCTGGCTCACACCAGTCGTCATTTCAATTGCTTCAGTCCCTGCCCTAATCGAGCCTGAGAAGGCAATTACATATATTATAATTATGCCAGTTGTCAAAAGTATTGTATGCACTGTTCATTTTGCAATCACTTTTTAAA
This sequence comes from Heliocidaris tuberculata, assembly GCA_025618425.1. Taxonomy (NCBI): domain Eukaryota; kingdom Metazoa; phylum Echinodermata; class Echinoidea; order Camarodonta; family Echinometridae; genus Heliocidaris; species Heliocidaris tuberculata. The sequence goes on from CM046846.1 coordinate 13,742,133, forward strand.
CGATATCACTCTGTCATGACGCGAAAATGGCCGTGCAACTCACTGACGCGGTTCTAATGTCAGGAAATGAGGGGCTTAATAATTATATGACGCTTCTTATTAAATTCATTGCACACAAGGAGTCATTTAACTGACGGAGGATTGCGTCATTAACTTTTGCGGTCTGTGACGCACAATGTGAGAGTGAAATCGTACAAATAGTGATTGCAAATAAACAGTTGCAAATTGTGTTCTTCATAACAGGCATATGGGTTAATTTTCGTCTTCACACTTAGCAAAAAAGGCCAATAGTCATGATAGCGGAATACCACGACTCTATACGAGTTGGAAAGAGATAATGCGTTGTTTTCAAACTAAAAGAAAATTGCAAAATATACATCAAAAAGATACGGAGTTCTTCTATTTAATTAACAACATGTTGTTTCTAGATCTTCATAGAACATTGAAAAATAAATTGTGTTTGCAAGTATTGCTTATAAAATATAAAGGCTGCTAAAAGGTGTCAATATTTCCTCCTTTCAAGGCTCCATGGTGTCGATTTCTCCTACTCGTCATCGGGTTTAATAACCGACGTGCAGGGCTGGACATGCGCCCACTTTAAGATGGGTGGTCAGATCAGGGTTTCTTCACCCTGCTCGAAGAAACCGAAGTTTAGGACAGGCAACATCGGTGGCACCACGTACTGTCCGGAAGATACCCAGGTGCTGAGACCGCAAGACCACACTGAGACGGGGCGGTGCGAACAGGTTGTCATTGTAGTCAAAGGTAAGACCCGGGCCCTGTTTCATAAAACCTGTCATCAATGACAAGTTGCAATAACTGTTATAAGCTACCCAAATCATTTCATCTGATTGGCTGAGAGCAAAATTTTCGGTAAAAATCACCGACAAAATACTTGATGACCCCCCCCCCCCCGTTGTACACGAGGCGCCATTTTGATTACGTTATTACCTGCGCTGATCAAGTACATGGAGGCAATAAGCCGATTCGTAATTACAATTTGTGCATGTGCAGATAAAGGTCATTTGTACCTAGTACATATACAAATGACCTTTATACGCTCTCATTCAGTACATTCCACAATACGCACAACATTATGATTTTACTTGTTTTACAAGTAGCGAGTCCACCGAGACAGTGCGCATACAAGTAGGGGTCATGATCTTGTACCATGTACTAATTACGAACTAGCGCATGCCAAAGTAATTCAAAGCAAGATCTGCGTGATATCATTCTCAAAAGGTCCTCCTTAATGCCGCGCCAGTCGCGGTCCTCCCGTCAGGCCAATGACTCCACGTGTGCAATACTTATTTGGTGGCGTAGCGTCTGTCTGACCATCGAGGGCGCACTGAGTTCGGGATGGGGAAAGGTATCAGTCTAATACTCGGTGAATGAAATAATGAAGGGGAAGGTGCGGGAGGGAGTCATATGGTCTCTTTGGTCTTCAGTTTGCCCTTCTCCCTTATCTTTTCACTGTTTTTCTTTATTCGCCATTTGATTTTTCCAAGGGGGGGGGGGGGTGGCCGTGTCCCCGTAGCTACGTCACTACCTCACATTCTACTACCATATATAATCATGTTATTTCCTACTTTGTTGAAAGAGGAAAATACTAGTTATATGGTCCCTTATATATATACACACACACACTTTTTTTTTTTTTTTTTTTAAACACACATGCACACGCTGGTATCAATATGCCTATAGCACTTCATTTATTTGATGTACGATAAAAGAGCAATGTAGATAAAATGCCTTGCTCAAGGGCATAAGTGCCGTGCCGGGGATCGAACGCCCGATCCTCGCATCTCCAGTCATGCGCCTTAAACCACTGGACCACGGCACCCACACACACACACACACGCACGCACACACACACGCACACACACACACACACACACTTTTTTTTTCTTTTCATAATTTTTTTATTCCTTGATTCAGTTTTTCAAAACGAATAATTACAAATTAAGCATTAATTACACAATATAATTCAACATGGCACTAAACACAATACAAATTATATATTTCCATAACGTGCCATCCATAAGTAAACAACAATAGTACAATTTAACTGAACAAGGTATAGATTAAAACCTGATAGGTGCAAATTCAAAGTATATAGGGCAATTGTAATAATGAATATAATTTCTTTAAAACTGTTTGTGATATTATCGTGTATGTCCTCCTTCCGTCCAACATTCAAAATAATTCCATTTCTTTAGATGTAGACTTAACTTATTTCGAGCTATTGCCTTTTTATGTTCATTATCCTTACTTTCTAAAAGTGCATTATAGATTTCTTTCTTTGTTGGGGGGGGGGGGGTTCCTTTTGATCTCGCATTGTATATTATATACTTTATGAGTATAATTAAGTGGTTAATATACATGTGCTTTTCTGATTTTCCATCTAACCCAACCAAAATCTCCTCCCATTTTAAAGTATCTAAGTGCATCAATTTCATTTGTTCCCCTATTTCTTGCCACAATTTTTTAACAAATTGACAATTCATAAATAAGTGGTTGTATACCTCAATTTCCTTTCCACAGAAAGAACATAAGTTAGATGATATATAGCCAAACTGATACAGTTTATCATTGCAATATAGGATACTGTGTAATAATCTAAACTGAAATTCACGTAATTTACCATCTAAAGTGCATAATCTCGGGGTCAAAAAGGAAGTCGCAATTCCAGATGTAGTATTTAAATGTGCTATTTCCGCGTGTCTAAACGCAAAGGTTTCCTTTATATTATCTATAAAGATTTTATAACATAATTTAGAAGTCAGTCCTTCATATGGTATTATTTTATCGCTTGCTTTATACATTAATTCCGAGTAATCGATCGTATCATTTATCTTTTCGTCTTTTTTCCTTTTCTCTTTCAAATTCATCGGCAATGCAGAATAAATGCTACTAATGTAGAATAAATCGTTGGCATCAAGACCTTTTTGTAAAAAATAGCTAACTGGCCTTAAATGGCCTTCTTTATCTACAACATGCTTAATTTGATATATATTAGCCTCAAATAGTTTCCTATTAAATAGCGTTTTCCGGCCAAAACGGATTAAAGTATTATTAAAAATCATTTGATTTCCTAAGTTACTAGTAATAATTCTGTTCTCTCTTAAGTCATGCCAAATATTCAAATATTCCAAGTACAATGGAGGCGCCTGAATATGAAAATCTTTCATATCATAATCACATAAAAATATAAATCTTCCTCCAATTGACTGGAATATATAGTCAAAATATTTTTTCCATTTCATATTACTGTCTTCATAGATTAGTCTCTTAATCCACATTATTCTTTGTGCCTTAATCATATCTCTAAAATTCATCATTTTTAAACCTCCGTGCTTATAAGTCACATAAAGGATATTTCTTTTAATCTTATCATGACCTCTCCATATGAAATCAAAACTAATTTTTTCAACTTCTTTATAAACCCAAGTTGGTACCAATAATACAGAAGAGACATATATAAGTTTAGATAAGGCAAATACTTTTAACAATTGTATTTTACCAGTAAGGGTCAAATCGCGCTGTTTACACCAGCCTAATAATCTTTTGATTTTACTTAATATTTCTTTATAATTCATCTCCTCCTTTATATTTACGTCTATAGAAAAATATATCCCAAGTATTTTAACAACTTCTACCTGCTTTCCCAGTGAAAACGTATTTCTTATATTTTTACGAGGACCTAACATCAATATCTTTGTTTTGTTTTTGTTCACTTTTAATCCTGATAATCTCCAAAACGTATTTAACACCTTTTCTAGATTTTGTATTGATTCTAAATCTTCCAAAAACATAGTCATATCATCTGCATACATAGTTAACTTCACTTCAATATGTCCTATACGCGCACACACACACACACACACACACACACACACACACACGCGCGCACACACACTGTATTAGACAATTCTGAAGATCATTTAAACAAAATACAGATCTTAATATTTTTTTTCGGCATAGATTCTTATGTATTACAATCATCAGGGATATTTGAAATTCGTGATTTTCTTTGTGTCAAATGAAGATTGTAAAGATCTGCACCGTTCAAATAATTTTCTTGACATATAGGGTCTAAAAGTGTTCTAATGGAAAAAAAACAACAAAAAAAAAAAAAAAAAAAAACACCGAGTATTTTTACTATGGATCCTCAAGGAGAGCATGTCATGATTTTTTACCCTCGCTGTCGGTTATATGGTAGGACTCGTATTATTTTCTTTAAAATAACATTAATAAATGCTTATCCAAACTTTTACATAGAGGGATGGTCGTTGCCCTGTAGCGAGCCGGACATCCACACAAAGGCCAACTCCACCCACATCGGGGTAGGTAGCACCGCATTCTTCCAGTGCACAGATGGATACAACATTGTTGGTCAGTCGCAGAGGGCGTGCTTACCTTGCGGGAAGTGGAGCGGACCAGAAGAGATTTGCACTCTCTAAAAACACTTGCGTTAGATTTGACGAACATTAATCTTACCAATTTAGGTATTACTCTTTTATGATGTCATAAGATGTAGGGATTAAAACATGTAACCGGGTATAGAGTTACTGCGTCTACAATAATATCTAGCGCGTGACCATAAAAAGAGTGAGAGCCAAAATGACCAAATTCGGGGTCAAATCTGACCCAAGTGCTAACTATCGACCGGTGGCTACTCATTTGAAGTCAAGCTGTCGGTTCATAGTGTGTTCGCATTAGAGATTACTGATTTAGTGTGTGGAAGTTTTGCATGTAAATATTCATTAATGCATGCTTTTGAAACATCGTTATTAAATTGACATGTAATGTCACTGAATGTTCTATTTATCTGTTTATACAAGGAAGCTTGCTCATTTTGGAGCTTTAGTTATGGATGGTTGTTTCTTCGCATCAAATGATTTTTGGACATTGTATTGTTGCATGTGTTTTACTCAAAGCTAAACAGATGATCCAAAAATAAGAATTAAATGTGAAAATCATATTCATCAGCTCATTTGTATCCCGGCTGGGGGGGGGGGGGGGCACTCGACCCCAAAAGATGGTCTTCGGAACTACTAACATTTTGGAAAAAGGGGGTCTTTTGAACTGGATTACAATATAAATATGATTCTGCGGAACTGGTTCCCACAAGCTCCCATTAGCTAAATACGCTGTGTGTCATGGCAAGTCTACGGTGTGTGTATTCATTGAAGCGGGGTTCATTCACATGCATGCGCTCAGCATGAATGAAAACTGAATTCCCTGGGGTGGATTGGAACTGGATTGGAACCGGATTGGAAGCAATGGGGAAAGCCCGGAGGAATTAAGCACCTGGAATGAAACTCGTTTTCAACTTTTCACCAAAAATGATATTCTTAGCAACGGGCCGGGGGGGGGGGGGGGGGTGGGCAGAACGGCCAGAACGACGGAATGAAAAAAAAAATGCTGTGCTTTGGAACGGTTTTCTCTTTTCTTTTTCTCAACAAGTAAAAAAATGGAATGCTTTGGAACGGAAATTTGAGTGTAAAAATGGGAGTCTTCTCCGCTGCACATACCCACCGCACACTATATACTGGTGCCCCCACCCCCCGGGATTCGTAACCGGAAATTAATTTAGCCAGAATTCTCTACAAACTTTTAAGATTTTAAATAAAAATTGTGATTCATTATAAAATTGATAGTTTATTGTTTTCATCAAAATACATGTATGCTCAATAATTCACTTCGCTGCCTGACCATGAGGTGACCGTTGCCCGGATATGAGATGCAGCCTCAAATCCTTCCCCGCCTCGGATAAATTCAGCAAAGGTCACATCCAAACCCGGTAATAGTAGAAGAATTGATCAGCAGACTTTGTCACGAATGGTATATGCATCTTATACTGAGGGTGCATTTAAAAATGATTTTTTTTCTTTGTTCTGCTTCTAAAGTAGAAAACATGTGGAATATGAGTGTCTCTTTTTTAAAAATAAATATTGTGTGAAAAAAATACAATAAACTGATTCTTGTTTTGTAAGAATTGAATAAAAATGTGAAAAGTAGACTCTATTTTCACATTTTGTCGAAACATTTCACTCGATTTTTCTGTAGGTGCAAAGGAGTGAGGAAGAGAGAGAGAGAGAGGGAGAAAGTGAGGGATAGAGAGAAAGCCAGAAAGGGGTTGGATGGAGGGGGGGGGGGGGGGGAGGGATGAAGAGAGGGACGGAGGGAAAGGAGTGGCATGTACCCTTTATTTCCTCCTTAATTTAGTGAACAATTATTGCTCAGATAAGTTGAGTTCTTGTCATTCCATTACATTGTGAAAAATTATCTGGAAGCAATTGGGAAAGGTTTATTATGTAGTTACTCAAAAGTATGTATGTTTTGAGGCACTGACGTCATCAAAAGAGAAGTTTACTCAATGTTGTTGGAAATCACATGCCGTGTACATGGAAATGGGTATATTGGACTAAGCACACGTGTGGCATGAATGTGACAACCCTATCTGCTATTGTTCCAAATTTGATTAAATTTGAAAAAGCAGTTTTTAGATATTGTGCGTACAAACAAGTGGACAACAAGAAATATAATACTGGAGTTGAATAAGTACAGCTATACATGTGGGATGTAGAGAGAGAGAGAAAGAGAGAGAGAGAGCAAAAAAGGGAGGGATAGAGAGAAAGCCAGAAAGGGGTTTGATGGAAGGGGGGGGGGGGGGGGGGGAGGGATGAAGGGAGGGAAGGAGGGATAGGAGAGGCATGTACCCTTCATTTAATCCTTAATTTTGTGAACAATTATTGCTCAGATAAGTTGAGTTCTTGTCATTCCATTACATTGTGAAAGAAATTATCTGGAAGCAATTGGGAAAGGTTTATTATGTAGTTACTCAAAAGTATGTATGTATGTTTTGAGGCTCTGACGTCATCAAAAGAGAAGTTTACTCAATGTTGTTGGAAATCACATGCCGTGTACATGGAAATGGGTATATTGGACTAAGCACACGTGTGGCATGCATGTTTTGTGCAAATGTTCATGAAGGCATTTGAAGAGCCATGCTTTTCAGGGAACATTTCTACACTATGCCATTTTTCCATACTGACATAAAAGGAATGAGAATGATTACAAATTAGTTTTCACTTTAACCAGAACTCAATCATCTTTATACTGCTTCACAACACACACACACACACACACACCCACACCCGCACACACGCACACACACACACACACACACACACACCCGCGCACACGCACACACACACACACACACACACACACACACACACACACAACGCACATACCCCCCACACAAATAACAACAAAGACTTAGGTCCCCTAGCAGAGACGACGGCTACGCCACTGCATCAAAATTCATTCTGTTTCATCATGTTCGAGGCCGCAATGAGCACATAAACTAGGAAATTTTAGTTTCGTAAAATATTTATTAGTTCAAATATCATTTTTTTAAAGACTTTTAGAAATATCATGATTCATATAGAAATGTGTTGACTTTTACTTTTACATGACCAAGAGGCACGCAGCATGACAGTGAACGGGACATATTACTCTTTTAAAGACATATTGTGAAGTGTTCAACATTAATTTTGTGGAATCGTGAAGGTTTTACGTCAATAACGGAATTCAAAATTGTAATAAACATCCCTCTGTCTCCATTTTTTGTTTAATTTTTTTTCCAGATCCAGTAAGCAGGAATATTCGTCAGGTCAAGAGGCTGAATTTTAGGAATTGAAGGATATTTTTCTGAAATATCTGAATTTTTTCTGAAAATTTTTATTCAAAATGATCATGCAAAAATGTCAAAGCAATCCTTGTAATGCTTCCCCCTTTCATTTTCATGCATAACTCACTTTGCAACCTAATTTGCCTAATTGCCAAATAATGTTTTACGTAGGAATCTAAATGCTAAATCACATAAAACATTTTTTGGGGATAAAAATTAGGTAATTACAGACACTAAGTCAAGATTGGAAGTACATTGGAAGTACAGTTGGGAGATAGAAAGCAGTCTATTTCTTTCGCAGTACCTTGCGTTCAACCGGATTTGTTCCAGTTACATACTGACATAACAGTATGAAACGTTCTTGCCGAGAGATGGCGCAATAACTTTAATGCGCAATAACATCTTCCAAATTATAGACCTGGGTTTCTGAATTACCTGTTCACATACATTGTACAATGTATCCCTGCAGATCAAATATACTATCAAGATATGACACAATGCATTGGAGATGACATGAGCAAGCATGTATTCCATGTTAGTATCATATAATCATCGTAAAGAAATACATATTAAATATTTTAAACATTATTAGACATTTTGCTATATGTTGATCACCTTTGCATTCAAATATTATTTACTCTCTGCCTGTGCCCGCACTGGACTATTATATCTCTTTGGTTGCTCGTTTAGAGACAGAGAATCCAAAATTGTTATTCTTGAAATGAAATTAGAAGAAATAAGTAATACTTGTACTATAATATGATCTGAATTAGTAAATTACAGGAAAAGAGTGAGATTATAAACAATCTAAAACTGGATAATCTTCACGTAACCCTAACCAGACACGAATACAATACCCAGTGAAAAAGCATATCTTCGCAACGAATAAAAAGATAACATTGACCTGTGCGAAATTTATCGTCCAAAATCATGCAAATTCAGTAAAATATACAGCGTACTAAATATTCTTCATAACATTAAACATTTTATCGAGTACTGCAAATTCTTAATACAAATATGATCACGCACAACGTTCGGAGTATATATCTGATATCTCTTTAAATACTCTATAAATCTATGATTGAGCCAATCAGTTTAACCCTTTCAAGACAATTGACCACATTTTGTGGTTTGGCTCAATAACTTATGATTCAGAGCTCTAAAAAATAACCAGATGCAGGAGTAGAAAAAGCAAAAATTTCTACACACATTGTGTCCATTTTTGTTGCATGACCATATTGCGTTTGATGCCAGGAATTTCAAAAAGGAGAATAAGCTTCATAATCCTTAAATTGGCAACACATTGAGAGGTTCAAAATCACTATTTTTTATCAAAATTGGCAATTTTTCAACTTTTCGACTAAGTTTCTAATGATGTGTATTGTTTTCAAAGACATTGCATTTTATTAGAACCATGTAGCACTAAAAGAAAAATATTATTGTTGCCAATTTGAAGAACGAAATGTGATCAATATAGCCTTTAAATAATTCCTGTCATGAAAGGGTTAAATAAAACAAAACAAAATTGGAGATCAAGGGACGCCAAGAGAAGGTTGCGTTCCTGTAACCTTGAAAAACAAATTGTGCGCTTTCTCACTCGTTTTATGTCAGTTTATCAAAGAAGAAAAGTCCTCTGAAAAGGAGTGCTCTTCAAATTCCCTCACATCCGAGATAAGACATGAAATAGCTGACACTTTTGGACCAAACATTCACGCCACATTTGTGTGTAGTCCATGAATCTACTCATGTTTGGGTAGTCCCATAAACCAATTTCTTGGTGTGCAGCGCATGTCACTTTCTATAGAAGAAGGTAGCACTTTCTTATCATTTTGATGATTCCAAAACATCACAGAGGCACAGTAGACACCATTTCTCATTTACCGCAAAATCAACCTTTCCAAACTGCTTGCAGATCGCTCCTTTCACAATGTAACCACTTAGCCAGAACGTTATGGAGATCAATGGACTTTATAATAATTCAAGAAGGCAAAAAAAAAATCACAAAAAAAAAATCACAAAAAAAAATCAACATTTTCCTCCGGGAACTTAAACAATATTTATATTTCCTACCTACCATATCTAACTATACACATCGCTTAAACGCCTTTAAAAATAAATATATACACCATAAAGACCATGACATACTTATAGTTGCAACGGTACCGTTATGAGGATATCATGATAACTGACCACCCCGTCTGGACCTCTCCAACCCTCCGAACCCCCCCCCCCCCCCCAAACTATTATGAAAAGGACGGTGATGGCGACAAACATTCAGCATGACGAGAATGAAAAACAAACAACTACTTGCACAATCTGCATGTAGTACTAAAACTGTTTATCGTAATCATAGGCCTTATACCATTATCAATGAGCATGATAATACAATTCATAATAAAAAAGATGTTGACAATATTGTTAAACAAGAATAGTTGTGACAACAACAGAAATACCAAACAAAAACAGAAAATAACTAGAAATTTAATTCGTCACTGAAGACGAATTAGGTGGTCTGTCTGTCACTCTGGCAAATTGCTCTGTCAGGTGCGATAATATTTCTGCAAGATTATAATCATAATGTTGACGACAATGATGATAAGATGGTCATATACTAGTGATGACAATGGCACGCGCATAACGCGCGCGCGGACGCGCACGGACGGAAAATTTTGAAATGCTTAAAATGTCCTGAACCGTACTCTAATTTGATTAAAAAGTAATTTTGAGCATTTCTAAATTTTGACGCGCTCGTACGTGCGCGTCATGATGCGCGTGCGGATTTTGTTGACATTTTATGTTGACCCATGACCTGAAGTTAATGTGTGTCGAATATGGTTTATTTTTGATGACTCGTTATGAAGATATGATCGATAATGTGATTTCACAAAATGGCGCCTGGATGACGTCACGATGACCTGATGACCTTGAAAAAGATAGGGGCACTTGACCTTGATAGGCCTGATAACTGACGAAAATTTGAAGAAAATTGATTCAGTTGATTTTGAGAAGTCCCGGTCACAAGAAATGGGGAGAAAAATAAAAATAAAGAATAAATGAAAATTCGTACGAAATTAAGAGGTGATCTGTCGATACCGACAGACCACCTAATAAAACAATTTCACATATCGTCATTTCGATGCTCATATCAAAATTACACATTACACAATGCACTTATAATTCATAATGGACTGATGGAGTCATCAAGCCACTATGCTGAATTTTTGCAGATATTTTAATTTGCAATTCAATTAGAATTTGATATTGCATGGTCCACCAGACCGTGACACAAAAGGTACATTTAACAAAATCGTAAGTTATACTAAAACTGAACAAAGTTAAGCGAGGGGAAATCCAATGCTGATTTGCATTATTAATATTACCCGTACTACAGCGGTATCATAAAGTCTAATATCGTTCACATTATAACTATCACCATATTTAGATGAGAGATTTCATAGTAGTTTAATACTTAAAATATAAATATAATCTTGCTTCCCATAACCTTTTCGATCAACTTCTTTTTACTTCACAAAGTTTAATAGTACCTTAAAAAAACAGACACATTATCGACTTTGAAAACAAAGAGAAACCCATAACTTCAAAACTTCGTGGAGTGGATGACAATGAACCAAAGGTATTCCATCACAGCGCTAGTTAAATCAAGAGAAATATGCAGATTCCCTAGAACATTGCATACCAACATTGCAAATTTCCAGTTTAATATTTATTCACTATTCAAACTATTATGATAATACAAATTTGAACGCACACACACACACACACACACACACATGAACATATCATATATCATTTTTTTTTATTGTTCCTTGACCAATAACGTCCGTTGCACACAATGCGTCATTCGCTTGACGGAGGACTGCGTCAGTGACCGATGTGGCCTTTGACGCACCGTGAAAGTGATATTTAAGAAGAGAAAAAATAAAAATTTTGAACAGTGCTTTCAATGACTGGCGCATGGGCCAATTGCCTTCACAGGTTCAATTAGCGCAGGTAATGACGCAATCGAAATGACACCTGGTGTGAAAACGGGCATCATGGTCATTTCACAGTGATTCTGGAATGATCACGAAATCATGTGCCTCCACATACAGTGCACTCCCTATAGTTCAGATTACATCACACATCATTTCCATAATCCATCCTCCATGAGCGTGGTCTATTTTTAATGACGTCATAAAAGCCAATATTTTTATTCTAATGTGATTTCATTGGTGTTTTGAAATGAACTAAATGAACTAAAATGCCGCGAATGTCGAAAGCTATTTTTCAGTGAACAGTTAAAAAAAAAAAAGAAAGAAAGAAAAAAGAAGAAGAAGAAGAAGAAGAAGAAGAAGAAAAAGAAAGAAAGACAAAAAAAAAAAAAAAAAAAACGCACTGTACAGCGCCCATCCCTGTGTATTCGATTAATCACACACAAAATTTAAAAACGCTGAAACACTATACCAGTATCAAATGGTCATTATCGAAAATGATGGACAAGGTTATAAGGGTGAGTCAAATTCTTGGTATGATTCCAAATACTTGGAACTAGCTGGCCATCCTCAGTGAAATCGTGGCCGGTGGCGATGCTGTATCATATTTAAATGAGGGCTGTCGGTCAAAATTTGCAAACAGTGTAGCCCACTTCATAAATTCCCGACAAGCACAAAGAGAAAGGCCTCTAGATTTTCAATAATTCAATAATTAAAAAAAAAAATCGACATCAAAACAAATCAAAATGTCTGGCCACTTTGATTTCGAGGGGTATCATACCCGCTACAATCTCTCTAGCGACGCCTCATGCTAATCAAGATGTATTTCTGTACTTTCTAGACCTAAGTGTCTTGGGAGAAGAGGCGCACGCATACCAAACATTACTTCGGGGGAACATGTAATGGGTTCCCTGTGAGTATCGTAAAAACCAAGCAAGAAAGATGCATGTCACCAAGGCACTTCGTCAAAATTCTTCTAACTAGAAATTATGGCCATCGGGACAGGGCAGCGTGAGTTGCAATAAGAATTGTATCTTTGGTTTCAAACGTAGCAAACCACATTAAGTGATCTAGAATGTCATTACAAGGGATTCTTCATCAATATTTTCATCAATATTTTCAATTGAAACAATGCTAAAACACAAATATAAAATACGTCCCGTAGATCGAGATCATAATGCCTTTGGCCTGCTTACTTCTGACAAAGGCGGTGGGTAGCCAAATAACATGTAGTCCCGCGCGTATTTATCCACGACCTGTTTCATGTATGTTGGGTGAACATTTCGCAGCTCGCGCGTTTTCTTATCATCTGTCGTTGGTTTATACCAGCTCTGTCTCGCCGGAAAATATGCATCACTTTTACCTCGGACCTTATTGATAACAAGGGTGGCATCCTCGGACAATTGCTCAAAGGATCCAATGAAGTTGTACTTCATGGCACAAGGTTGACATAACTCGTGCATGGGTCTCCAATGAGGATCCATCCTACGAGTGTCACTGTCCACCAGGAAACGCAAGAACTCCTCGAAGGTGATGCGCGACTGATCCGAACCTTCAATCATCACACCAGGTTTGCGGTACTTCGCGATGATTTTCGGACCGTACTTCGCGTTGTACGAACCGATATTCTCCCCGAACTTATTCCTGTAGGCTGATAATAACCTCTCTGTTGGGTCTCTAACAAACATGAACTTGTAGTAGTTCCTTAGTCTATACTCTACCTCGTCCTCGCTGAAATCGCTGAGGAAGACCAGGTCTTTGTGATGGTCCATCTTCATTGGTGTCTCCAGGTCAGGTACCTTGTTGTTCATGTATTTTATAACACGCTTCCAGTTCGAGCACGCTACTTTGGGCACGAAGCAGTATATAAATTTGTGGGCGTCATCTACGAGTACCTGAGCGTCAAGAGTTCTTCGTTGCTCGCTGGTCAACTTCGAGATATGGTTCAGTTCTTCAACGGCGCATAATGAGTTGATGGTCGTGTTGCGGACATTCCGTGTGACCTGCAGGAAAAAAAAAAATAACCAGAAAGAAATGAAAATGAGATTTTAGACCATGAAATCTTAATCAACTTTAAACTTCTACTTATGTTGACTGAAACCAATAAAACATTAAAAAATAAATAAATGAATACTAGTGTTGAACAAGTACATACAGGTGGGCTGCAGAACAGTCAGGAAATGAGAACCGTTCACGCCTAAGACATTGGAAAAGATCAACAATGTTCTGAAACACATGAGAAGTCAATCGTAAAGCATTTACTGCAGTAGTAATGAAATGAGAAGCGCCAACGAAGTAAACCCGCAACTCGATATGTGAACAAATAATGTATTTACTGTATATCAATAAGATCTAATCATATGAACACACCATCTCAGTTTTGACCCTAGCTGTCAAATGCCCTAATATATGGAGTCAACAACGGGTTGGTCACAACTGATCGTGCACCTCCGTGCTTGCACGTTTTTTTTTCCATGCAGGTAGGAGCACGCAGGACACGCAAGGAGGCTGTTAGACATGTCCAACAATCTCTGCGTGTGGCTACGTGTTCTGATAAACGCACGTGACACGCACATCAATCGTACTTCCTGCACGTATTTCTTGCGTGCATCGCACGGGATCCTTTCGGATGTCTCACAAATCCCATGATTCAATACGAAGCCGTGACATGTGGTGCGTCGGTTGTACGGTGATGCTATGGTCACAACTGATCGTGCATGTTTTTGCACGTGCGTTCAGCTGTGCGATCGGCGGTGGGCCAACTCCTGCTATTCGAACGTTCTTCTTTTGACATAGTCACAACCAGTCGTGCACCTCTCTACACCTCCTCTTGGACGTCTTGCACCCTCCTCATTAACATACTCCCTCTTACCTGCAAGAACTCTTGAGGCAAAAGTACAGCACCGTACTGGTACAGTATGTGCAACCGACGTGCAACCGACGCGCGACAAGTCACGGCTCCGTATGGAGCCATGGGCTTTGTGAGACCTCCGCAAGGAGCCCGTGCGACGGTCGCAAGAAGCACGTACAGGAAGTACGTTGGCTGTGTCACGTGCGTTCATCAGAACACGTAGCCACACGCAGAGATTTTTGGACATGTCCAACAGCCTCCTTGCGTGTCATGTGTACTTCTACGTGCTTGGAAAAAAAATGCAGACCCGTGCGTGCGACGCAAGGATTTTCTGCGAAATCCGTCGCAGACCACAAGCAAGGAGGTGCACGACCGGTTGTGACCAACCTTTAAAGGGCAATCCTGCCTTGATAATAAGATGATTTGTGTGAAAGCAGAAAAATAAGAAAAACAGGTTGGTAAAAGTTTGAAAGAAATCGGACAAGGAAAGTTATAGATGTTTGAAAAAAGAGATCACTACATCTATGCCAGTCTCAAATTGGCAATTTGGCGAGTCCATTATGACATTTTTGTGGACAACTCTCCCATTTGTCGTACACAAAAATATCATTAATTTGCAGTTTTCTTCGAGGCGCTTTTACCCTCGGTGCAGTACTCAAAATATATTGGAGATAGCATATTGCTATAGGTCCTCATGAACGAAAAAATCGTACTGACATGACTGAGTAATGCATTTTGAAAAAAGTGACATTTTAGTCATTTTGTGTGTTAGAGCGAATGGGGGAGTTGTCCACAGCTACATCACAGCTACCTATTCGGCCAATATGAAATTTCCATATGCATAGTGATTACAACTTTCAAAAATTCATAACTTTCTTATTGCTTGTCCGATTTCGTTCAAACTTTCACCAATCTGCTTCTCTGATTTTTCCTCTTTCTTTCCAAGCAACTTGCTATAAAGTTTGGATTTCCCTTTACGAGGGGTTTGTTTATGAGAAGGGTGCAAGACGGCGAAGAGGAGACGCAGAGAGGTGTACGACCGGTTGTGACCATAACAAATGAAGGACGTACGAATCGGCCCACAGCCGATCGCAACTTCGGACACGCACGATCAGTTGTGAAGATAGCATCAGGAGTGCAGAATGCCAGAAGTTTTGTCTAGAGAGATGAGATGTCATGGGACTAGGTACGGGAACAGGCTCACAGTCATTCAACATGCATGCACATGATTACAACACATTATCATGTGTATTGAATACGTCTAGACTGCATATTGTATCAGTTTTATTCATTGATAGACCACCAATCATACCTTTGCACTGTCACAAAAGATGCAAAGAATACCTTCTTATCTTGCTCGTTTCAGGTCGTTAACCATGAAACGTGTTATATAGTTATACTCTCACATGGTTCTCCATGTACCCAAGGATACATGTACGAGATTATTTGAGATTTCACAGATTATTTCTGGTGAAATTTAGTGTAAATATTGAAAGGAAGGCTAAAACAATATTCTACGCTAAAAGCCTTCAACCCTACAGCTAGGCTCCCCGAATATCAATCTTCGCTAGAAGTTAGCATATGTGCCGCTTGTGTATACAGCCCTCGTAGGTTTTACACCGTTACATGTGTAGTGTTCGTTGCTGTTGTTGGAATTTACGTCCCAGGCCGGGTAGACTATCTAGAAAAAAAAAATTGTTTACATATCCTTTGTATTTTATTCAAAGAGGAAAGGACTTCACGGCAGCTTAGTATGCATATTGCTAGTATATTGTTATTTATCCTCGAAAGCAAGGAAATCTGAAGAAAAACTTTTTAGTGCTTTCCAAAACCATACATGACCTTCAAATTCAATACCATGACTACGAGTCAACAACCTGATCAACCGTGAATTTCGAGGCCACCCGCCAAAAACGTGCTATCCTACATTTCAATATTGAAAGGAATTAGCGTACATGTACCAGAATAGATTCTTTGAAGTTCCTCTCCCGCGCAGATATACATTCATTGTATTTTATAAAGACTGTCGTTCTTTTCAACATTTCATTGTTGAAAGGAAACCACCAGAAACTGGAAAATATTTTTCGAATTCTCGTTCCCACGCAGACATGGGTTCATTGTTTGTTTATTTATTCATTTACTTATTTATTGTGGTATAAAAACAAACATTGTACATTGCAGCCTTGCGGCTGAATTGAGTACAATTTAATTTACATCAGTAATGACATAAGAATACTGCACAAAAGAAAATAGTATTAGAAAGACATTAAAAGTAGTACATTCATAACAAAACGATAGGTACACCTTATTCAAAGAATATTGATGGTGGGATAAAGAAAGTGGGTAATGGATGTGAAAAAATAAAGGTTTTATAATATGACTTAAGCAAATTCATAGGAAGAATATGCTGTTGAATAAATTATGATCAGTGCTAAAATAAATAATGTGGTTTGCATGCTTCAAAGAAGGCATATTGGGAAGTGAATTTATAGTTTTACTTTCCACTATTGACGGATGATTGGTAATGCAATACTGAAATTCATAGAATCCATATAAAGAAAACATTTACCGCTATTATACAACTAAACTTTTGATTTAAGCACATCGATAAGCTAGAAATTTACTTTACGTACATGCTCAGCATTTAAAAACGAGAGATCTGTTGAGCAATCAAATTATCATTACATTACTCTTTAAACAACACTATTCGTAGAATGAAGAAGCTTAATGGGAGGAATTTTAATTTGTAAACAAATTTTTCGGCATTTCTCTCAGTGTTAAAGATCGTATGCTCGATCTGTAATGAAAATCACAAGTCAGAAAAAATTGGAACCAGCGGGATTCGAACCTGCCATGTACTGCTTGCCGGGCAGCGACTTAACCACCAGGCTATTCTGGTTTACGGCCAAGTCACAATGAACTGGAATCAAATACCCAAGATCCTCTTTTTTCTGACCCATTAATAATCAAGCGCGCGCACCCGATGTTGAATTTTATCTTTAAGTGATAAAATTGCACCATGCTAAATATTTTATGAAATCCTATTGCAAAGATATAGCAAATGTTCGATTCTCTGTAATGGCGCCTAAAATATGTCACGACGCAATGACTTTGTTGTAAAAGTTGGTGTGCCGAGGCAATGAACATATACCAGTGTACCAAATTCGAGTACAAATTTTGAACAAGCCGTTCTTGAGATATTATGCATACAAAAAGGTATGTAGAAAAAAGAATAGTAAAAATGCCGGGATTTTTCCGAAATGGCGCCCAGATGACATCACCATGCACTGACTGTGTTGATAAGGTTACCGTGCCGAGACAACCCTATCTACCATTGTTCCAAATTTGATTAAATTTGAAAAAGCAGTTTTTAGATATTGTGCGTACAAACAAGTGGACAACAAGAAATATAATACTGGAGTTGATTAAGTACAGCTATACAGGTGGGATGTAGAACAGTCATGAAATGAGCAGTGAGTGACATTAATCAGAAGGGGAAAATGGCACTGATTAGAAAGTGAAAGGGGAATAAGCTAAATAAAAAGAGCGCACTCTTCAGATTTGAAAAGGGAGAATCGTCAAAAGGGGAAAAGTGCAGCCAGTTCACGGTTACAGTCTGCGCATGAGCAGATAAAGGTCATTGCAGACCAAATTGTGAAATACACGGAGACAAAATACTGGATACGTGCTCATGAAAGTTATGTAATCATTATTCATTTATGCACAAGCAGTGCACTCCATGAGACACAGGTGGAAGTATTCTTTGAAAGGGGGAAAACAAAGGCTACTTATGTAGCACCTCCATCGCTGTAGGAGTGATTATTTCAAAATGTACAAAGTGGGACTTCTCCATGTTTTACTGAGATCTGTGGACATTCGGGGTCATTTGGGACATGTGCTAACCGTGAACTGGTCTACAGAGTACAGAAGTGCTGACGTCATATTCGCTCGTCGTCCGGGATATTGGTTCCAAACAACAGGGCCCGCGAATGAGGTTCACCACGAAATCATTCAAGCAGCGGGCTGGAGCAGGGCAAGTTCAGTATTTTGCACTTGTGTGATCACCAAGCCATTGTTTCTCACAAAATTGTTTGGAACCAGCAACCTTGACAACTTGGATAATATGACGCCACAATTCGGTACTCTATGGGGAAAAAGACAACCGTCAGAAGTTTAAAAAAAAAAAAAAAAAAAAAAAAAAGGGCATCCACTAGATTTAAAAAGGGGCAATGATAAAGGGGTATTTATAAGAAAGGAAAATTGTCACTTATCGGAAAAAAAATGGGCACTTATGGGGTGCTTGAAAAATGGGTGGTTGGCACTGTGCCCCCCCCCCCCTCCTCCCCCGCTGCCTCGATGAAAAGGACATGTTTGTACATATTGGGAAGCTGCCCTATGTTTCATTTCCCTCTCATGGGTTGTCGTCTAAAGAACTTAAGAATCATCCTGTAGAGGTAGAGGAGAACTTGCAGAAGGTAATAATACATTAACAATGATAATGACAAAATGTAATAAATGAAGATATAATTATTTCAGAAGCATTCTCGATCTTTTCTATGTATTATCTCCGTTAATACAGTTATGCTAACTGCTGAATAAAGGTAACAAGGAATAACTGTGTTTAAAGGGCAATCCAACCTTGGTAATAAGATGATTTGTATGAAAGCAGAAAAATAAGAAAAACAGGATGGTGAAAGTTTGAAAGAAATCGGACAAGGACTAAGAAAGTTATGGATGTTTGAAAACTGAGATCACTACATCTATGCGAATCTCAAATTGGCAATTTAGTGAGTCGATTGTGACATTTTTGTGGACAACTCTCCCATTTGTCGTACACAAAAATATCATTAATTTGCGGTTTTCTTTGAGGCGCCTTTACCCTCGGGACAGTACGGTAAATATATTGGAGATAGCATATTGTTATAGGTCCTCATGAACGAAAAGATCCTACTGAGTAATGCATTTTGAAAAAAAGTGACATTTTAGTCATTTTGTGTGTTAGAGCGAATGGGGGAGTTGTCCACAGCTACATCACAGTGACATTACCTATTCGGCAATTTGAAATTCCCATATGCATAGTGATTACAACTTTCAAAAAATCATAACTTTCTTATTACTTGTCCGATTTCGTTCAAACTTTCACCTATTTGCTTCTCTGATTTTTCCTCTTTCTTTCAAAGCAACTTGCTATTAAGGTTGGATTTCCCTTTAATAACTACTATGAGTGCATGTCTGTCTTGGAGCGGGACTTCAAAAAACAAATTCCAGTTTTGGTTTATTTCCTTTCAACAATGAAATTTAAATCATACACTGTTGGCCTGTGCCCTCGAAATTCACGGTAGATCAAGTATAATCTTTGCATGTTTGCAGGCCAATTGAGAGTCTAAGCTTTATTTACATTTTAGCCCTGGCATATACCATTTCACTGTAAATTTCAGCATCATTAAACATACAATGCATATTCCGATTTTAATACAACTCATCTTATTTTACGATGCAGCACTGCCAATGAAAGAGCAGATAAATCGGTAAGAAAAAGTAAACATTCCCCTGACATTCACCACAAACAGTAATCTTGAAGACATTAATCTTCCTTTGTGTGGTTTTCGTGCTGAACATGCCAGATGGACTGAAACTGCACTCCTGGGTTTCCAAGGTTTATGCAAAGTTCAGAGGCATTACCGTTTCCTGCTCGGTATCACTTTTAAACTATCGCCACCGGGGAAAAAATGATGACAATTCAGACATAAAAGATCTACATTTTTCGAAGTGGCTTTCGAGTCGGAAGTAAGGAGTACGTGACCGAGATCAGGGGATCTTGACATGCCCCTCTATGTACAGGAGGGGGGGGGGGGGGGGCACGGAGATCCGGACCCCATTTTTTCATAGATTATTTTTTAATGAGACCCCCTTTTACAAAATCCTTGAGCCGCCCCTGATGTACAGATTGTAAAGATAAGAGACTGCATCAGGCATCCACATGCGGAGGCTATACCTATAACAACATATTCTCGAACAACTACAAATGTGTATTAAAGACAACGGGTTCTAATATAAAGACTATGGATCCTATATAGGACAACTACTCCCATTACCTATGACACTGAGTACTACGAACTACTACTCTGGACTATACCTCCAGATAACTATCACCTACGAAACTAACCTGGTCAACTACCCCGGGCAAGAACCCCTAAGAGTGTTCGCTAGGGGTAGACGTCCTAGAATGCAGTTCGGAGGTTAGTTGTCGTAGATGAGTGTGTGTGTGTGTGAACATGGACCTTCTCTAATAGGTCCATGGTGTGAAAGAGAGAGAGAGAGAGAGAGAGAGAGAGAGAAAGAGAGAGAGGGAGGGAGACAGACAGAGACAGAAATAGAGAGAAAGAGAGATGGAGAGTGACTGAGAGAGAGAGAGAGAGAGCGCTTTCTGTTCTAAGTGTGCCCTGAGATCATGTTAAGTCTGCACCAGTCATATCCTAGTCTGCACCAGAGACTACTATTTGTGCCCCACAACAACTAAGTCTGCCCCACAACAACTAAGTATGAGGCAGAGACTACTAAGTGTGCACCAAAACAAGACTGGATGCACACTTATCACCACAAAATCAACTAATTATGCACCATATTGCTGAGAAGTGGTCGTGTACCACTCTTCATCGCTGCTTGCGTTGTTTTTGTTTTTTTTATTATTTATTATATATATACGCCGCCTATGTATTGTAGCACTAGCGGAGCTCGGAGACGCTGTCCTTCCTAAATATTTTTCTTTACTGCTTCGAAAAGAAAGTACCGTAACTGCCAAGATAAAAACAACGATGTCATGGGTGAGTAGTAATCATTTTTAACTAGTTAGCGGAAATATGTACCATTCATCCTGCCAATAATTATTGGATGTTTGCCCGTGAATAGTGTAAGCGGTACTTGGCCTTCGACCGGCCGGGTGAGCTCCCGTACGACGGGGCTGTGTGTGGGCTATGGCACAGTAGTACACACCCACCTGTGTTGAATTTATTTAGTTTTGTTACCTGTTTGGTGGTAGGAAAAGGCTAATTTCAAATAATGTTAACTCGTTAGGTCTGGGGGGAAAACAACAAGGCGGAATAAACTGTCTATCTATTTTGGCAGTCCTAATATTAAAGGGAAATTATTATTAACTAGATCTAACGGGGCATAGTGGAAACTCAGTAAGACTAAGATGTCTGATATAACAATATTCCTGATATAACAAGGTAATATTCCGGTCCCAACTCTTTATATTCTATTGCTTTTTAACCTGATATAACAAAATTCCATTTCCTGCTATAAAGCTTATAACAAGGCAATTTTGATAGTCCCAAGGACCTCGGTTTACTGAGTTTCCACTGTAGTGTAGATACATTTTTAGAGGGGTCTACTCTAGAGTTACACTTATGCGAGGTTATTAGAGTAGACTTGAGGACTAATTAATTGAAGAAATTTCATTATCTCAATAAGACAATATCATGATTCAGTCATATCGGTGACTGTGAGTCTTGGTTGCAATTGCATTTGCAGAAGTTTGCGTCCAATTTTCACGATGAGGACAGTGGGACTCACAGGACAGTCTGTATGTGGGGCATACCAGCCATGGGGCCGTGTTAATGATGAAACTGCGCCAGGATAACTGGCAAAGATCATAGATGTACAGTAGCGTGGGAACTGATGATAAGATGATCCAAAACCTTATCTTAAATTAAAATATTAAAGTTTCTTTGGTCTTAGTTGGATCTATTTTATTCATCTTGATCAAGCTTGTCTCGAAAGGGGATGCTGTGTTGTGCTGGGTGCATTTATTTTTATTTTTTTAAATTTATTTTATTTTATTTTATTTATTTATTTATTTTTTTTTCTTGGGGGGGGGGGGGGGGGTTAGGTTGCCATTTTAACACATGACTGCCCCCTGAAACGCTATTTCATATGTTAAACTGGTATCAACTTGAAGGCTGATGTCTGCCCTTCAGTTTGATATCAAATTGTTACAGTGTCACATATCTGATAAATTAAATGTTGGTGATTGTGAAAAATCAGTTCTGAATAGAGGTGTACCCAAACTTTTGGAGGGCAGTGTACAGTATATCATTGATAACTAAAACATAACATAATTTACGCCATCCTTATTGCCCTAGCTATAAGCTAGGGTAATGATTTCCAAACACTTTAGAACCACGTAGGGAGGTTATATCATAATGTGATTTGCACCATTCAAGAACAGATTATTATTATTATTATTATTATTATTATTATTATTATTATTATTACTATAAGCCTATGTGTGACTTAAGGCGAATCCTAACAATGCGGTTTATTCCGTCACAAAAGAAATTGGGGGTTAAGGCGAAAGCGAACGTGGGTTAAGGTGAATCGGAACAAAAGGCTGAGATAAAAGGATTCGCCTTAATGTCACATGTAAAGTAATTATTACTATTATTACTATTATTATTATTATTATTATTATCATCATCCTCATCATTCTTATTATCTTTGCTATATTCAATTTATGTTTGTGTAGGCCTAGGTAATTAGATGTTGGCTCAAAGTAAATGTATATTATTTTAGGACATAACAGTTAAAATATGAGGGCAGTATACATGTTAATGTACTTTCATGGTCTTTTTTAGACCTTAATAATTATATTAACATTATCTGTCTCCGTCTGAACAAAATAATGTCCTTATGTTCAATAACCCTGTTCTCTTTCAGAAATTCATGTTAAAAATGGGCTAATAGACGAATCCTTGTGATTAGAACCTTGCCTGTGAATAAATAATTGTCAGTGATTTCTTAAAAGCAAAAAAGCTTTCAAGGACAAACATTTTGAGGATTATGTTCTGCCCTCTAATTATCCAAACTATAAGGAAATCTATTCTTGACCCTTTTTAATTTTACCAACACTACATTGAAACTTTCATTAATTATTTACTATTTCCTTTCCCAAAGGATAGTGCTAGAGAAGCAGCTGGGAACAAGATGCCAAATGTAAATGTTTAAGCTAACAAGGTAAGAGTTACTTGTGATGATATGCATACTGAGCTTTGTTGTATGGGTCTGTATTGGCTACCATTAGGAATGCATTACATTCCTAATGGTGATACATGCATAGCTGGAATCAGTTTTAAAATTCAAATGGCCATCATCCTTCTTTTGGTAAGATTCCTGAAGATGTGTGACTTGTAACATCCTCACATAAAAAAACACTGTGAGTGTGGACTTATACTAAAGCATAAGCTGCCCCAAGGTAAACTATACAAAATTTGGTTTAAAAGTTTTGAACATGTTGTATACTGTCACAGAATTGATAATTCCTAAGCAATGATCTACATGTTTAGCATTGATTTCATGTTCAACAAGCCACTTTTAATCATAATTTTCATCTTTGCTCATTTTTTTTTCAGACTACAAGACTTCTACACAGTTGTGAGAGCTGTGAGGGGCCCTTATATTCTCTTATAACCTCTATAACAGTCTACACAAACTCTGGAAGTGGTATTTCATCATCAAATGTGGACCAATTATCTTCAGGCAATGCCAAGCTCTCCTTCAGTCCAAGCAAATCCCTACCCATAGATTCCAGTGAGACATGGCCCACCTGGTCATGTCCAAATCACCTCAGGACAGGAACAGGACGATGCAAAGTGCTTATGCAGAAATCAGTATATAATGAGGATGGACAAACTGTGTGCGACTGTAGGGAGGAACAGACAATGGATCACCTTCTGGTCTGTCTCTATCTACCAGAACCCTGCACCCCTGAAGACTTCGAAGGCTTCAACATCAAAGATAAATCCTGCGTCCTCTACTGAACAGGTTTGTGTAGTGATCCAAGAAGAAGAAGATCATCAAATGTTTGGCATCTCCAGTGTGCCAAGAACTAAGCAGTTGCTTTCTGACATGGCCCGCATTGCATGATGGATATATATTTCTCGGCCAATCAACCTTTAGGACTTTGAGGAACTATCGCGATCAAGAAAATGCTTTAAAGCCTTAATTAGCAAATTGGTTACCCAGTAGCAGGAAGGAATTCCTTGAATGCTTGTGCACCACGGTCTCAGCTAAAGCTGGGGAAATAGTATGATTACAGGACCCTCAGGGAGAACAGTATATAATATCTGAACCTATCCTGGGTAAACAAGACATATTATTAGTAAATGTATTATTATTATATCTCATTTGGGATAGATTTTTAATCTTTTGAGGAATATAATTGTGTAAAGTGCTGAATGGATCAGCTGTTTCTCTATAATGGGCATCACCATTATTTTTTTCTTTTACTGTTAATGTACATATAATATTTGTATTGATGATTTTCATATCTTGATGAATCTATTATGAGATACTGATAAATCTCGCAACTTGTAGGAAAATCATATCTTTTGAAAAATGTACTCTTTTTATCATTTACTGTGATTTTTTTCCCTTCTCTTATTTTGTTTATCTTTCCTTACATGTATTTAATAATTGATTTTCCCTTATATACATGTAGTTCCTTATTTGTTTTTCTCTTTCTATTCTTTTCTCTTATTTATTTCCTTTTATATCTCTTTGTATCTCATTCTCTCATTATATTTTCCTATATACATGTAATTCCTTATATATTTCTATGTTTTTGGTCGTTGATCTGGTGGGGGGGGGGGGGGGGGTGGGTTGTCAAAATATAGTATTACTTATTGTTCAAATCATGAGAAGCCAACTGGTAAGAAGTGTTCTTTTGGTAGCCATTACATTTGTGATAATACTTGGGGATTATTAAGCAACATTTCTACTTGTTATGTATTATCCCTTTCTATATCTTCTTACATGTATATATATTTCTTATGCATTTCTTGTTTTTCCTTCTTTTATCCATTTGTTTATCTATTCTTATGTATTTGTTTTTCTCTTTCTAATCTTTTGTCTCATTGATTTCCTTATATATCTCTTTGTTTCTTGTTCTCTCAATATATTTTCATATAATTCCTTATGTATTTCTATGTTTTTGGTTTTTGATCTGATGGGGGGGGGGGGGGGGAGGTGTTGAAAGACAGTATTACTTATCGTTCAAATCATGATAAGTCAACTTGTAAGAAGTGTTTTTTTTTTTGGTAGCCATCAATACATTGTGATAATACTTGGAGATTATTAAGCAACATTTCTACTTAATTACAGGATGTTTTTTTATGTTTAAAATTATGTGAGGTATAATGCATTTTAAATGAAACTGCTCAGAAGTGAAATCTTCTTTTCCCTTTAAATTACGATTTGTCATTGTAAGAAGGAGTCTTGGTCTCTACTAGTTTTTGTCAGATGTGTTAGGTATTGTCCTTTTCTGTATTTTCTTATTTATTTCTTAGTTTCTTACTTCTTTTATCCATTTGTTGATCTATCCTTATGTATTTGTTTTTCTCTTTCTATTCTTTTCTCTTATTTATTTCCTTATATACATCTCTTTGTATCTCATTCTCTCATTATATTTTCCTATATACATGTAATTCCTTATATACTTTTATGTTTTTGGTTATTGATCTGGTGGGGGGGGGGGGGTGCTGTCAGTGGTGAGTTGTCGAAAGATAGTATTACTTATCGTTCAAATCATGAGAAGCCAACTTGTAAGAAGTGTTCTTTTTGTAGCCATCATTACATTGTGATAATACTTGGGGATTATTAAGCAACATTTCTACTTGTTATTTATTATCCCTTTCTATATCTTTTTACATGGATATATATTTCTTATGCATTTCTAATGTTTTTCCTTCTTTTATCCATTTGTTTATTTATCCTTATGTATTTGTTTTTCTCTTTCTAATTTTTTGTCTTATTGATTTCCTTATATATCTCTTTGTTTCTTGTTCTCTCAATATATTTTCATATAATTCCTTATGTATTTCTATGTTTTTAGTTTTTGATCTGATGGGGGGAGAAGGGGGGGGGGGGAGGTGTTGAAAGATAGTATTACTTATCGTTCAAATCATGATAAGTCAACTTGTAAGAAGTGTTGTTTTTTTTTGGTAGCCATCAATACATTGTGATAATACTTGGAGATTATTAAGCAACATTTCTACTTGATTACAGTATGTTTTTTTATGTTTAAAATTATGTGAGGTATAATTGCATTTTAAATGAAACTGCTCAGAAGTGAAATCTTCTTTTCCCTTTGAATTATGATTTGTAATTGTAAGAAGGAGTCTTGGTCTCTACCAGTTATTGTCAGATGTGTTAGGTATTGTCCCTTTCTGTATTTTCTTATTTATTTCTTAGTTTCTTCCTTCTTTTATCCATTTGTTTATCTATCCTTATGTATTTGTTTTTCTCTTTCTATTCTTTTCTCTTATTTATTTCCTTATATATATCTCTTTGTATCTCATTCTCTCATTATATTTTCCTATATACATGTAATTCCTTATATATTTGTATGTTTTTGGTTGTTAATCTGGTGGGGGGGGGGGGGGGTGCTGTCAGTGGTGGGTTGTCGAAAGATAGTATTACTTATCATTCAAATCATGAGAAGCCAACTTGTAAGAAGTGTTTTTTGGTAGCCATCATTACATTGTGATAATACTTGGGGATTATTAAGCAACATTTCTACTTGTTATGTATTATCCCTTTCTATATCTTTTTACATGGATATATATTTCTTATGAATTTCTTATGTTTTTCCTTCTTTTATCCATTTGTTTATTTATCCTTATGTATTTGTTTTTCTCTTTCTATTCTTTTGTCTCATTGATTTCCTTATATATCTCTTTGTTTCTTGTTCTCTCAATATATTTTCATATAATTCCTTATGTATTTCTATGTTTTTGGTTTTTGATCTGGTGGGGGGGGGGGGGGGTGTTGAAAGACAGTATTACTTATCGTTCAAATCATGATAAGTCAACTTGTAAGAAGTGTTTTTTTTTTTTGGTAGCCATCAATACATTGTGATAATACTTGGAGATTATTAAGCAACATTTCTACTTGATTACAGTATGATTTTTTATGTTTAAAATTATGTGAGGTATAATTGCACTTTGAATGAAACTGCTCAGAATTGAAATCTTCTTTTTTCTTTAATTATGATTTGTAATATTATTGTTCTTTGGACAGATAACTTTGTGAAGTAATTAATGAAATATAAATCTGACTTCCCTCTGATATGGGCTATGCATGTTGAATACCTCTCCTAATTTGTTGTGTTTGGAATATCCCAGGTTCTCATCCTGATGAAACTGCCCAAACTATGCTTTTCTGTCGATAAATGTGTTATCTATGTTTGATTCAACATTTTTTTCGCTCTCTTAATTAATGTCTGATTAATAAATCATGCATCTTGAACATTAAACTGTATGTGGATACAAGACTTTTCAGTTACTATTTGTCCGAATTTTAATTACCTATAACTGACTGTTTTATTTCATTAAACCATTGAAGAAAGATTTGGAATAATGACAAATAAATTTCACTACCCCCCCCCCCCTTCCAGCTAATGATACAGAAACCATCTATTTATTCAGATGGAGGGATGCATGCATTGCATGTGTCACAAACATTAGACCTTCAAAATTCAATTTTTTAATCCGTTCATTTCAGTGTAACTGATATTTAAATAGGCAAGTCCAAGATATTTTGTGCATTACATTTAAATGACTGCATCAAATATTTTATTATACCTGATGTCTGATATATGAAGTTTATCATGGTCCTACAGAGCATGGACCAGTCCAAACATGAAACTCAGGAAATTCTAAAATCTTAACATGTTATATGACTCGTACAAGTATATGACTACATATGAAATGTACAAATACATTGGACATGCCCAATTAACTTTTCTGTACAAAGAACCACAGTTTGCATTAACTTGGAAGGATTAATTTTAGTGCTCAAATTACAGAAGTAAACACCTTTTGTTTTGTTTGCCTGATTCTATAGCTTTGCAATTATGTTTTAAAGATTCAGGCTCTGTATGGTAGGCTAGAAGCAGATGACGATGACATTAGGTCTGAATTTTATGCAAAGCAATGCCCCCCCCCCCCCACCTCCCCCCACCCCCCAGCAAATTATGTGCATGTGCAGGTTGTTGAAATAGGAACATGGAATCATGCTTATAAAATTACAGACTGAAGGCTCTGGTGTGCATCGATTATGTGCCAAGCAATCTGAAAGTACAACCAATTTTGCCTATAATGAAAATAGAGGAGATATAGGGCCTAACTGCAGAGTTAGAAAAAAACTTTAAATCATGAAAATAAAAATTAGGGTCCAGCAATGGCAATGCAAGGACAAAATGAAAGTTTGAATACCCTTTTGTAAGTACGGTTTGGTGCGAAACAGATCCATAACTCATTAACTGAATGCAGCAGTTTTTGAAAATATTGTTCTCTCACGTTTCGGTACTGATTTGCAGTCATTTTCCAAATCTTTCCGCAAAATATAATTTCAAAAATGCGTAGTTCGTTTCACATACTTTTATCAATGAGTGGGACTACACGTCAATTGTCGCAAGATTGTCGCACACTTAGCGTCCAGCAATTTGACAATGCATGGGGGTAGGGAACCCTTTCAAGTAAAGAGCTTGGTCAGATCCACAAGTGAATACAGCAGTTTTTGGAAATAGTGTCCTTTCACCTTTGGGTATTAATTAAATTTGCAATCATTTTCAAAATCTTTCCAAAATATACTGTCGAAAATAGGTAGTTCGTTTCACACACTTATCAATGGGTGGGACTACATGTTGTCGCAAGATTGTCGCACACTTAGGGACATTCGGCGGCTATTTTAACTATCCAGCAGTAATGCATGGGGATGGGGGTATCCTTTCAAGTAAAGAGCTGGATACGAATCTGATCTATAAGTGAATACAGCAGTTTGTGAAAATACTGCTTTCACCTTTCGGTATTAATTAACTTGCAATCATTTTCCAAATATTTCCAAAAACATATTTTCGAAAATACGTAGTTCGTTTCACACACTTATCAATGGGTGGGACTACATGTTGTCGCAAGATTTGTCGCACACTTAGCGGATACTCGGCGGTTATTTTCACTATATCAACATAAGGGGGCGTCCATAGTTTATCAAATAATATGATAATGCTCCCTGCAGGTGAACATTATGTTTGCTTTCTCTTTTGACAAACAAGTATGACACATATCTGCTTATTTTGTTCATAAATCAACGAACACATATTCCAGATAAGAAAGAAAGTGATCACATAAGATATGCTTCTGCTGACCAAGAAAAGAACTCACTTTTAATATTTGGGGCACAATTAACACTTACATACACTTAGCACATGAATATAATTTTGAATATTGGAAAAACTAAACATTTCCAGTTTTTTAATGATTATAGATTAATTCATGGCTCCATCTGGCAGAAATGTATTAATGTTATAGAGATCTATTTTTGTATGACTCCATTTAGAATATGATTGTGCCGTTTTCAAGAAAAAAGGTTCAAACGACGTCGCACACTTAACACAATTTGAAATATATATTTTTTTTTTAGGAATACAAATAGAAAATCATTTTTATAAAATTCATTCTAGAACCAAAAGTGCTGAAACTTTTAGAGTAGCAAAAGTAAATAATAACACATCGCTACCAGTTGAAAATAAGTATGAAACAAGCTTATTTTGCTTTTAAAACAAGTTTTATGCGACGAGCAGAATTTGGATTTTCGCACAAACTATATGAGAAATATTTGAACAATCAAACTTTAGGTGCAAAAGGATCTTTTTTCAGGAAACGAACAACGAGAAGAACAGAATAGGAACGAGATTATTCTAATCAGAAAGAATAGAAAAAATAAGCTTGGGGTTTGAAACTCGCTTTAATTCTTTCAAGAATATAGAAAATCATTTTTTTTTGGTCGCACAATTAACAAATTTTGCGTGTTAAATCACATTGAAAATGCACACTTAGGAAGCCAACGAGATACAGCGAGATATATCATTTCTCATACCAGTCTTGACGCACACATGGAACCGAAAGAGTATAAGAGAGAGAGAGAGATAGAGATAGCGAGATTTTTGAATACATCCACCAAGAAGAAATAAACAATTTAATAATCACAACAATAGATAAAAGAGGTTTAATACAATATTTAATCCAAAACGGAATGGTCTCGCTCCCCGTCATCATATTCATAGAGCTGTCCCCTGCAATTTTTCCTGTGATTTATCACGGCATGTGAGTCGAAGAGAAACTAAACAAACTTGTATCGGTATAATGGAGAAAGTCCCACCGAGGTCACGGTGAGATAGGGAGGGGCAACGCCTCTCAGGGTCGTCGATCTACTGTCACCTCGAAAGGGGGGGGGGGGGGGGGGGGTGAGAGACAGGAATTAGGATAATTATGTGCATCATTCGTAATATAGTTAATATCATGGGGGGGGGGGGGGGTAGAGGAGGGCGTTGTCCCTGCCCTACATCGGATAAATGCCCTTCTAGACGCCACATTATCGACAAGATATAATGCATCACTCATGTAGAGAGAATAAGTCAATGGTACAGAGAGCACCCGGATAAAAGGACATACATTTGCATGTAGCTCTATACTACCAAAGGCATAAGTGAGAAAGATAATTATTCTCTCATTCTTGTCTTCCCCTTTGATAGAAGTAGTAGTAGTAGTAGTAATAATAATAATAATAATAATAATAATCATAATAATAATAATAATAATAATAAAAAATAATAATAATAAATAATATTAATAATAATTAAATTAAATAATCAGCGTTCACAAACTAAATTGACTGGAACTGTAACCTTATTCATTTTCCTAATTTGTTTTAAATAATCAGATATTCATATTCTTGTTTATTGAATTCTTACCCTTCGAATTCAACCTACTATATTTTTGTAAATAAATGTATTAATATTGCAAATTGGATACATTTACTTCCAATAAAGCGACAAACAATGTCGGCCACCTCTCTACCTTGCCCGCACTCGTAGGCCTACATGTATTTTAGAAACCCAAAATCACCCTTCCCTACCACCAATCCCAAACTGGTATTGTAGAGAGAGACAGCGCTCTTAAAGTGTTTACTACCGATACGATAAGATTAATAACAGACCTGTCATCTACTATCACGATCATAAAGGAACGTCTTACAGGCCTCTAGAGCGAGGACGAATGTCATCCAGATAATGTGTGTCAAATCGTACTTGTATACTAACTACAGCATCACAGTCGAGGAACCAGGGGCGTGGGCAGAAAGGGGGGGGGGGGGTATATAGGACCACATTTTAAAACAAGGTAGCTGAAAAATTTTCAAAAGAAAGAATGAAGTAAAAGAAGAAAAAAAGGTCATTCTTGGCGACCTGATGACAGTCTATATAAATAGTGCCGCCATATCTTTCTAATGGGGGGGGGGGGGGGGTAGAAAATGGGGATGGTGTCACATCCCGACACACACCTCTAGCGACGCTCCTGTAAAGATTAATGCGAATTGTGAGGAGTTCCTACAGGTCATAGCCATATATTTATTAAAAGACTGCAGACCTTTCCTACGTTCATTTACGTATATAGGCCGCCGCCCTATTTTTCTTTTACAATCACAAATCATTTTCCTGCGGTCATATTTTAATGCATTTTCAGTCAATTTGAGAATATGGAAATATTCATCCACCCTCACGCCACAGGGCAAATGTGGGTAAATGTTCAACTCATTGTAATCAATGACAATCATTCTTTTCTTCTTTTTTCACCCTCCAAATATCACAATATTCATTCCGATCCTTCATTTATCCAAGGAGTTCTGTGATAACTCCTTGATTTATCACATGTCTCTCCTTGACCCGTTTCCTCTCTTGTGTGTTTCATTGCAAGTCTTCCATATCTGTCCCCATTTTCTTCTTCTTTTTCTTTAATCTCTATCATTGTTCGTATTGAGTGATAAAGGTAAGGGGACCGGTCGCCCTACGATTTTCCCAAAATGTCTTAAAAGACCATTTCTTTGGGTTTAACTTGTCAGAGATTTAGAAGATTTTTGACGACACTGATAATAAAAGGACGTTAAGCATTTGCGCCGTTACAGCAACATTTTACAGAAACAATCTATTGTCTTCAGTATCTATGAGCATTGGGAAGGGGGGGGGGGGGTGATGTCCCTCCTAAAGCCTCTAGCGAGTTCCCCGCTTCTCCCCAACTCCTTTACCTCACCTCCTACTTCTTCAAGGCGACTGGATACCTCGAGTATCCTCCAGCTGCTGGTTGGAATGTTGACGAGAGCAGACATTAGTAAACTGATATCTGGTCGGAGGGGTCAAAGCTCTATATAACGCATGTTTCATCTCAGCTAATGCCATCTGTATCTCCTATAAACGGTCTACTTATTAATGGATATTCCAATAGTACTCAGATACGTCCAGCAAATCCATCATTCCGATTGTTGTCCTAAGCTGTGTATTACATATTTCTACATGTATTCTCTCTTCCTATAAGTTTATGATGCAGCTTAAAAGATTTGCTTGTCTGCTGCGAGGTCGGGGGTATTCACCAAAAGTATAACTGACTTAAGAAGGTTCCTTACTTGTAGTGGCAAAGCTGCGACAATAGTCCTGACTCCTGAGGTCAAAGAATCCAATGAAATTTACAACTGATGTTTAAGACTTCCAAAAGCACAACGAACGTCTGTTTCTCTAACAAATTTGAAAGAAAACGTATCATAGCAAGACGAAAAAATTGTGTGATGTAATTTCCAAATAGGAAAGTTTATGGTATCGATTATCGAAATACACAAAAACAATGAGTGAATAGTGATGAAATGACATCACAGACTCACAATCGAGTTGCCACTTTGTCCCCATGAGATTGTAAACCTCGATGGCGAATTTTGTCCGGCACCACCTCCCCAATTCCAAAATGAATGGTTTTACCGAGTAGCAACGCCCCTTGTCCTCCCCACACCCAGTATAGGTTGTACGACACATAATCAGGCAACAATTGCTCCGCGTCATTTTGTACATTATCCGAATACCAAACTTCATCCCTGGACAAAACACTATACGTAACCATAACTCTAATTCTAAACTTAAACCTCATCTACAATGTATATATATATATATATATATGATAACTCCTGGGAAGACGAGACCCAGGACTCAACTCAGAAAAATAAATGGGGGATGTGTACCTTAATACCTTAATCCCGCAATCAATCACAAACTTACAAACTCCCATCTCTTCAGTACAGAGTTGGGATTGAAATCATGTTGCGATCGATTAGAATCGAATTATCGGTAGCTGTTTGGAAGACCCAGGAATTCTGTGATAACTCCTGGGTAGACGAGACCCAGGACTCAACTCAGAGAAATAAATGGGGGATGTGTACCTTAATACCTTATGTCAATCGATAGAATACAAAGGAACTATTATCACGCATTGCTCCACGTTGCAATAGCAAAAGGACAATGGAATTCAACCCCAATAGTGCACAGAAAGACGATTGGAAACAGAAAAATTTGAGGCACTGAGGCATCGGGTATTGTGCTAAGGGTTACAAGAGTAAATGTTGAACAGGGGAGGTGTGGTTGCACTTTCCATGGCGACAAGAACCCTACTGAAAAATATGTCGAACGAATACTGTCGCCAACTGTATTTTAGTGATAAATGCAGTAGTAGCACGATGAGTAGTAGAAATAGGAGTGATAGTAAATATTAGTTCAGAAAATAGGATACCAGGCAAGTGTAGTACATGTTAAATTGTCACTAGTACAAGTTATAGTATATACTAACAGAAATTGGATATGCCTGAAATTGCTTCAAGCAAAGTAGCAGTGTGTAATACTGAAATCGATATAATCAGAAAAAAGGTTTGATGGTTTATTTAACCTGACTGCTAAGAAAGCATTGTATGCTTATAAGTAAGCAACCAGGGGACCGACGGCTTTAAGTCCTCTCCGAGGGACTTGGTTTCGACTCCGGGTCCTCCAGTTACGAGACCACTGCTCTACCACTGAGCCATCGCGCCTGAAGATGAATGATGAGTATCAGATAAATATTAAAACAAGCAACAAGCCAGAACTAGATGGAAGCAAACTAAAAGCAACATCTCTATGAAAATTGAAATGAGGATAGCAGGCACAAAAAGTAGGACAGAGAAGAAAAAAAAATCAGGTAAAGGAAATTGGGTAACAGCGAAGGTAGGAGAAAGAACATGGGATGAGTCTGAGTCCAACAACTCATCCAAGAACCTATAACGTCGGTGAATGAAATCGTCTTAAGAGAAGAATTCAGAACAGATGTTGACGAAACTAACCGGTTTAATGACCCGAATCATGTGTTGATATCAATCATAAATGAAACATACAGGTCTACTCCAAACTCTACTTCTCCAGCTGCGAGGCTACGCCAAATGCATCGGCCATGCCGCCCGAAAATCAAATTGACCAGAGAACTATTCTCCGAAAACTGTTTCACCATCAACAACATGTGGCATTTGAAGACAAAACTATAGTCTGGTTTAAGGGTAGTATGGTTTTCTGTTTTTTTTTTCTTGTTGCAGACATCGTAGCCTGAATTCTCTCATGCTGAGTGAATTTTTTCATCTCGATGACAATTGTGTAGGACTGAGTCTAGAATATGTAGACTAATACATGCATCCCTTTCATCTGGAGAGGCATTTTTAGCGATTCCAAACTCCAGAGTCAAAAGAATGACATGATGGAGTGAAACACACCCTCACTCTCAATTCGATTATTTTTCCCCGTAAAATTTGATATTTTAAAGCCTTGCCGGTAAATCACGAACACTGATGACCCCCTCCCGCCCCCAGCTAACGTTTCGGCAAATTTGGTAAAAATATCCCCCAGTAAAAAATGTCCTTCCCCTTGCGTCTTCCTTGGATGCAGGGGAAGTCCCTGGTTCAACATTATTTATCAAAATTGTTGGAGTTTCTGGGAATTTATACCAGAAAATGAATGTAATTATTCAATAGGACGGAAGATTTATAATTACTGGGGGGGGGGGGGGGGAACGCCATCGGCTGCCGGGACAACAAAACATTAGTTAGTCCCATCCGTGTCCATTCATGTTGGTGGTTTCCAATGTATGCAACTTTCTACACCTTTAAAAAAAATTGCTTGTTCGAACTCGTCAATAACAGTCATGTAAATGAAAAATTATTTTGCTATATAGTACATGTTAAAAAAAAACAACCCTTCCCATGCGTTTTCTATTTCTCGAAAGAAAGTTTCATTATTACATTGGGACAGGAAAAGAGACTACACATGTATAACCATTCACAGACATACCCCTCCTGTGTTTGAAATTACATCCTGCTCTATTTCATTTATCCATTTCACACTCACGACTTCTACATCTGAAAAATATATGGAGAACGGTTCATCATAAGGGCATTGCTATCAAATGAAAGATATGAAAGCCCCTCTTTTTTTTTGGGGGGGGCAGTTTGGGGGTGGGGCAGGTTAGCTAACAAAAACAAAACAAAAACATGATTTGCTAATTCGCAAAAGCAGAGCTTGGATAATTAATAACGGCATGATTTTTACATTCGTATTCATATTCATATGAAAACACTGGTCATTCTTATGCACAAATTATCTGGCACGGCTGATTTTAAAAAACATTTTTCATGCAATATGAGGAATATTGTGGGTAATGCACAGCTTCTAAAGAAGTTCAATTTATCAAGCATTTTGGTTGGATTACAAAGGAGGCCGTACGCCACTGTTATAACACTCTCTTTGCTATAATCATCAGCATTAAATTATGACACGTGCACCTTTAAAATTGTCGCAAATCCCAGGGAGCCAACAAAGGAATAACCCCAGCCCATGTAGGAGTCATCGTCAAGCATAACGAGGCTCTAAAAGATATTTATCGGGTCACGACTGGTCTCGGGTATCAAAACACAGCCTTAAATCCTGACATTTGTGTCAGAACAAATATAAAATATCTGTATTTTAGATGGAGGAATGTTCTACCAGGGAGATGGGACATTTCCCATTATACCCTTCTACCACTGTGAGGATGGGGTTCCAAACGCGTGCTTGGAACTTCTTTCACGAGGGTGGGAGGGGCGCTTCCCATGCATTTACATCACATTTTCCTTGCATTATGGTGTCGGGTAGAATACATTTTTCTTACAAGTTCTCTTGCCTCCAAGTCAGTCAGACGAAAGCCAGGGCTCGACACGAACACAGACAGCGCAAATGATATAAGGGCTCGAAAAACCTTGTTGGGACGCCCAAAACTTCATTAAAAAACAAAAAAAAAACAAAACAAAAACAAAAAACCAAAAAAGGGGCTCATGCATACATACTTATAGGTCTCAGTCCGGTCCTCTATGAAAAAAAGTTGGTGTAGGGACCAGCTAGATTCCATTTAACACTATTTGAAGATTAAGTTTAGTTCTGGTCATGGGCGCAAATCCTGGGGGGGGGGGCAGGGGGACATGTCCCCCTCACCTTTTTGAAGATAGGCGAATGTCCCCCCTCCCACCTTTTTGAATAACCTTTTTTTTTTTTTTTTTTTTTTTTTTGCTTGTCAGAGAATTTTGGAGACGAATGTCCCCCCCCCCCAAATTTCAAAATGGATTTGCGCCACTGGTTCTGGTCATGAGATCGAATTGTGAACGAAACTGTCTCAACGCAACTGGGAAAAGTTGATTATACAGCACATAGTATGCTGTAAGGTCTTGAAATCACCAAAATGACAAGAAATGGACTCGATCCTGCTGAGAGTCACATGCACTGCACACAGACATGTGTACATGGGACTACACACAAATATTCGGCCCGAACATTTCACCTGTTCCTTGTCATATTTTGAATATGGGGGTATTTGAAGAGCAATCCTTTTCAGGGGACATTTTACTATGATAATCTTCCAAACTGACATAAAAAGAATGAGAAAGCTCACAAATTATTTTTTGGCTTTCCCAGGACTCAACCTTCCCTTTAAAAGAGGTAGACCTTTCTATCAGAGTTTTAAAGAAGTCCTTGTAAATGTTGAAATTTCTATTGATTCAATAAAACATATAAATAAAAAAAAAGTTTTAAAGAAGTCTGATAAAACATACTGTGATCGTATATTTTACAAAAATAAAGGCTTAGGCCTATTTCGTATTTTTAAAATAATTTACGACAGCCCCCTTTAGTTCAAAAGTTTATATAACTACGTCTTCGGGTGCTTTTATTTATGGAATATGGAAACAAGGACATTTTCTTGATTGGTAGATCTATGCAAACTAAAATTATATAATGCATTTATTTCGCATGCCCCCTCTGGCATAATTATTTGCTTGAAAGTTGTTTTTTTAACTTGCAAAGGGGTTAGTTTAGCGCTAAAGATCAAACGAACAATAAGATGAACACTCAAATACACGATGAAAGCGTAAATAAGTACAGTAGGTTCAGTCCAACTGTTTGTCCCGAAGCCATTCACTGTCGAGTGTGTACCGTTAAGGTAGTTAAGACTCAGGTTTAGCATGTCAGAGTCAACGAACACAAAACAGGTCAAACTATCCTTGGGTCAAGCGATCTTGAGAAGGATGTAATGAATGGAAGTTGAGGGTGTGACGGGTAAACGGACAAACAGACACACCCCTCTTAACTAAGACAGATCAGCACACCGGTGAATAGGCCTACACATATACAACTTTTGTTATAAGCATGTCGAAGCCAAGAAAACAAGTAATTTTCAAGAGGTCAAGAGGAGGACAGGGTAGAGAAAACGCAAACAAAGGAAAAAAAGCCTAAGCCATGCGCTTTCAAGATTTATATGCAGTTAATTTCAGTTTGGTGGTGGTGGTGGTGGAGGGGGGGGGGGGGGACACCCCTCGCCCCTCTCGAATGAACCCTTTTGTGAATGTCGTAAAATAAAATCCGGCGGGTAAAAATATAATGGAATTCCTATATTTAGGCTATAGGACAGCGGCCAACGATATACCTCTAATTCATGTTCATAATTCATCTGCTCATAAACAACCTCCAGCGCTTCAAGTCTATAAGTTCAGGGATTGGACAGCTTTCGCGGCGGGTCCAAATACGCACTCCTCCCTCTCCCGGTGTCGAGAAAAAGTCAAGGGCCTAATATTCATCCCAGTTTGTTCACTTCAAGATGGCAGAGCTTTCATCTGGAACCACTCCAGAACAGATGGCAAAACCCTAAAACACGTCTTTCAACATGACCGAGAGGTGGTTTGTTTGGGCAATGTCCTTCATGACCAATTTGGTGTAATAGCCTAGTTCAAAAGTGAAAGTTACAAACGTGTCCGCGCTTTATAATCCTGTCGTTAGCAATCATGTTCGTATAGTCAAGGATTGTAATTCCGAACAGATTGTATTGCCGAACGTGTACAGTTAAGCGCCTAAAATGGGTTTTCATACGCGTGGGATTACGCGTATGAAAACCACACTATTGAAACAAAGGTTGTGTCTTTTTCCCATAGGTTTCACACGTTCGGAAATACAGTACCTTTTTCAAGGGACCAAAACGCCGCGTCGTTGGGAAGGGGTTCACTCCGAAGGGAATATCGTATCAAATCTACGTTGTCTTTTTAAAATTCCATCAACTTCTTTTTCTGAAGGACTTTGAGCATTCATTATGTAAGTTTGACAGATATTCGTTTGATATTTTATTTGCTATCGTTGATTTTCTGAAAAGTGTTCGGACACTGGATCCACCACCATCGATAACAGGCCAACTCTCTATCATGTAGGCCCGTAGGAGCGGAAATCCACATTTGGGAGGAGTCATATCGTCTATCATTTCGTTTGGAGTGGAATCCACGTTCAACATAGTATAATCCACTCCCAAAAGAGTAATCCAACCACTACTTCGGAGTGGATTTCACTATACCCGCAGTGGATTTAACCCAAAAGGAAATGATCCCTTATACGACTCCCATAAAAGTGGGTTTCCACTCCTCTGTTTTCAAGATAAAGTTTAGTTCCCGTCATGGTATTTACAACTTCTGAGTATTACAATGTGCAAGAAACTGTCGGGAAACAATTAGGGAGGGGGGGGGGGGGGACTGATGTTCATGTATACGGAAAAGTTAGAGCTTATTATCATTGAGGAATTTAAAAACATCGAAACTGGAAGGAAAAAAAATGAACGGGTATATAAAAAATAGTTGACTTTGTGAGAGTGCTCTGCAACACTACTCCCATATTTCAAGTGGTCTTGAAATATGTCAAACTTCTGTCAAAAATCGGACTTATAGTCGAACTGTTGCATGAATATTGTGAGAAATATCCTACATACACTACTCATCAAAAATGAAAGCTCTTAACTCTTACTGTGCCAAGGGGTTTAGCTCTCTTCAAAATTTTACCAAAATGTTATCAATGCTTACTTTTCAAATGTCTGCCTTTCATTAACCATCTAATATTTCACAAAATATTGTGTACAAAAATTGTAGGAAATTTGTTACCATTTTATGATACCAAACATTATTACTTTACCTAACTTTATGCATAAGAATTATTGAAAATTACATTTGAGTTTCTTTTTTGTCCATTATTTTTGGTTTCTCATTTGTTTACTATTTTATTACTATTATGTTTAAATATCTAATATCTTTTTAAAAATCTGCAATTTTCTCTGAAAATTTCTGTGGTAGCATATAATTATAATTATATATTTAGAGTGCTTGAGTTATGCTCAAAATTTTGATATACATTGACCACCATATACCTTTCCTGTTGTCAAGCAATTGATGAATGAAAATGACAAGTCTATCTGTCACATATATGTGACATTGGCACCGAAAGAGTTAAGAACGGATATTCACCTCCCATCTAGATAAAAAAAACCCCGACAAATAAACAACAACAATAAAACAAAACAAAACGACAACAATCAATCAAGATTACAAAATCAATTCTCACAGCATGCAACACTATTGTCATGATTGTCACCAAATGTTCATCATAAGTATCAATGAATAGAAAAAAAGGACAAACAGACAACACCCCCCCCCCAAAAAAAAAGAACGTTCCAAGGAAATTTCTGGACCATGTCTCGGCCATGTAAGTTCCCATGTGTTGGCGATTTTCAGGGTACTTGGTGTTCAAAAAAAAAAAATCGCTAAATTTGGCTGGTACACTGTATATCACAACTTATAAGATTACACGATAACAACAAAGATTTAAAAAAAAAAAATCCTCCAAAAAATAAAGCTTCGCTGCGAGTACTTAAAACTGGCTTTAACTGATAATTGTTCATTGTTTTTCTACCAACGGGGCAAAAAATGGGCCTGAAATTAATGTAATTTCTGATAGTCAACTGTCCGGTTTAGTGAAATCATCACGTTCTTATATATTCTATTAGCGATCCTTCAATCCTTCAGGGTTCGCATGACATACCCGCATACCCGCATACCCTTCCTTATTTGCACAAATGATTTGTTCATTGTTCATTATTGATTCTCGGAAGGGGATTAACGCATTTACTACAAAGGGGAGCGAGATTCGGTGGGGCCGGCCCTGAAGGTGAAAATGCATTTCTTTCAGCTTTCCATTTCTATTTTATTCCTATTTGGATGAACATCACAGTAACAACGTCTCATGAATATGACTGCGCTTGAAAATGATGTCAAGATCATTCACATTTAATTTATAAGATGATGTTCATCTTCTCTAATTTCTTAAAATTGCCTTAATCTCATGCCGATTTATACCTTATTAACTCTTGCTGCGCTAAAGGGTTTCTCTAGTTTCGAGGTTTTACCAAAACACGAACAGAGCTTACTTTTCAAATCTCTGTACTTCTTCAACCATGTCTTATATTACAAAATATAGTGTACAATAGTTGTAGGAAAATCTCCCACCCCTTCTAATAATACCAAACATTCAAACTTAAAAAAAAAAAAAAAATCATGTATGAAAATTATTGTACAATCATAATGAGTTTCCTTTTGATC
Source organism: Heliocidaris tuberculata (assembly GCA_025618425.1). Taxonomy (NCBI): domain Eukaryota; kingdom Metazoa; phylum Echinodermata; class Echinoidea; order Camarodonta; family Echinometridae; genus Heliocidaris; species Heliocidaris tuberculata. The sequence goes on from CM046846.1 coordinate 13,783,552, forward strand.
CTTTAACATTATAATTATTTCCTCATTTGTTTACCATTGTTTAATGTTGAAATGAGGGTAGATCCTCTGCAAAATATACAATACAAATGTCAATGGCAGCAGGGACGTATCCAGGATTTTGTAAATGAGGAGGCACAAATCTCAGAATTTCTTTTTAAAAAAAGTTGTCACATACAGTATATGTGACAATGGCACAGCGGGATTAGGGATCTAGCCTTTCAAACGAAGCTTGTCTATTTTATCCTTGTCATCCTCATGGGTGAGAATCAATGAATGGAAACTTTAGTGACGTCAAATTAACGCTTCATAACGCTTTAAAAATAATGCAAGACGCTGTGTTCCGGAAACTGCATGCGTATTCAGAACGAAAGAAATCCGAGACCCTCTCTTTGATATAGTGAACATGGTAAATATTTGTCTGTTACAGCATGCTGTGGGGAACACTGTGGATTATGCAGATTTACTTTTCAGCACAATAGAGACAGTTTGGAAAGTGCACTATTGACTTTCGAGTATTAACCAATGTTTAACACAATGAAAGTAGTCGGGTGTGGCAAACCCGAAGACGTCATCAACAGTGTAAAAAAAGAAAGAAAGAAAGAAAAAAAAAGAGTTGGGTAACACTTCCCCCAACATGATACCTTACAATTCGGTACCATCATGTCGTACAAGTGCTGTACAAATTAGGTATCAACATGCTGTGCAAAAGGAGTAACAGCCTTGTTCTATTCCCTCTTCCACTGATGCGACGCTATGCGTCCGACCAACCTTTGAGCAACTAAATGCCCCATAAGTGGGTTATTTTTCACGAAAGAATATATCAACTGCCTTTTCACAGAGGCTCCCACATGGTGCTACCAAAAGCCTTCAATTGTGAATATATGCCCAAATGGGCTAATTTTGGCTCAACTGAGATGGATATTGGGTAAAGTATTACTGCAGTATCCAAGTCGGACACAAAACTCTGCCATAAATTGGTCGAACACATAATTACCTTCATGCTGAGCATTTTCACAATAATCCCCCCCTTCAAAATGTGGAATAAATGACAACTGGTCTGGTAGGTCTATTATTTAAAAAAATAAAAAATAAAACACCCACATTAATATGTAATCTTGTAATTGTAATATCCCACTACAAGCCATGAGTTGAAACATTATCACGAAAAAAAAAAAAAAAAAAAAAAAACCACCCCAGTAATTTGTATAAATGCCCGACGTAACAACTCCTTATTTCGCACACTGCTCCATCGTGAAAATACATAATCTACCAATAATTGGAGGGTGGGAATGATGTATATTGCAACAGGTGACGTGGCATCGTATGGATACGAATATTGATCGCAAAAACCTTGCTCCTACCACCTACATTGACAACTACATGAATTAATAGGCAGGTGCTATAGGTGTCAAGTGATTGAGCGACTCGTTTTTTTTAAATCCATATTACCAACATAAGGCCAAGTATAACTGATTCCTGGTTTAACCCTATCGTTACCACACACTGCTGTGCCCATCAACCTCCCCAGCCCATGCTTCATTTGCCCATTGCATCTCAAAAAGACATGTCCATCTTATCACCTCGCTTAGACCATGAAGATGATCTCCAATTATCATACTTTGTGTAGCTAACTTTTAGAGCATAAACTCTTCTTTCTAATGGTATGTCATTTCAAAAGATATGTAAATGTTCTATTATAAATATCTGCAAAAGAACATTCGGGTTACAGCAGAAATTAGTGAAGAGCTTCTTCTATGGAGAAACGTGTATTGAGGGAATCAGCCCACACACAGAGCCAGGAGCGGACACACAGGGTGATGACGTCATAATGCACACACAGGATAGTACATGGCCGGATGCAGGACTTCAGATGCAGCAGTGCATGCATGCATGCACATGAACACTGTACACTGGGCATAGTAAATTACTGTATGTTGATGTATACACGTGCATGGGTGCTTACTTTGCCAAAGGAGTTGATAACTCCTTGCTTTGTCTTGGGTGGGGGATTAGGGATAACCATCTTATCTTTTTCCAAATGAAATGAATTGTCCTTTCAAAATAAACTGATAATGAAAGTTTCACAGAACCATGAGTATAACTTGCTTCATATTATTACTCGGGGGAAGGGAAGACAAGGGTCTATTTATATATCTTGTTTATTCTTTCACCAAAAATATAAAATATTATTACTCTTATCATTTTTATTGTAAATATCATTATTCTTTTGATTTTTATTATAAGTATTATTTTATTATCATTTTGATTAGGGTTTGAATATTTCATCCATTTCATCTTTCTGTCATCATGCTCTCTAACATTGACATGTCATGCTTCTAGTTTTCCTCATTCCTTTCAAAAATCACTTCCACCTGCTGACCTTCTTCTTATTCATTCACTTGAAAAGTTCAGTTCACACCACACTGATTATTTCCTGCATGAACAATATAATCTTTCACTTTACTTTTCTCATGTCCTTCTCACAAGTCATAAAATTTCCCAACTTCACAGATTCATTTCTCATTCATTGAGTCTCTTCATTACATAACATGACAATCACACATTCCACATCTCCATTCTCTCCTGATAACTGAGATGAGGAAAAGAAAAATGACCTGGAAGACAAATGGAAGTTACATTTACTAATGTATAGGAACAAGAAAAACAACTTTATTTGACTAATAATATATATGGCTAAGACGTCAATAGATGTGGCATTCAAGGTGAACAAAAAAAAAAGCATGAATAAACAAAATCATCTTTGGGCAATATAAGTCAGTAAATGGTCAGGGTAATTAGAATCCAAACATAGCATATGATTGATGCAAAAATAAAAATCACCTTTGGCTAAGACATCTCAATAAATAGCTAAGATGGGTTGGTTCAAGCTGAATGAAGTATATAAAAATACAGATAGCATATGATCAACATGGAGTTATTCACAGTAATATAAATGCCAACATAGCATATATGATCGATGATACAAACATGCAAAAATCATATTATCAACATAAACAAAGTAATCTATGGCTAAGATCTACTACTAAATTGCTAAAAATTGGTTCTTTCAAACTCAAAGAAAGTCCCCAATCAACATATGATCAATACAATCATAAAAAAAATCATCTTTCGATAAGATATGTCAATAAATGGCTAAGATTGGTTCGTTCAAGGTGAATAAAGTACAAAAGGAGCAAATGATGGATACAAATATGATAAAAATTATATTTGGCAAAGATACATATATATCAATAAATGGCTAAGGTTGGTCTGTTCAAGATTGGCTAAGATTGGTTTGTTCAAGCTAAATAAAATATAAAAGTACAGATAGCATATGATCCAACATGGAGTCATTTACTGTAATATAAATATCAATATAGCATATGATCGATGATACAAACAAGCAAAAATCATTTTTTGCTAAAATATATGAATAAATGACCAAGACTATAATGTAGCATATTATCAACATAAACAAAGTTATCGACGGCTAAGATCTATTACTAAATTGCTAAAATGGATTCTTTCAAGCTGAATAAAATACATAAGTACATATAGCATATATATGATCAACACGGAGTCGTTCACTGCTTTATAAATACCAATATACATGTAGCATATCATCGATAATCATATCGATTCGATATAAACATGAACAAAATCATCTTTAGCAAAGATGTCAATAAATGGCTAAGATGCAAAAAAAAATGTCTAAACGACATAGGTAAACAAATCAAATTAGTTGGTGTAATCAGCCTGGTCTAAATGGTTCAACTGCGATGGCAGAGGTGCATGTATAGTATATCAAGGCAAGAAAATAAAGAATGACTGAAAGACAGGATTGGCAGATGCAAATTGGCACAAAAGCAGGTGAGGTACATGTATGTTATTGCATGAAATACAAATCATTGCACGAGAACTGAATACTGATATTGCAACAGTTTTTCTGGCATGAAACAGAGTTTTTCCTATTGCATGAGTTCATTGTTACTGCATGAGAATGTTATCATTACTGTTATAGCGATAAAACTTCGTTGTCCATTCCAAGATCGACTATACTTATCGAGTAAGCCTGTAATTCAAAAGTGTATGATACCTCTCAAAACAGGGAATCGTGCACATGGGGCGGTCACAACTTCCACACTTCTCACGTGTCTGCCTCCGACCACCTTTTACGGACCTATCACTGCAGACAACACAGTCAGGTCGGGAACTATCTTCCACCCTCTTAGGGAAATGACGGCCTGTTAGCCGTTCTGGTAGATCTGGACGCTGGGCACGTCTCCCCTTGTTTGCCCGATTCCTAGGCCAGTCCTTTAGAAGGCCACTAATCACGTCTAGTCGAAAGTCAAGAGTGTCCAACTTCGAGTCGGGATGACTGGCATGGTGGATGACAAATGCATTCAACAGGGACATTTCAATCACGTGGAAAAAAACTTTCTTCCACCACTTTACAGTGCGATGAGCATGGAAGTAGTACTGCAGATATTGGTCGGCCTTGTCTACACCTCCCATGTTCTGGTTGTATGACTCGATCGTGGCAGGTTTCCGAACGATCTTTGTCCCCCCTGGAGCATGCCGGGTCCTCACTCGCTTTTCCTTCATAGTGCAGTTCCCATTTGTTGACAACATAATGACAGGTTTCTTGTCGTGCCATGCAATACACAGCTGTCCCTTCTTTTCCAAGAACAGTGGAGGATCACCCTTCTTTGTTTTCCTTTTTTTTTGGTTCACATCATCTGGAAGTCCCTTGGCTGTCGCCCTGACTGTACCACAGGCCTCGAATCCTAAATCTTGCAACTTGGCAAAGAGGGCTGGCGAAGTGTAAAAATTATCGCAGTACAGATGGTGTCCCTTGTTCTCCAAGCCTCTTACCAGCTCTAACACAACACGGCCACTGGCATAGATAGCGTCCTCGCCTGGATGTAAGGTGGACCCATCAACCGGCGCTGCAGCTTGAGGTCCTGCTGCCCTGACGTTACCTTCGCCCCCTGTGTACAGGGCCCAGTTCCATGTATAGCCAGTGCTGCTCTCACACAAGGCCCAGGCTTTCATCCCCCACTTGATGGGCTTCGCTGGCATATATTGCACAAATGATAGACGTCCTTTGAATTTTATCATACTCTCGTCCGGAGAAATATTTTTAGACGGCATGTAGCGGGACTGGAACAAGGGGATGACCTTCTCCAGGAGGGAATCAACTTTTATGGTCTTGGATTGGTCTGGGTTTGGCTGTCGGTTATCGGCGAGGTGAACGAAACGAAGGATTCTCAGGAAACGGTTCCTTGCCAATATCGAAGGAAAGAAAACATTCCGGAATGGCTCCTTAGTAGACCAATACAGCTTGTAGCGTGGTAAGACTATAACCCCCATTGCCATGATGAGGGCAATGAAGGCCTGCATACAAGGCCGGTCCACATCGGTCCAGCGAAAGGCTGCTCTTTTAGCTGGTGTCCATCCAGCCATGGTCTGGGAGGCATATCTGTTGGTCTCGTCAACGATGAGGTCCCAGACTTCCTGTGTGAAATACAGGAAGAACAGCTGTACTGGCGTCAAAGCTGAATAGTCAGACGTTGGTCCTGGAGAACCTGGAAATAAAAAAAAAATAATAATAAAGGCACATGAGAATGTTACATCATGAAAACTGCTCCTGCCGTCATGTTGGGGGGAAAAAAATTGGCAAATAATTTGATTTTATTTTGTCAAGCAGCTCAATTTATTTATTTTTTGCACATGGAAAGAAATTTTCATGCACATTTTATTCTTTTCACTAACAAGGAAGAAAAGAATTGGATCACATGGACAAAATAACTACATAACTGGCATCAAAAATTGGAAAATGATTTAGGTCATGGCAAATTTTGTTTGTCTACAAATACAGCCCTGATCACTTACTTATTTTTATTGCTAATAATAAAAAGAAGAGATACATGTAACCCCAGTCCACGTGGCTAAGTTATTCATTCCATTTCGCCAACAAAATAACTTTGACTAGCATGGTGAATGGCTGACAGCATTTCAAAATGATAATGAATTACCCTACCAATGATAAAAAAAAAAAAAAAAATAGCCAAAACCTTACCAATAAAATATAAAAAAAATAAAAAGATAAATGAATGAATAAATAAATAAATAAAAAATAAAAAGATAAATGAATGAATAAATAAATAAATAAATAAATAAATAAATAAATAAATAAATAATTGTCTACATAAATGGAAAATAAAGAAAAAGTAAAAAAAAAAATAAATAAATAAAATCCAGACCAACCATCATGCTTAGCGGATATGCAGGGATGGGGGTAATATGTTATTTACTCCCCAAATTTTCAATGATAATATTCAGAAACAGACATAAAAATGTAGCTATGGGACTGATAATAAATCTCTAACTTATAAGCAACTGCCATACAAAATCGACGTCACCTCAGTCTTCACGACTTCAGTGTTGATTTTTCATATTGACACTTCTGTGACATAGTTTTCTAATAATTTCGATACCAATCTGGTATTTATCAGACACAAGAAAAGAACAAAGTTTGAACTTCGAAATTACCTGTAAATGGTGTGTCGGCAGGATGAAAAACCTCCACCTCCTCCCATCCAGTACGAAAGTTTGTCACAGCTGCATTACGTTGACCTCCACGGCCACGTCCTCTTGGAGTGCCCAATCCTCTCGTGCGGACTGTCCTTCCGCGTACGCCTCCACCACGAACACGCACCCCGCGCGGCCGGCGGAGATTTGCTGGAGGTTGTGGTGGGTCCAAAACTGCCCCCCTATCATCCTCGTTGTCGGACGAAATATCCATGAATTCGTCTTCAGACACAGAAAACTGACTGGAAATATCCTCTGAAAAGTCACTACTACTACCCTCCGATACTGACGACGACGAAATATCACTGTAGGCCGCCATGATTTGGCCCCTATTCGACGAAATTTGCGAAAAAACTAGCTCCGAAACGAAAGTTCAATGACCGATTGTGCGAAAAAGTTCAATGGGAAAGTGGGTCAAAGTACGCACCATACGAAAGCCTATTGTGTACAGAACACGCCTGTACAACTTTCAACCGTAGAGGGAGTATACAACTCTTTCTATAAGGCTCTAAAGTAAGCTATTATTTGAGTCGCCGTTCGGCGACGTTGGGATTTTCGGGAGGGTCCCGATCGGTCGCCGAGAGGCGACCATGGTCCCGATAGGGTTAAACTGAAGAGGAGATTTCGTGTTTTCCCTGTACACAAAATACTGTTGGCAGGTTGGGTAAATTCTAACACAAATTTTCATATTTCAAATTCATTTGTACATGCACTTAAGAGCACTCATAGGCCCTTGCCTATGTGGGACTGTGTCCAACATTCACTGTTGCAGCAGTCACAAACAGACAACAAAATTACTCTAAGCAAGATTTAATTTTCTTAAATTTGCTAGATTACCTGATTCAGGGACTCTTCAACTGTTACTGTGCAACAAATTTGGGGATTCAGAATTGAAAGTGAAATTTTAAATCATTATTTTCCTCTCATGTATGAATGGTCTAGACTGGAAAAAAGGCCTATTGAAGCCTATTCACACGTAAAAGCTAGTCTGGAGTACAAGGTTATCTTCAGATAAGCTTGTACATGTATAAGTGCTTAAGATGCTCAAAAGGAAGTAAAAATGTATTATATTAATGAGTGTTTTTGTTACCTCATTGTCTCGATGTCCTCATGTTATTCATTTCATTTTAGAACAAAATGTTGAGGCGGGTCGAAAAAAGGGTGAGGGGAAGAGAGACTAGGAAGTACATATACTTTCATTTAGCTTTGTGTTTTTGTTTAGAATAATGAAGACGTAAAATCTTAAAAAACTTGAAACAATGAGAAAACACAGGTTGGGACAAACAAAACAAAACAAGACTTATTGCACTCCAATCTAATGAAAAAAGTACCCATCGTGGGATCGGCGAAATGTACTGTGGGTGATGTGGAAGGTGGAAGGGGGAACCCCCTGGTTACCTCTTTTTGATCCATTCTGCAAGCAGAATTCAGTTGTCCAGCTGTGTCGAGATCAACATTATACCCACGTCCATATGGGGAGGGTCTAGTACATCCCTTCATGCCGTTTGGTAGTTTGACCCTGGCTGGTGCTGGTGCTGATTCTTCCCGTCGTTCAGCTACACCACGGGCCACCTCCCTGGTGTCTTCTCCTACTGGGGCTCTTGGAGGCAGCCTGGGTTCTTCCCTTTCCACGTATCTCTTCCTATCTCTTTCCCTGTCTATTTCCCTGTCTCTTTCTCTGTCCCTTCTGTCCCGTTCCTCGACTCTTCTCTCAGCATCCCGTCTAGCCTGTGCTTCCATCGCCTCCCTCTCTCTCATCTTGTCCTCTTCCCGTTTCCTCGCCGCCTCGGCCGGGTCGTACTCGACGAGGACCATGGGTTCGTCCAGAAACTTATCATCGTGTTCGTCGACCGACCCCGCACGCAGATCGACGTTGATGAACCCCGTTGACTGGCGGGACTTGTCCAGAGCCGGTAGGGCGATAAGAAGCATGCAGAAAGTGACGGCGAAACAGAGGCAGAATACATGGGCCACTGTACGACTCACTCTGATGGTGTAATACTTCTTCACCATGGTGCACGTCGATCCTGGCAATGGCTTCATATAGAATGTCGACACTGCTCTTTTAATGGAATATCATTACAACCACTTGCACTAAAATCCTTGCTGAGGATCGCAAAAAGTTGTTTTATTCCAATGAAATAGCTTTGACTCTTTGTCCCTTCCTCGACAATATATTACCGGAACAGGCCACGAACGCATAAATTCAAATCAAACAAGTCCGCAACTCATGGAACACCTCGCCTATGCACCAAGTTATCGAAAGTGGAATATACATGTATATTGTGATCAGACGAATGACAATTCTGTACACCTTACGATACAGACGTGAGACAACTAATAATGTGAGCCTTTATTACGACACCAACCGATGACTAGTGGTGCATGGTATGTTTGATGAGTGCATTTGTGTTTGGTGGGCTAGGCCTTACCCAATTGGTTCTTGTCCCCGATAATCTCTCCTCTTCTTTTGTTCCCGGATCGTCCCTGAGTTGTAAGACGGTCGCCTTTATTGCTTTTCTTTGAAGTAAGAGTCCATGGAACACAAGAGTTGAGAGGAGATTACAAAAACAGCAGTGAAGAGAGAGAGAGAGAGAGAGAGTGTGTGGATGTACAAAATAAAGAGCTAAGAATTGATGACTTATTTAGAGAAGACGGGATCAGATCACCGACATGCGATGTAAACTGTGAGAAAGACAATGCACGAGTCAAAAATACATTCCAACAAGGCTCTTTTGCTCCTTCGATTCTCATATAGCCAATAAGTCTTAAAAATATCGACGGAAATGTAAACTGGACCGTCCGAGAGGAAAACAACCACACAACCACACTATATAATGGTCTTGGGGGTACCTCCGTGCCATTAATCGGCTGTTAAAATGTTACAGGTAGGGGGTACTTAAAAGAACTCTGGAAGTTTATCACTTCTCCAAAGAAGGTACCAGCTAATAATATAAAAATAAGAAATACCCGGAAAAGATGATCTGTACAATCAAAGTGTATCGTAAATCGACTATACATCACCTTGAAAACACATATCAATAACTTGTTATAAAAATTTGCATGTACCGATCGTTTTTTGAAACAAACAACATTCAGAAGAGAGGGTACCTTCAGTATTGTATTGTATTGTATTGTACTGTATTTAGTAACATCTCCTTGGTTACGTAGCTCCTATTGGTTTTAGAGGCCTACCAGTACCGTGAGTACTGGGGGTGTTTCATAAAGCTGTTCGTAAAGTTAAGCATGACTTTACGAACGACTTATATATGAAGTGCCAGATAGGATGCCCAAAGTTTTTCCTGAGGTTTTGATAAAGTGTGACTGTATTTCCAATAACCTCAATTAAATTATGGCAAAAATTATACTTTGCATCAAAAATGGTTGTTATAATAAGAATGTTAATCTACAGCTGCACAGTTCAACTTTAGTTGATGCAGTTAAAAATGACTGAGCATCCCATTTGGCTTGTCATATTAAAGTCGTTCGTAGAGTCATGCGTAACTTTACCAACAGCTTTATGAAACACCCCCGGTAAAGGTAAGAAAAATGAATGACACTGCCAAATCTACATGCGCCTTGAGCACTCCACAGAGTGGATTTGGCGCTATATAAGTTGCATTTATTATTATTATTATTATTAATCGGCTTCATCTGTCGCAGTCACGCTTGGTGCCTGCTCATTTACTTTCATCAGAACTATTTTGTGTAATACAGAATCTTGGTCACTTATGTTTTGGGGGTATTTGCTTTATAGGAAGAGATGCATAACATCTGAGCGTGGAGTTACTTCATCAAAGCAAGGTCTGTGCGGGTAACAATTTATTGATTTGATCAACAACAAACGATTGGTCTATTTTGACTCTTTTCACTGGGACTGCTGTTTGATATCAGAAGAGGCTATTGTTTGCTATTACATAATATATACATGTACATTAAAAAAACAAAAACAAATTAGAATCGAGAAATATCACATTTTCCTCCTTTTTGACGCATCCTGCAGTAAAAGTACAAACGAGACAAAACGATGAATAACAGAGAAGGGCCCCCCGTCTCATGAAGGGAGTTGCGATTGATTAAAATCAATCGCAGCTTGATATCTATCGCAACTCTGTACTAAAGAGATGGGAGATTGTAAGTTATAGATTGATTTGAGAACGTGTGAACAATCCTGATCAATTGCAAATATATTAATAATACATGGTCCAGGTACAGGCCTACTATATACATGATACATGTATAACCATTTTTATCATGTTGTTAGCTCCTTCTCACTGAGTGCCCTATAGACACAGTTCAACAATTCACCAGTGAATTGCAGTTGGTATAGAACAAGATACAGCTATACTGTATATGCATCATTTCCTTCTTTCTTTATTTTATTTTTACTTAAAAAAACAAAACAAAACAGGGTAGTCTTTTAAGAGCCTAAAAGCCTGCTATAAAAAAGATGCCATATGGACATACAAAGAAAAAATGAACAATGCTAAAATATAGACACAGTAAAAATAACCAAAAAAGTCACAGCATGAAACTGAGTGTATACAATAGCAATTGGTACAAGCAACATAAACAAACAAACAAAAATATAGGCAACAAAACAAAACCAAACAAAACAAAACAAAAGAAACATTCATAATAGTATGATATACCAGTGTACGTATTGATAACGAACGGATTTGATGTTGAAAGCTTTGAAGTGAGATAACGGTTTTAATTTGCTCAGGTAATTTGTTACAGATAGAGGGAGCACTGTAAGAAAAGGATCGTTTTTTTTTTTTATTCAGTGTTTAGTTTTGACGTAAAAAGAGGGTTTAAAGTGGAATGACGAGTAACGTAATAGAAGGGACATTTACACTCAAAGTCTTTTAAATAATAAGGGGTTAGATCTTGCGGTATTTTTAAAGGGCAATCCAACCTTGGTAATAAGATGATTTGTGTGAAAGCAGAAAAATAAGACAAACAGAATGGCGAAAGTTTGAAAGAAATCGGACAAGGAATAAGAAAGTTATGGATGTTTGAAAAATGAGATCACTACATCTATGCGAATCTCAAATTGGCAATTTGGTGAGTCAATTGTGACATTTTTGTGGACAACTCTCCCATTTGTCGTACACAAAAATATCATTAATTTGCGGTTTTCTTCGAGGCGCTTTTACCCTCGGGGCAGTACTCAAAATATATTGGAGATAACATATTGTCATAGGTCCTCATGAACGAAAAGATCCTACTAAGTAATGCATTTTGAAAAAAAGTGACATTTTAGTCATTTTGTGTGTTAGAGCGAATGGGGGAGTTGTCCACAGCTACATCACAGTGACATTACATATTCGGCCAATTTGAAATTCCCATATGCATAGTGATTACAACTTTCAAAAATTCATAACTTTCTTATTGCTTGTCCGATTTCGTTCAAACTTTCACCAATCTGCTTCTCTGATTTTTCCTCTTTCTTTTAAAGCAACTTGCTATAAAGGTTGGATTTCCCTTTAATTAAAACAGCAATGCTGTATTAGTAATGAATCCTGTCATCAACACTTTGCGAGTCAAGCTTGCCTAATAATTTATCTTTGGAGGTTGTATAATCAGTTTTGAGCACTAATCTCGCATATCTCTTTTGGTTACGTTGTAATTTTAATAAATCTGTCTTCTTACAGGTGTCCCAAACGACTGACCAATAGTCTATAATGGGGAAAGATAAGACAACAGTACAACCAATGAGCTTGCCTAGTACTTCCTTGGTACAACTGGTCAAGTATTCGCCGAGTTAAACCAAGGAGGTACTAGGCATGCCTAGTACCTCCTTGGTTAAACAAGACTGGATCCGTCTTATACATGCAATGGCTCGATTTATCTTCTTGATAATATGGGATATGTAACGGCCAACTTAAATTTAAATATCCTAGATATTTAAAATCAGTGACATTTTCCAAATACCGGCTGGCGAAAGCAATGAGGCAAAAATTCACACCTTTCTTATTGCTCGTCCGATTTTGATCAGACTTTCACCAATATACTTCTCTGATTTTTCTGCTTCCACTCATATCAAATTATTGCAAAGGTTGGATGCCCTTTAAATCATAGTTCACAGTATTGACTTGGGCGTCGCTAGTCCATTTTGATTTGGGGAGGGGACGGGGGGGGGGGGGGGAGGGTGGGCGAAGGTGCCGATAAGAACGCCGAAAACAAGCAAAGACCAAGCACAAAATTAAAAAAAATCTCGATGTGATTTCAAAGAGGGCTCTCAGTTGCTGACAGAAAATGTTGAAGGAAAGGGAAGTGTATCCCCCGCACCCCCTCCGGAAACGCCCCTGAATGTTGAGTTAATGATTCACGGTCTAGTAATTTCATCGACCATGCACAATCTACTCAGCATAATAAGAAAGAACAAGATGAATGCGACTGCGTCTCCTATATGCCTCCGCCTAAATTCAGTTGATAGCTCAAACTGTTCTTGAAATATTGTGATAACCAGATTTAAAAGCCTCTAATTACATGTTAATTGACCTTTTTGACATTTGACCTTACACCTTATAACCCAAAAGTCGGATCACTTTATCTCCTCCTAGTCATGAATACAAAATAGTTGAGATATGGTGATAACAAAGGTAAAAAAAAAAAAACCACATTAATTTCACATACACCTGTATAATGACCTCTATGACCTGTCACCTTTGACCTACGTGAACAAAAATCTAATCAGTTTGTCTCACTATGGTGATGCATACTAGTTCCAAGTTTGAAGTGAATGGATCAAAATAGTTATTAAAGCTCATGTACAGTACTGGTGGCAAAAAGGAAATTGGAAAGAAACATGTTAAACATAGTCTCATGTTGTTCTCCTTGTATCAAAAGATGTCTGTAAGAGATCATTTGGCATTCAATCGATGATTTCTGGTGAATTTCAGTGTAAATATCTGTAAGGAATGCTTGATCACTGCCATTATGCTACGACCCTTCCACCCCGACGGCTCCCCGCACAACAATCTCGGGGCTTCGCATAGAGACAGCGTGTGTGCACTGTGTGTAGCTACTCATCATTGGTTTTACACGTGTGTTTACAGTGTTTATAAAACGGGTTCAAGAATGTAGCCATCCTGATTGGTCAAATAACACCACGTGACCGTGCAAAAAAAAAGTACTAACGCACGGCTAATCCGGATCAAACACTAAGATTGTAAGAAAACACTAAGACTGTAGACCCGTTTTATAAAACTTTTAATACATGGTTGTGAGTTCGTGCGTTAGTGCGATCCAGCAACACGCAGGTTTTTATCGTGGTGTCTAACACACTCGGCTACGCCTCGTGCGTTAGTACACCACGATAAAAACCTTTGTGTTGCCAGATCGCACTAACGCACTCCCAACCATGTATTAATAGTATAATAGCACATGCTACTTTTGTTGGGATTTCACGTGCCTGTCCCGGCACATAAATTAGTTTTTGCCTCTTATTTGTTTAATATTAAACTTTAGGAGGCGAAATCTTCACAGTGTCTTAGTATTGCTAGTATCTTGCTATTTATCAACAAAAATTGAAGAAATCTGACGAACAATTTTTGAGGGCTTACCAAAACTTTACATGACCTTTAAGATATCACGTTAACAAGGCTGAAACCTGCAATTTCAGAATTGACCTCTTTGACCCTGACCTTTGACCTACATACCCCAAAATCTAATCAGATTGTCTTCATATGGTGATACATACTAGCACCAAGTTTGAAGTTCATACCTCAAATGGTTCTTGAGTTATTGCTAGAACGAGGCTAACACCTGAAATTTCAGGAATTGGCCTCTGTGACCCTGACCTTTGACCTAAGTACCTCAAAATCTAATCAGATCGTCTTCCTATTGTGATACATACTAGCACCAAGTTTGAAGTTCATACCTCATGTGGTTCTTGAGTTATCGCTAGAACGAGAAAGCGGGACGGACGGAAGGACCGACAACCCGAAAACATAATGCCTCCGGCACCACCTTCGGTTGGCGGAGGCATAATAAAAAATGTCGGTCAATCACCATTTAGTTTACCCTAATAATTTCAGTAGGATACTTTTAGGCACAAAGAATGGAACGTATAATTGCAATCCTTGTAAAGAACTAAAGATGATTACGCTGATTATAAGGATTTAGGGTTATTCGTATTTCGTTATTCGAATATTATAATTTACTGTTCTAAAAAAAATCATTTATTTTCCCTCACTGAAACCCTAGCAATTTATCTCAAGACTTTCAGGGATGTGTTTCCCTTACATTATAAGCTAGATTAACACATAATCCAACTGTACTTTATGACCATTTCAAAGGTTAAATATTAGCTCATTAAGCAATCTGTCGGCACAGTTAGCATGTTGTGGAGAATATTTGTGATATGTGTGCCAATTATTCTTGATTAATTTTGTCGGCACTTGCGAGTGAGGTGCCTCACCCCGGTTGAAAACGCTGTCTCAGCCAGCATGTTGACTCACGGTTCTTGTAACTCCTCTTTTGTCAGCCCAGAGTCAGCGTTTTGATACGCGTTTAGTTTAAAAGACGGTTGTGTCCTGAGCTTCTGATTTTTTGGCAGAAACACAGTTTTAAAACTCACTCAGTGAGGTGTGCGAATCCAGCGACAGAGTCCGAATATGCATGGAGAAAAGAGCTAAAAACAGGGTACCGTGAGACAACGTTTCAACTTTCAAGACTGTGTTTCATAACCGTGTTTCAAAAAGCTGATTCTGGCTTCGCAGTCTAGCTATACAGTGCGTCCCAGAAAAAAACACGAAACCCTAAAACAAAGGGTTATTACCGTTATTTTGACCACATTATGTGCTCTATGACAATATTTTTTTTATTTTCCATAAACTAGAAGTATTATGCTTCTAAATGATACCTTGATGGCATCCACCCGTACATGTATGCTCTACCGAGAAGCAGCATTTTGAAAATGACATGCAAAAACCCATTTGTGCAGGATTTGGGTAAAACCGTGAAGACGTTAGTATCACATCCAAAAATGACTAAATAGAAAATAATACAAGCTTTAAGAGATATGGTGCGTGAAGTTTCCTTGTGTGATGGTATGCCTTCCATCAGAAATTCATACAACACGGGTCAATACTAATCTGCAGTGGTGGCAGGGGCATACGCCCCCAAAATTTCAAAAATCAATAAATGTCCCTCAAATGATGAAAAAGGTGCCCCTCGTGAGGCCGGAAATTGCCATAATCTTGATATTTTTTCTGCCTTATGTGCCCTTTCCACCTTGTATTTCCATCTGGAAATGGAAAGTGTCACTTACTTTACTTTTATGAAAAATATCACCTTTCTATCCGCTTAGTTCTTAAAAAGAAACTTCAGTTCAGAAAATGCAAAAAATTTGCTTCGATTACAGGTACCATTTCAAAGCAAAACATGCCCTTTCTTTACCCCAACATCAACAAAACATTGACCATCCTTTATTTTATGATTAGGGTGTTATCCTTACCCAAATTATTGAAAGAAACAGATGAAAACGGTCTTCTAATAGGGTTTTACAAGTCATGTTACATTTGGATCATGTTCACATGTGATCCTAGCGTTTACACGGTTTTACCCAAATCCGGCACAACTGAGTTTTTACATGTCATTTTCAAAATGCTGCTTCTCTGTAAAGCATGTACGGATGGATGCCATCAAGATATCATTTAAAAGCATAATACTTCTAGTTTATGGAAAATAGATCCTTATTGTCATAGAGCACATAGTGTGGTCACAATAACCCTGTGTTTTAGGGTTTCGTTTTTTCTGGGACGCACTGTATACACGCACCCTTATACAGTGAAACCTGCATAGAAAAATTGCCCAGGGAGTTGCGACAACGGTCTTGAAGGCAAGTGGTCTTTATACTAGGGGTTCCTTTAACATTGTGTTAAGAAGAAAAAAAAAAGGGGGGGGGGGGTGGTGTGTACTATACTGGTACTCGCTAAAGAGGTCAAAAGGATGGACTCATACGTTTATTTACAACTATAATAATTGATGTTTTTTCTCTGGCCTCCAACACGGGTCAAATGCGATTTGGTATTAAGTAAGGAGCCATTTACATGAAACAATACATTTCGTCAGTTAATTATATAATCTCAAATACTTCTTTTTCGTAAGGGATTTCTTGCTTCGGCAACCAGATTTAAAAAAAAAAGACCAAATATCATTCAATTGTTACTGCATGTGCCACATAGGAGGAAGCTAAATGTTGACATTATACGACGAGTGCATGATACTACATGATTATTTATTTTGCTTCATTAGATTTCGTCGCAGTTGGCGCACCTTTTAAAAGATTTGGCACATGATGTAATATTTTCCCACAGATAAGGATATTGGTTTCAATGTAAATTCTTAATTGTATTAACATGGTACAAACATATTTTTGTATTGCGTGACATATCATAATTATGACATTTGTAATACGTATGAGCCTACGAAACAATCGTTTTAGGCTATGTTCATGATGATTAAAGCAATACTTAAAAATAGGGCAAAGGCTATTACACACGCATTCAGTTCAAGACGAGTTAAGCCCGGCTCAACAGGGTGTTATTTCGATTGCGCCAATACCTGCTCTAATAAGAGAAGGTCAAGTTCAAGTTCTGGGAAAGGTGAAAAATAATTGCTGAGCTTTCTCATTCCTTTTAAGTCAGTTTGGAAGAACATCATAGTAGAAATGTCCCCTAAAAGGATTCCTCCTCAAATGCCCTCATATTCGAAATATGACAAGAAATAGCTGAAGTGTTCGGGCCAAACATTCATGCCACATGACTGTGTGCAGTCCCATATACCCATTTCTGTGTGCAGTGCATGCGATTTTCAGCGAGATTGGGTCAATTTCTTATCATTTTGATGATTTCAAAACCTCACAGTACATGACAATTCTTCTGTAGATAATTATGATCAACCATTCCCAATTGCTTCGAGACAGTTTCTTTCACAATGTAATTGTATGACCAGAACTCAACTTTATCTTAAAACCCGTGAAGGGAATAAGCCCATATAGTCTGGTCATTCAAAGCAATATTTGCACTGTTCACTTTACGATATCACTCTCTCTCTCATGCTGCGTCAAAGATTGCGCCAGTCGTCCCACGTCAGGCAAATAAGGTCTCGTGTGTACCGGGCATAATAGTCATGTATTACATCTGTATACGAGACACACATTCGCAGAGTTTCGTTCAAGCCTGTCGTCCAGAAAATAAACTTTGTTTAAACGCAAGTGATGACACATTTGAAAGAGCGCCTTATGTTGTCATTTTAGCAATGAAATCTGATATTTAACAACTGATGAGTAATATTTCCTAACTTTTACATTCGCTGCAACATGATTTCCATTCAGTGCCTCAAGACATAAAATCCAAACTGGAGATCGGGAAATGCGAGGATTTGTTTTTCTTTCCGTTGGCACAATTGCTGATCCCTATAGAGCAAGGAGTGTCTTGATTTCACTTCCTGCGCTCGGCAATGCTAAATAATACATCACTATCTGTTCTGGTGTAGTTTAAAAGATTATGTTAAGTAGTATACCATACCAAAGCAGTATAAATTGAGGCTGAAATGAAAAGTTGTGTGAATCCTATTCCAAGAGGTTGGTTATGTGATAAAAAACAAATCATGACATTTGGAACAATCAAATTATAACAGCGTAACATCGTGCTAGTATAATGCATATGGGACTGCACAAATATGAAATCAAAATATCTACGTGTAAGGGATAATTATTTCTAGATATAATATTAGAAATATAACAGATTTTCAAGAACACTTAATGGATAATAAATTGAAACAAGAGCAATAAAGTAGCATTTTACAAAGAGAAGTTGCACTGTAAAAAATAACTGTAAAACTACAGGTTTTTTAGCCCTCGAAATTACAAGTTATTGCCGTTATTTCAATTTTACAGTCTTTTCCTGTAAAACAACAGCAAATTTGTTGGTTTACCGGAAGTCAGCATATATTGTAAATTTACATCATTTTATAGTAAATATATGCTGATTTCCGGTAAAAAAAAAAAAAAAAAAAAAAAAAACTGTGGAAAAACGCGCATTTCCGGCATCCCGACTGCCAGGAAATTCCCGTGAAAAAAAGGGCATTTAATTTTTTTTTTTTTTTTTTTTTTTACAGTGTATAGTTTTTGAACCAAACTGACAAATTAACAAAATTGCTATAACGTGCTGAAAATTACATGTGACAGGCAAAAACATTCATTCGGCTTATATTGTATGAATGTCCTAACAGACCCGATTAACATTTTATGCGTTTATTTTTGTTGGTCCATTCGCTTTTTAAAATTTGTGTTTGTTTGTTTGTCTTTTACGGAAGGATGATGCTGTTCTGCAGGGGCGGCGCCAGGGTATTTAAAGGTATTAGATAGTTTTGGGAAGCCCTCAAAAACTTTTCGTGAGATTTCTTTGATTTTACTTAATAAATAGCAGGGTACTAACATAACTAAGATGCTGTGAAGTTTTTTCCTCCTCAAGTGAAATGTTTATCGAATTAGAGGTGAAAAGAATAAAAATCCCTGGCCCAAAAAAGAGGGGATGTAAATTCGAACAACGGCCACACACATTACTCACATGAGGATTGCTGTGTTATAGAAAACGCTACACATAGTGAGAAGCGCTGGGTTTATTGTGTGGGGAACCTTCGGGTGGATATGGTCTCAGCGTGAGGCAGTGAAAAGCAGTTACCAACCGTTTCTTACAGATATTTACACTAAAATTTGTTCGAAATCGTGAATGGAATGTTAAATAATTTCGTACATGTGTCTTATGATAAAAGGAGAATAGTATGTGACTATGATAGATAAGTTTCTTGTCAGTATGATTTTTGCTACCGAGACTGTCTATGAGCTTTAAATAGGGGGGGGGGGGGGGTAAATGACGCGTATAGCAACGTCGCACGTCGAGGGTCTTGAAATAACAAATAGGACTATAACAGTTATGTCATAATTGCATGGCCTAGCCTTCTCTTCTCCATTTCCCCTTCTCTTTCTCCTTTTTTCCCCCTTCTTCCTTTTTTTTTTTTGGTTTTTTTTTTTGCTCGCTTGAAAAATGATAGGGGGCGGCCGCCCCCTGCCCCCCCTGTAGCGCCGCCCCTGCTGTTCTGTAATAACCGAAAGCCAAGATTAAAGTAGAACCGTATATTCCATACACAATCAGGCTTTAAAAATAAATGCCTCATTGCCACAGTAGCTAACAAGGATTTCCCGCATTTCCGCATTCTGGTCCAATTACAAGTATAAAGCTTACTTCGTTATGGAGAAGTCTAGACATGTTTGTAAAGCAATATTTGCACATGTATGTCGTTGCATTTCCAATCGTACATCGATTTTGTTAACTAAAACATGTTAGACTGATGATGCTAAGAACTGCTAAACTGTCCAGTTCTTTTTAATGCTTCATTATGATTATGTAGCGACAGAGAACAATGGTGTATAATAAAGTATTAGGAAAAGTTTTTTTAAAAAATACGGAAAAAATATATATTTTGCTTAAAATCACAAAAAAGAGAGAAAAACATTGGATAAAAATATGGATACATGGAACAAGTGACAATAGAGTTAGGTCCATAGTGATAAACCATTTCTAGATAATTAAAATATCAGAGCGCTTCAAGAGCAATTGGTTGCATGGGATATTACTATGATATTCTTCCACATGGAAATAAAAAGAATGAAAGAGCTAAGAAATGTTTTTAAATTAAAAAAAAGATTTTTTTTTTTTTTTACCAGTACTCTTAACATTTTCTTCACGGAGCTAAATTTACAGACTTAAAGGTATCGTACAGTAGTGGGAAAGGTGGCGCTTTGGATATTTAACTACTTTGTCAGCTGGAATGGAAATTACTACATATACTGTTGCGAAATGATTAATTTCGAACATAGGTGACGTTTTTTTAAGAAAAATGGTTTAGAAATGGCTAAAATATCCAAAAAGATATACATCGAATTACTTGCGCGGTACCGTAAGTGTGTGTAAACAATGTGTGCGAACCGCTATGCGCCGTTGAGCCGGGAGCGTCGGGGTAGGTGGTCCTTAGCGAGGGTATAAGGTAACCGTTGACATTCCATCATTTGAATTATTTTACTGAAAAATCACCGGAAATCATGTATAGAATACCGGATTATCTCACTCATGTATCTTTTTATGCAAGCCGAACAATATGAAACTATTTTTGAGCAGTTTCATGCCAACTTTCATTTTGCTACCACTACTGTTTATTAGCTTTAAACCTTTGCCTACGGGAACCGGATGGTCCCTGTGTTAAAGCCTATGGGAATGAGATAATCCAGTAGTGGATGTGTAATTATTTGAAATAGATGTTAAGCTGCATGATAGACAGATACATAAACTAATCCTATGCATTCTCTGCTACTATACTGCCGGTTGGGGGGGGGGGGGGGGGAGCTATTGTACAACCATGAAAAGAGGGAGCGAGAAAGAGGGCAATAAGAGAAAAACGAGAGAGAGAGAGAGAGAAAAAATGAAATTCCAGTGCTCCCTTGACTACTAGTATGCCACTCTACGAAGTCTACGTGAATGTAGAATACTATAGGTCTACTTTGTTTATACATAGTTCAATAATTCAATTATTACTGTAAGACTAATTAATTTATTTCACGACCGACAAAAACTTGTATGAACGTAACCGTGTTTTAAACTAAGCGTCTGTTAAAATGTTCGCATGAGCGCAAACTAAGAGTAAAACCAGATGGTCGGAGAGTCTTAGGATTGCCTATCAATGAGATCTGCTACTATTGTATCTACAATAAAAACAAATCAGCTTAAAAAACATAACAAGCCCCTACTTCAGTCTTTCCCTAATGGATCATGGACCTCATATTCAGTACTTTTCAGTTTTACCAAGCGCCTTTGATTAGGCAACTATATTGGCGCTCTATGAATCCCCAGATTGGATTGGATTGGAAAGAGCTTCGCGTGGAAGATAGATGAATTACACACTATTTATCATGTTTATATCCTAATTCGCATATACAGCTACAAAGCCACAAACAACCAACCAACAAAACATACAAACAGTCAAATAAACAACCAGTAAAAAAAAAAAAGCAACAAACACCCATTAACGTAGAGGGAACTTTGCAACACACACTACATTTTGCAATAAAAACCAATTAGGAGCTTCATCAAATGTCCTAGCTATACATGAATAAACTATTTCTGTCTGATCTACTAGTGTCGTGATTCGGCAGAGACGAACCATGAACGCATAATCAAACATCAACGTCAAGTACATCATTCTACCGCTGTAATTGAGGCCAAAGGCGAGTCGGTTTAGAAAGTGGATTCCTAACGAACAATAAACAATGCAAACAAATTTTATAGGAATATACAACAGGCGAACCAATGTTAAGTGCTCATCTATTTTGATATTTTGATATATATAGACCAATTGGTCTGATTTAATGATCATTTCGTCTAACGACCAGTTAGTCTAAAAATAAATTGGTCCAAATCTCAGTTCGTCTAATGACTGTTTGGTCTATTACTCAGTTGGTCCGATATCTATTTGGTCTAATACTACTAACAAATATGTTCTTAATACATATTACTGTGAGCCTACTTTTTTGTTTTAATTGAAATTATATAATATGGCTATATGCTGAAAAAATATAATAATCATAATAATAATTGTACTATTTTTTTAGGCTACACTGTAGTACAGTACGCCATCCAATTTACCCTACTCATGGTATATATCAAAGGTACAATATGCAAGACATTGCAAGTTAAATTGATCTAGACTCTAGATACAAATTAACTGCAGAAACTTAAATGGATTGTCGTAAAGAAGATGGATCTATACTTGGCAATCATGCAGCACATGTGGACGTCCGAGGGTCGTGGAGGGCTAGCTTTGACACGGTGCTTATTAGAATGAGACCAATTGGTTATTAGACCAAAAGGTTATTAGACCGAACAGTAATTGGACCAAGTGCTAAATAGACCAAATGGTAATTTGACCAAGTGGTTATTAGACGAAATGGGAGTAGACGAAATGACATTAGACCAACCGAAGTTTAATAAACCAACTGTTAAATGGACCAAGTGATTGATGGGCCAAATGGGTATTGGACTAAATGGGTTTAGATCATTTGATGATTAGACCAAATGGTAATTGAACCAATTGATAATGGACCAAATAGCAATTGGACCAATTTGATGATAGACCAAATGGTAATTGGACCTGGGGTGTTTCATAAAGCTGTTCGTAAAATTAGTAACGGACGGACATTTGAAAAATTCTGAAAGTATAATGGTTTGTAAAGAATAAACAATGAATTGTTGTGAGTTACTTTATGTTTCACTGTGAAAGGTATCACTCAAGGGGTAAAAAGTGGATAAATCGTTGTTACTATATGGCTACTTCCTAAACTTAAAATTAATGAAACATCCAATGTCACGGACGGACAAAATGCTCACTCTAAACCGATCAGACTCACGTACATTATTTATAAAATAACTAATGCCAAGTAAAATTGAATAGTTTATCGCATGGATTTGTCGAAAAAGGAAGAGGAGTGGGTTCCCATGTTATTTGCTACTTGATATTTTTTTCTGCACATACAAATGATACTGGATCATTTTTAATACAAAATCTTTGGAATAAAATACATCTTAAGCACTGCATCGGCTCAAAACAAGGTGCAATTGCATCTTCTAAATATTTTTTTTTAATTAGATGGGCTGTACATCAAGTATAGATCACCCCATGTTTTCGTATGATTTTTTCTTTCTTTTTCAAAAATTCCTACCGACTCTTTTTGTATGCACGATATCTCTAAAATGGCTTGCTCATATTATGTACTCAAATTTGGTACAATAGTAAATATGGTTATTGTCTCAGCACATAAATTTTTCAACACAGTCATAGCATTGTGACGTCATGTAGGCGCCATTTTATAAAAAAATGCGACATATGCTATATCTCTGCAATAGAAAGTGCTAACATAACCACATTTGGCATGATGCAAGTTAATTAAAAAAGGAAATTAATTGAACATAGCGTACGTGAGCGTAAAAAAGCAACAAAGCATCCATTGACGTAGGTATCCTGGGTCTCAAATTAACATAACTTTGCAAAAATGAGTACATTTTACAATGAAAGCAAATTAGGGGCTTTATCAAAGGCCCTAGCTACATTTGTGAACGCGTTTGCATGGCGTCAAATAAACTACATGTACATGTATTAGCATGTGCAATGAGGTTTGCGAAACCAGATGCAGAGCCCAAATTCGCCTGGAGGAAAGAAGTATGTATAAACAGTACCCCGTGAAAATGCGTTTCAAAACGCTCATTCTCCCTTCGCAAAGGAAGTATAAACGCACCCTTGATCTATCGTAACATTCAAGGTCACACACCAACAATGAACCATTAAAATTCCAATGTTGAAAGGAAACAAAATGACTGGAATTTGTTTTTCAAAGTCCCGCTCCAACGGCTTTTAATAAACAGGCGGGTCGTGGGGCGGCGGGGCGCGGCTCGCTGGGTAGAAAGTTTCGAACATTTTTAGGAATTTTATGTATGGTATCTTTTTTGCAGGAAAAAAAAAAGAGCGGAAAGAAAATCTTCTCTTCCATTTTTCTTCATGTTTACATTTATCCTTTTAACATTTCCCTCTCTATCTCTCGTTTTGCTTTTCCTTACTTTTATCCTTCTATCAATTATCTTTTCATCCTTCCTCTCTTTATGATATTCTTCGTTTCCTTTTATCATTTTCTCCCCACCTTCCTCATGTTAATCTTCATCTTTCTATCATTTCTCTCTCTAACCTTCGTTATGTTATATCTTTTTTTTATCCTATTATTTCTCTCGAAATGTCATATTATTATTTTTTAAAATCATTTTCTGCCTTTCATCATTACGTACTTCTCTTAAGCCATTCTTTGTTTTTATGCTATCATTTTTTCTTTTCATCTTTCCTTCCATTATGTTATTCTTTTATTGAAACTATCATATTCTCTTCTATTTTCCTTATGTTACTATTAATATCTTTATCCTTCTATCATTAATGTCTCTATCTTTCTTTGTGTTATTATTTGTTTTTATGCACTCATTTTTTTTCTTTCCAACTTTCCTTTTGTTGTATTCTTTGTTTCCTTTCATTATCTTCTCTTCCATCTTTCCTTTTGTTGTATTCTTTGTTTCCTTCCATTATCTTCTCTTCCATCTTTCCTACCCTTCTATGCTCCCTCTGTCTATCGTTCATGTTTTTTTTCTTTGTATTATCCTTCTATTATTTTCTTTCTTCCCTTATTTTTCGTTTTTAACCTGAAAACGGGAAAAATCATACTGAGATGACACTTTTTCAATTTGTCCCCGTGAAGACACCATACGATTTAATGTTCGAAACTTTCTACATAGCGAGCCGCGCCGCACCGCACCGCGCCGCGACCCGACTGTTTAGCAAAAGCCCTCCAAGACCATTCACACTTATGCAAGGTTATTGGAGATAACCTCGCACTCTGTACCTTCGTACCGTGAGCAATTGCCTCCCATAGCAAGTGTGTAATATCTTGCACATATGTGTGCGGCAGAGGAGCAAGATCACCGACCAAAAACAGCCTGAAAATTTCACTTGATCAAGAGATGATAAAGATCCTATCAAAGGATCTGGCATGAAATTAGATATTCTATCATTCTAAAATGTAGAAGGAAGTATTTCTCAAAATTTTGCCGAATATATTGGTGTTTTTACCTCTTCAACTTTGAGGTCGTGACAGGCCGAAATTGATACAGCTCCATATAGTGATGGTCCCGTGAGTGCTCCAAGACGGACATGAACTCATTGTAGTTTTTAAGCATCGCTATTCCTTGTTAACTTAAAAAAGTATTTATCATAACTGTATCAACACAGATAATACTTTGAGAGGATTGTGACTGCTTCTCAAATATATCTTCATTTATTATATTTTGTCACTGCTCATTAATTATTAGTTCATCCTCTGCCTCCTCCTCTATAGGATGATCTTAGTAGAAGACAACCCATGAGAAAGAAATGGTGAAGCATAGGAAAGCCTACCAATATCTACTGAGACGAACATGTCCTTTTTACCAGAGGCGGCGCTCGGGGCACAGTGCCCACCACCCACTTTTTCAAGCGCCCCCAAAGAGCCCCTTATTACTTTTGAAAAGGTGCCCATTTTCACTCTTATAAGTTCCCCCTTTTCTCTTTAATAAATGCCCGTTTTACTTGATATAAGTGCTCTGTTCCCCTTCTGATAAGCCCCTTTATCTTTCCACTAAGTGCGCTTTCCTCCTTCTGATATGTGCCCCTTTTCAAATCTGACGATTGCCCCTTTTTACTTCTGATAAGTTCCCCTTTTCCTTTCCATTTTGTCCCCCTTTCCCCTCTTGCAAAGTGCCCCTTTTAAAAATCTGATGAATGCCTCTTCTTTATTTTTGATGAGTGCCCCTTTTTAATTTCTGATTAGTGACAACTTTCCTTTCTTATACATGTAAATGCCCCTTTTCAAATCTTATGGATGCCCCCTTTTTCCTGACTGGTGTCGTTTTCCCCATTCCCCTTTCTTTTTTAGATTACCACTTTTCACTTTATAATAAGTGCCCTTTCCCCCTTTTGATAAATGCCACTGAGTCCGCATTTCAAGACTGTTGTATAGCCCACCAGTATAGTTGTACCTGTTCAACTCTAGTTTTCTTTTTATTATTGTAATTGTAGGTTATATTATAATCGAATTCTCGGTTCTTTCTTTCATGTCTAAACAAAAATAGCAAATAGCAAAGAAAAAAAAAGGAGGCTGGCTGAAAAAAGGAAGGAGAGGTCGAGAAACTACTAATTGATATTGTTTGGCCTTACTACGATCTTGACCGGTTATCACGTCCTCAGTGGTAACACAAAACGCATGGGAGTTTTTTAAATTTCACTTAATACCAAAATATCGCGGATGTGCAAATGGCTGAAAAGTTTGGACATAAAATTCATGCCATGTGTGTGTGCAATTAAAATACATGTATATATATATATATATATATATATCATTTCGTTCATCTATTACTTTGTATAATTATATTGGAAGGTTGGGAATAAATGTCTTTAAATTGAAATCGAAATAATATACATTTCCGTGTGCAGTGCACGTGACTTTCAGAAAAAATGAGTCAATTTCTTGTTATTTTGATGATTCCAAGCCTGACAGTATTCACCTTATGTACAGCATAATCAACTTTTCCTAATTGCGAACAGATAGTGGCTTTCACAAAGCAACATCATGAGGAGGACTCAGCTCTATGACAACTCTGTCACCTTTTTGGATTTTCCTGCATTAATACGTACCTGACTTTGGGTCATGTTGACCTTGTATTTCCCGTGCTTGGGACGAGACTCCCGTGCCGATGTCTCGTACTGGTTCGCAAAGCCATCGTTGTCTGCCTCGACGCTGGGTCGGTTCTGGAAGAAATTCCGCCGGTCTTTGCTATTAGTATTACTCTCAGCGGTAGTTAACCGACGACTCAAGAGTTTTCTTCTGAAGATCACCGCGTTCTGACTGTGTAAACCCAGGACGCAGACGATGAAGACGCAGGATACAGAGGACATCACCAGAGTGAGGAAGTAGACGAAACGACATCGAAGCATGGTGGGAAGAATGGAAACCTCTTGGCCGAATATTTCAAGGTAAAAACAATATTCATCAATAATGTGAGGGAAACATGCGTTGTTGGACGACAATTATGTTATTATCACCATCAATTCCACTATGCTGAAACACACCGCTTCATTCTTGAATAATTAACACTTCTCTTTCATATAATCTCCGAAATTAAAGGCGCCGACACCTCTGGTTTGCACATAATTAGAGTTCATATATCTGAATGATACAAGAATACCATATCATCTGTTCAAGCATCCTTTTTACTTGGCTGAACTTCATAAGGTTACTTCGTACATAAAACTTCTTAATCACACACGAGGGACTAGCAGTATAGGGAAACGTGCTTCTTTTATTACATCGTCAACAACATTCCGATTTTTATGATGTAGTACATGTCGACATCTTTACCTCGTTTAGGTATGGACAGACGGGGCCTCCTTCTTATGAAGATCGACTGTAGAACTTGTCAACACGTCATCAGCCAAGCTGAGACCTAAGGGTCATGTATCATTCTCATGAAGTGATACCAGGATGAGAGAAAGCGATGAGCAGTCAGCAGGGACTATTCTCGGCGGTCTCGATCACATTAGAAACAATAGACCCGAGTAATTGGGCTCGATGGGTGACTCTCCGAGACACACCGCGCGTCTACCACGATGCCTGGTGTCGGTCCGAGAGACGACTAAAAACAGGACCCGTTACGTTGATATTATGGTTATTTGACTTACTTGACTGCATGCGGTGTTGCCTGAGACACGGATATGAAAACAGATTAAACCAAACGTAGGCGGAAATAAAAGTTATCCAACACCAAAAAAGAAAGAAAGAAAAAAAAAAAGGACTAAACACAACGGTCAAGGATTATTCCGGCAGCAGAACTGGAACATGAAATCAAACGAAGACAGATGAGGTGTATCACTCCCTATATAAGTACAGTTCGAGAATAACGTTGGTATTCCAATAAAGTATTCCGATCTTATCATGCAGCAACATGTTGCGATGACAAGATAATGCTCCAAGAAACACAGTCAGTGGGAACGTCGAAGGCGTCCAGCGTCATGAAGAATACGGGCCTGTTTGCGACGCTACAGCTCGCACTCATGTCTACAGAAAGCAATCTGTTATTAGCAGACAATAAATAAACAGTTTTCAAGAAGGCTGTAGCTCGTATCCACGTTTAAATTAATCAGTCTCCTCGTCAACACATATACAGTTATTCATAAACGCTAACGATGAATCTCACCGACTGATCCAATAGTAAATCTTTTCGTATATTGGTAATACCACAGAATATTTTAAATTGTTAAGGCTAACAGTAACATGCGGGCCTGAAGTCAAATTAATAGGCCTTGCCTTTCACACTATTGAGCTTTATCGCTGAATACCGCAAACCGACGTATCGTTTCAGATAAAGCGCTCTATAAAATGACACTAAAGTACAAGTAGACGTCCGTTTATCACACTAGGCGTGAACAATGCAGAGAACGAAGATAGAATGAATGGACGAAGCAGTTGAAGTTGTAATGTTATATCCCTCTTGTCTGTATTTCCTTCCTTCCTTCCTTGGTCCGAATGAAAATAAGCACATTCTCTCATAGTGATATTCACCATGTCTCCAAGATATCCCAAGTCAATGCGATCAAGCTGAGCACAGGATTAAGAGAAGAACTATAACACGGCGTGATTTATAAATCAGTTCAATGCTACAGAGTAGAATAAGTTTCCGATTAGTCAGCAACGTCTAGCTCCAGAAGTAGGAAAAAAAAATGATTGCCAAGAGCCGCCAGCTGCGAGCGCCCCAAGGAGTAGAGTGCCCCTCTCCAGGCATCACCAACATTCACCAGTGTTATGAGAGAAACACATGGATGCGAGAGCTCGACTGGTGGTAGCGGTGGCGATGGTGATGATGGAATATGGACTGGTAATGAGGGAAAAAGTTGGCCGTAGTTCGCAGTCTCCCGCGCGTCACAGTTTCCCATGTCTTGTGCGAGGTCCAACGGAGGGAGAAAAGACATAGGGGGTGTGGCTAAGGGACAATGCCCATAAAAGAGCGCAGCTGGCAGAGCCTGTGCCGTGAATGCGAGGTCAATGACGAAAAGCCCGACTAGCACCGTTCGAGTTAACAAATCAAGGTCGTGTTTCGAAAGCTGTGAATGCACATCAAAACTAATTTAAAGGGAAATCCAACCTTAATAGCAAGTTGCTTTGAAAGAAAGAGGAAAAATCAGAGAAGCAGATTGGTGAAAGTTTGAACGAAATTGGACAAGCAATAAGAAAGTTATGAATTTTTGAAAGTTGTAATCACTATGCATATGGGAATTTCAAATTGGCCGAATAGGTAATGTCATTGTGATGTAGCTGTGGACAACTCCCCCATTCGCTCTAACACACAAAATGACTAAAATGTCACCTTTTTTCAAAATGCATAACTCAGTAGGATCTTTTCATTCATGAGGACCTATAACAATATGTTATCTCCAATATATTTTGAGTACTGCCCCAAGGGTAAAAGCGCCTCGAAGAAAACCGCAAATTAATGATATTTTTGTGTACGACAAATGGGAGAGTTGTCCACAAAAATGTCACAACTGACTCAACAAATTGCCAATTTGAGATTCGCATAGATGTAGTGATCTCATTTTTGAAACATCTATAACTTTCTTAGTCCTTGTCAGATTTCTTTCAATCTTTCACCATCCTGTTTTTCTTATTTTTCTGCTTTCACACAAATCATCTTATTATCAAGGTTGAATTGCCCTTTAAAGACGAATTGAATCGACTTCTGGTCTTGCGAGTACATTGCGCAAGAAAATATCTGGAAGCACTTGGGAAAGGTTTATCACGTAGTACATAAGAATTGATGTATACTGCGAGGTTTATGGAATCATCAAAATAATAAGCAAAACTGTCTTTTTTCTGAACATCACATGCACTGCCTACAGATAAGGGAACTTCACACATATGACTTGTGACATGAAAGTTTGGTCCTAACATTACAGCCGTCTCTTGGTATATCATGAATACGAGAGCATAATGAAGGGCAATCCTTTTTAGGGAACATTATTCTTCAAGACTAGAATAAAAATAATGAGAAAGCTCACAAACTATTTCTCACCTTTACCAGAACAAACCCTTCTCTTTAAGGAGATATAACTAGGGAGGTGGTACCACTATTGCATCTGTATACTGTACATGCAGTTAAGTATCAAACATACAGAACTTCAATGGAGTCGGTCTCCAAGTGCAGTGGCGGGTCCAGTATTTTGAAAATAACAGGGGCGTGTGCCTCCGCCTCACCCATAAGTATACCATTGTACACGGGATTATGGGAGTTGATGACTTAAATGGAGTTGATAATGTTAATGAAGTTGACAAGATATGGAGCTGACCCATATCTAGAAGGGGGGGGGGGGGGAGCGAACAATAAAAATGCTTGCTATTGGAGTTGGAAAACACATTAAGGGGGTTTTCGCCTCTTGCGCCCCTCTGGATCGCCATTTACTAGTGCGTCACGCACATCCAAGTGTTAATGATTAGACAAGTAGGAAGGACCTATTCAAACATTAGTGTCTATGATCTAATCGCAAGGACTGTTATATTTCACTCTCAGATGTAATAATACTACTTAGTTACATGACTCTGTAATGCAGTATTTCGAAAAGACAAGTAGTGGGCTACGTGACTGTAGGCCTATATCCAATAACACTGCCACTACCTTGCAATCAACTATTTGATCCATGCAAGAGAGATGAATTCGGTATTGAAATAACCATTTTGTAGTCATAATAGCCAAAATCGTCGAGTTCAGAGGCCATCTTTTATAATCAGTTCAAAATAGCCGCAATGCGTCAATGCTTCAACAACCGACGCGTGTAAACTCGTTTTTCATTGAGTATCCAGTATTATTCATTTGTCCTTTAATATTTCCCCCTCTATCAGAAATATACAAGGAATAGCAAAATAAAAACGCATATTCATGTCCCTTTAAAAATGGGACAATCGCCGTGGAGTGTCTTGAATAAACATCTGTTGACCTCACAATGGGTACAAAACAAAAGGTCGTGTTCCAGGAGTCAGCATAATTCAAGTGTTTCTTGAAATCTCTCCTCGCATGGTGCTAGAAGTCATCACCAACAATAACAAATCAAAACAAATTCATATCTTGATGACAATCACATCATTGTTCCCGTGTGAGTATATTTTGAAATGAAATGCGTGCTTGTTTATTATCAAAATGAAAGGACCTCCATCGTAATTCAGCAGCCGTTTTTTCCACCTGGAAATTCTAATAGTTTCTTTATTTATTCAAGAAGTGACGAGGCCATCCAGGAGTAAACCAGAAAAGTATGGGTAGTGATAATGTTTTGTACGGTTTGAATTAGTCATGCATTGATATCGAGCGTTATTCGTACCGCTCTATAAATATAGTTGAACCTCGTTATACAGAACACTGTTATAACGAACTCTCAGAATATAATAAGGTTGCTTGTCCCACTTCTTTGTATTCTATTGGTTGTTTTTAACTCTTTTATAACAAGGTCTCGATATAATGAGGTAATTTCTTGGTCCCAGGGAATCTGTAATATTAAATTATTATTGTTGAATTGTCACTTGCTCAATTCCCCCTCCAACTTTTTATTTTGTTTTTGTTTGCTAGTAAAACGTTCAGGTATTTTCCTCCGCACATTCTGAAGCCAAATGCTTTCATGGCCATTTAAAAATGGTTGAATAGTAAATTTGCAGTACAGTATAACAATGTTCCTTATCGTCATTAAGTACTTCACATCCTTCCTTTTTTCAAGAATAAAAATAATCTAACCATGACCTCGGTGCTATTTGGTTCGATGCCAGGCTATACCTTGATAAAATACTTTTGCAATCAATTTTATGCAACATTATTGTATTAATACCTCCTCCACTATATTTATCTGTCCCACTTCCTCGCCTTCTCTTCTCTCTCTCTCTCTCTCTCTCTCCCTACATCTCCCTCTTCCCCTTCCCTCTCTCTATAGATGTATATCTTTCTCTACTGTATACACCTATTTCCCCTTCCCTCGTTTTTCTATCAATGGAGCTTTGTGGTAGGGTCCATGATCTATCTGTCTGGCTGCCTCCCTGCCTGCCCGCCTACTTCTCTCTCTCTTTCTCTTCTTGTCCTCATAATGTTGTTCCATTTTTGCGGCACATGTTCGGATGTTGGCCCTTATATGGAAATGTTGGTTAAACAATGTAAGTTAACCCCCCCCCCCCCCACAATACTCGGTATGTGGTCCATCACATTAAAGATAAAAGTTGCATTTTGGTCAAGCGGATATATTGTGAAAGCAACAGTGTACTGTCAGGAAGAGATAGGAAAAAATTGATCATGTATTACGTAAGAATTGGTGTATACTGCAAGGTATTGGAATCATCAAAATGGTCAGAAATCGACTCAAACAGAAATGGGTAGGCAGACATGGTAGATATGGGGTATCCTCACTCTTGTGGCATGAAAGTGGGGTCCAAACTATCGATGTATTTCTCGTCATTATTTGAATATTCGAATCCGAGGGCAGTCTACCGGAAGGGAAATTCTTACAAACTGACAAAGAAAGAAAGAATGAGAAAACTCACAAGCTATTTTTCATCTTAACCAGAATTCAGATTTTTTCTTCAACTTAACGAAGAACAGTAACTGTATCATATTCAATCGACGGATGATTCAAATGAGAGGAAATCAGTCGCACGATGGCCACTACCTGTACATAGTCTCTCTCTCAGACCTTCTCCAGAAAAAAAGATGCCATTATGAGCCCAACATGCACAAGTGCCCCATTACCAGGGGGGGGGGGGGGGGGCAAACAAAGCGCGACGGCGGGCATGCGCACATGAGCCAAGAAGATTCACCAGGGGCGATTAGCTAATACTCCTCCTTGGTACATTATAACATACTTTATTGAGGGAGAGGCCGCTGCCCTCAAATACCATCTTCAGTCCTCCCTTTTCTGGTTGCACGGCCAATGCAATATTCACCTTCTTAATTTTGGGTAAGATTGGGTAAGAAGCACTTATAGGCCCTTGCCTATGTGGGGCTGTGTCCAACATTCACTGTTGCAGCAGTCAAAAACAGGCAACAAAATTGCTCTAAGCAAGATTTAATTTTCTTAAATTTGCTAGATTACCTGATTCAGGGACTCTTCAGTGTTCAACTCTTACTGTGCCACAAATTTGGGGATTCAGAATTGAAAGTGAAATTTTAAATAATGATTTTCCTCTCATGTATGAAATGATCTAGACTGGGAAAAGGCCTGCTGATACACACAAAAGCTATTGAAGCCTATTCACCTGTAAAAGCTAGTCTAAAGTACAAGGTTATCTTCAGATAGGCTTGTACATGTATAAGTGAGTAAGAAGAGTACTTTTATTATTAATGTAATTTCGATTTTTGTGTATACGTGGAGCTAATTGGTCTCGCGGAATTAGACACCTATTTCCCCTCCCCTCGTTTTTCTATCAATGGACCTTTGTGGTAGGGTCCATGATCTATCTGTCTGGCTGCCTCCCTGCCTGCCCGCCTACTTCTTGTCCTCATGATGTTGTTCCATTTTTGCGGCACATGTTCGGATGTGGGCCCTATATGGAAATGTTGTGCACATGTTTTGTGGAACTGGGACCCATGTGCGGTTCCAAGAATCAAACAACCATATCCGGTTCAACGTCAGAGTCAGACCAAGGAGGTGCCTGGTACATATACCTCCTTGGTCAGACTCCACCACAACTAGACAATATTTTTTGAACTCAGATATTTTTTTTTTTTCGGGGGAGGGGTCACATTTGAAATCAACGCTCTGGTTAAAAACTAATTTGTGCCACATTCCCCGACTAAATTACAAGATAATGCGTTTCACTAAGACAGACCGATAGATATTCCCTTTTCACTAAAAAGTTTATAAAGAGTGAGTGCCTCCGTGTATGTATGTATATATATATATATATATATATATATATATATATATATATATATAGTAAAAAGTGTATGTATAATACGCGCTGTGATTGGTTAGATTCGCATCACGTGACGTGCAAAAATTTTGTTTTAGTGCACGATCGTGCACTATAACTTTGATTTTTGCACGGGGAATCCCGTGTTAAATGAATACGGGATGAGTCATTTGTTTACAATTGCTATTTCATCGTTCTCAGCATTCGTTTTCAAGTTTTTGGAGTTCAGAGAGTTACACATCATTGGAAAGCTAACGTTTGGAGATCATTTTGTGAGATAAGCAACTTTTGTAGAGTAAGGAAATCAGCAGTAGATCTAGACTGTAAGTTCATAGACCTAGATCTAGGGGTCTATTCACTTTAACAATTAGTTATGTTCTATGTATGCACCATTACTGGACTGTATGAACTCCAAATACAAAATTATCCCTCGTGCAGGTCTATTTCACCCCGGCCTGCGGCCTCGGTGAAACAAAACTGCACTCGGGATAATTTAGTATTTGTCGTGCACATAATCCAGTATAGTGCATGATAGACCATGCACTATGGTCTTCCATATAGACCATGCACTATATGTATATGCTATGCGCTATGTATATATAATTCCCATTTAGATATGACAACATTGCTAAACATTCCTACACCCTAAACAGTCCTTCTTCCTCCACCTCACAAAATATACAGGTCATACTGTTGCTGTCAAAATTGTAGATTTGAAGGAAATTTCGAATTTACTTTTTTCTATTTCAGACATGATTTAGCGGTTATGTAAAGCCCCTTTCACAATTGGTCTGCGACCGTTTGCGACCATTTGATCGCACGACAGGCTGCAACAGGCTTCAATCGCCACCGATCTCATCAGGTTGCAGAAAGGCATTCACAAATGCAACAGCGGTCGTAAAACAAAAGCGACTAGAAGAGACCGTTGCACGAGTAAGTCGCATTTGCTCGCATATGCTCGTGCGAGTGGTCTTGCGTTCACATGCGAGAGTTGCACGAGTGATTGCGAGTGGCTTGACGCCAATCACAATATTCGCACGATCGATTGCATGGTCGTGCGAGTGGATGTGAGACCATGCGATCGCTTGTGCGATTGAATGAGACCGGTGCAAGTGGTCGTGAGAGTATTCGTGCGAGTGGCGTGGGGTATAAAAAACCCCTCGACAATTGACCGGTAGTCAGTTTCAAGTTGGCCTTCTTAATAGTCAAGATGCCAAAGAAGAAAGTTAAAAAGAAGAGAAAGTTGTTAGAGGACGGTCCTGTGGCAGAGGATCATCTCCATAGTCCCCCTATATATACCCCCGAGGAATAGTCGCATACAGTCTCATACAGTCGTGCAACGGTAGTACAACGTTGTAAGATGTGCTGCGATCGGTCGTGCAACAGTCTCATGGTCTTAGCACAATTGCACCTATTCGCAAGACTGGTCGCTATAGGTCGCTAGCGCACGTGCGAGTGTTGCACGACCTCCAGCCCACCCACTGCGACTATTGTGTCGTGCGAACTCTCGCATCTAATCGTGCAACGTTGTGCAACACTCATACGAGAATCGCGTGACTAGTCGTACGACCTAATGCGAGTGAATCGATCGCATCTGGTCGTGGCTGGATTTTGAGCATGTTCAAAGTTCAGATGCGACCAGTCACGACCGCCTCAGGTTCGTGCGACCGCCTGCAACGACTGCGAGTGGTCGCAAGACACCAAGCGATCGGTCGTGCAACACCCCGAAAAATCTGTTGCAGGCGGTCGCAA
The DNA here is from genome assembly GCA_025618425.1 of Heliocidaris tuberculata. Classification (NCBI taxonomy): domain Eukaryota; kingdom Metazoa; phylum Echinodermata; class Echinoidea; order Camarodonta; family Echinometridae; genus Heliocidaris; species Heliocidaris tuberculata. The sequence goes on from CM046846.1 coordinate 13,819,523, forward strand.
ACTGGTCGCAGACCAATTGTGAAAGGATTTAGCGGCTTAAATAATACCGACGAGGTGAAACGTTTCGCGCCCTTGTGTACACAGGTGGCACGGTATTCATCTCATACACAAAATAATGGGCACCTACCACCATGCCCTAGTTACGAAAGAAGGATAAAATTACAAGGTAAAAAAGATGCATGGCAGTTGGCACAGGACAATAGGGCAGTTTTTACCGATACTAACCTCAAAATTTGAGAAGATATTATCCATGCTTTCACTGAATGTATTCTAAACAAATCTTTCCTTACGCATGTTAAAAATATATTGCAAGAAGTATACAATGTCCAAATAACCAAGATTAGCATCTTGCACTTACTAAAAATAGAAGGTAATTGCCAATCTAATTTATTTCTGACCATAGCTTTCTGGAGCTTATATAAAGTTATTTTGGAACGCAATAAAAGTGGAAAAGATAGGAGAGATTTTGTACTGAAACATGTTTTTGAAAGAGAAATCAGAAAAAGAATAGAGATACAATATAGCAGAAAGGAAAAAATACAAACAAAGAAAAACGATGAATTACCAAAGGAATTGTTGAAGTTCATTTGAATGTGTAATTTGTGTAGATTTGAAAGAGATATCAGAAAGAAGAAAAAAAAGAAAAAAAGAATAGGAATATAAGGAGCAGAAGGGAAAGAATACAAACAAAAAGGGGGAAAAATGAATTACCAAAGGATTTGTTGTAGTTTATTGGAAAATGTAACACGATATGTGTAAGTCGATTTCAGTTTTGTAATTATCTTTTGTGTCATTTATGTATGATTAATGTTATACTGAGTTGTAAACTTTGAATGTAAAATAAATCCTCTAACGAGGCAAAGAAAAAAAAAAAAACCCCTCAAAATTGGCATTCTTTCGATCAACAAAAGGGCATTTTTGTTCATATGATAGGTCTACCGCCCTTCATAGACCTGTCAGTGACTGGTAGGGCATTAATCTCATCACCATGTTCCCTCGGAGAGAACTTTAAGCCGTCGGTCTGCTGGTTGCTTACTTACAATCATAGGCCTACACATGCTTTTTAGCAGTCGGGCAAAATTAACCAACACACATGAGCTTGCCTGATCAGGAAAATAAGGAATACACAGGGACGTTTCTGCATGAAATAATTATGTCGGTAGAGGGCGGTACGGCATAACAACTTTAATGCGACAATGATTTCCGTAACTTCATAACCCGGGTCGTGGCTACCCAGGACACCAAGTTATTTTTTTATTTTTTTTTTCAATAAATTTTTGATAACAGGGGAAAGCAGATTTCCATTGTTTACCAGACATAGGGAAAATATTTAAGGTATATAATAAAGGATGTGTCAGGCGACTGGCACATAAATTTAGACGTTGATTCAGCCCTAAAGGCGCCTCAGGAGGAAAGTAACCCTTTCGAAAATTTCCCTTTGTCATACATGCTGCCTGTGTCGTGCACACTTTTTTTTTACAATTATGTTACTCTGATGCTTACAAGTGTTAAAACGTTACCCCTCCCCTACAATTATGTTACTCTGATGCTTACAAATGTTAAAACGTTACCCCTCCCCCCTCATATCAATGTTTCCTTACTTTTCCCAGTTGATTTCATCTCACTTTACCTAAGGTGATAACGAGCTGACGATGGAGGAGCTACAAATCCTTTACTACTGGTTAACGGTTCAAGGGCCCGTTGCACAAAACTTGCGTTTAATCGCAACTCCTAAAAATCAAACGCAAGTCCTTAATGCGCACTTCTGATTGGCTAAAAATAAAGTTGCGTTTGATTTTCCTGAGTTGCGTTTAAACGCAAGTTTTGTGCAACGGGCCCCAAGAGAATTAAGGTTTCATCTAGAGTTTTGTAATTTATGAGCTTTCTCATTCTTGTATGTCGATGGAAAAGTGCATCATGGTAGAATTTTTTTTACAATATGTTACTCTGATGCTTACAAGGGGCTTAGTGTTAAATCGTTACCCCTCCCCCTCATATCAATGTTTCTTTACTTTTCCCTTTTGATTTTCATCTCGTTTTACCTAAAATGATAAACCGCTGACGATGGAAGCTACGAATCCTTTTAGGTGGGTTTTCACGGGCACTCGAACGTTTTGCGAAGGATGAGAATGTCCAACATTCGCATTATGCTCCAAAAGTTCGTTAACTTGCGCGGGGTTCGGAAGCGTCGCCAATTGTTCATTTTTAGTTCGACAGAATTTCAAAAAAGTTTGAAATTTCTTGCGAACGTTTCCCGCATCCCGCGAACCATCGACAACGCTTCCGAACCTCCGCGCAAATTAGACGAACTTTTGGAGCATGAAATGCGAATGGTGGACTTTGCCATTTTTTCGACATTCGCATCCTTTGCAAAACGTTCGCGTGGCCGTGAAAACCCACCTTTACAAGAGCATTGAGGTTTGATCTTGAGTTCTGTAATTTGTGAGCTTTCTCATTCTTGTATGTCGATGGAAAAGGGTATCAAACTATCCATATGTATTGTACACAAAATTTCATATTTTCCCCATTTTCTCTCAAGGTGCAGGCCGTGCAGCTTGTCTCCTTCTTAGCTCAAGATATATCATGGGAAAATGCATTTGACACAACATTTGTTGATTTCACAAAAAGACAAGCAGCATCTTTAGAGATAATGGAGAAAATATGAAATTTTATGTACAAAACATATGAAGAGTTGCACTACTAAACCTGTCACTTTGAAGCAACATTGCCAATTTGAGGATCGCCATAGAAAGTAAATTGAGACTTTTCAAACTTTTCAAACTTTTTCATTTCGTAACCGATTTTGATGAAACCTTTTTAAAGTTGCTTCTCTCTATCCTCTCTTTTCATTAAAATGGATATTTCCCCAGGGTTTCATTCTCCTTTAATGTGTTTAATAATATAATTTTCATAGGTTTTTGTACTGCATCCGAAGTTGATTAAATGCATGCCTTATCTCCGAGTGCCTGGGGACGGACTATCATTTTCATTCGCCTGTCGCGGGTGGCTTGCATCGGTGCACATGGTCGAGAATTTCTTGATCAATGTTGTCACTTGCAATTAAAATCCTTTTTCTTCCTTTACAATTGCTATTAAACATTATATACAATTTATATTGTTGTATGAAATTTGTCATTTCAATTTGTGAATAACTTTAATAATAATATATAATATATAACATTTTTATAGCGCTCAATACAAAAGTTCCCAAGCGCTTTACAAAGTAAATTTCTTAAAATATACCGAAGTACCTCAAATAAAATTATGAAGCATAGCCTAAAAAATAAGTAATTTACGTGAAAAATTAAGCATACGAAATAACTTAAAGTATTAACAATAATTAAATTGAAAAAATTACATCATTAACCCTTTCGAGACAATTGACCACATTTTGTGGTTTGGCTCAATAACTTTTGATTCAGAGTCCTGAAAAATATACCAGATACATGAGTAGAAAGAGCAAAAATTTCTGCACACACTATGTCTATTTTTGTTACATGACCATATTGCGTTTGATCCCAGGAATTTTACAAAGGACAAGAAGCTTTAAAATCCTTAAATTGGCAACACATTGAGAGGTTCAAAATCCTTGTTTTTTATCAAAATTGGCAACTTTTTCAACTTTTCGCCAATTCTTTTAACCATGTATATTGTTTTCAAAGACATTACCCCTTATCACAATCTTGTAGTACTAAAAGAAAAATATTATTGTTGCCAATTTAAAGAACAAAATGTGATCAATTTAGCCCTGAAATAATTCCTGTCCTGAAAGGGTTAATGTAAAAATTACTACACATAGCCTTAAAAAGAATAAGAGACAAACCATTATAGAAAGATGAAAATAAACAATCAGACCAGCAGAATGAAACTGAGACAATTTTGTTATGTTCTTGTAAATAGTTTTGAAAAAAGCAGATATTTTGTGGAAAGAAATGATCCGTGAACCTTGAACATTATTGTGTAAATCAGCACGTACCAGCGAAGAGCGCTCCTTGGTGTCAGAAATGACGTACTTCTGGAAAGAGAGGAAACATGTCACAAGAAGAAAACAATCCAAGCGATCATTCACAGAAAAGTGACAGGAGTGTCAATGAAACCCCTTGACCAAGAATAGAAAATGAGAGGAAGCGGCTGCTTAGTCTACGGAAACAAGTGCAGTAGAAAGAAAAAAAGAAGAAAAGGAAAAAAATAAAACACCGGGAAATTGCCGGCTTTACAATGTACTAGCCAGTATCTAGTGAAATCATTGTAGTTTAGTTTGTACAAAATATTGGTTAAACAATGTAAGTTAAAAAAACCCCACAATACTCGGTATGTGGTCCATCACATTAAAGATAAAAGTTGCATTTTGGTCAAGCGGATATATTGTGAAAGCAACAGTGTACTGTCAGGAAGAGATAGGAAAAGATTAATCATGTATTACGTAAGAATTGGTGTATACTGCAAGGTTATTGGAATCATCAAAATGGTAAGAAATCGACTCAATCTTGCCGAAAGTCACTTGGTCACATGCACTGCACACAGAAATGGGTAGGCAGACATGGTAGATATGGGGTCTCTTGTGGCATGAAAGTGGGGTCCAAACTATCGATGTATTTCTCGTCATTATTTGAATATTCGAATCCGAGGGCAGTCTACCTGAAGGGCAGTCTACCTGAAGGGCAATTCTTACAAACTGACAAAGAAAGAATGAAAAAACTCACAAGCTATTTTTCATCTCTACCAGAATTCAGATTTGTTCTTCAACTGAACGAAGAACAGTAACTCTATCACATTCAATCGACGGATGATTCAAATGAGAGAAAATCAGTCGCACGATGGCCACTACCTGTACATAGACTCTCTCTCAGACCTTCTCCAGAAAAAAAGGTGCCATTATGAGCCCAACATGCACAAGTGCCCCATTACCAGGGGGGCAAACAAAGCGCGACGGCGGGATGCGCACATGAGCCAAGAAGATTCACCAGGGGCGGGTAGCTAATACTCCTTCTTGGTACATTATAACATACTTTATTGAGGGGGAGGCCGCTGCCCTCAAATCCCCTCTCCAATCCTTCCTTTTCTGGTTGCACGGCCAATGCAATATTCACCTTCTTAATTTTGGGTAAGATTGGGTAAGAAGCACTTATAGGCCCTTGCCTATGTGGGACTGTGTCCAACATTCACTGTTGCAGCAGTCAAAAACAGGCAACAAAATTGCTCTAAGCAAGATTTAATTTTCTTAAATTTGCTAAATTACCTGATTCAGGGACTCTTCAACTCTTACTGTGCCACAAATTTGGGGATTCAGAATTGAAAGTGAAATTTTAAATAATGATTTTCCTCTCATGTATGAATGATCTAGACTGGGAAAAGGCCTGCTGATACACACAAACGCTATTGAAGCCTATTCACCTGTAAAAGCTAGTCTGAAGTACAAGGTTGTCTTCAGATAGGCTTGTACATGTATAAGTGAGTAAGAAGAGTACTTTTATTATTAATGTAATTTCGATTTTTGTGTATACGTGGAGCTAATGACAAATATCGTGTTCAGACCAACAGCCACCCCCCCCCAAAAAAAAAAATGGATATTATTTTCTCAGTATATTTTCTTGACAAAAATGCATGGCACATTATTACTACTGCTATACTACTAATAAGGTTGTAGCCTTACTTCGAAGCAAAGTGAGTTATACATAGCCTGTGAGTTTCACTTTCAGCTCCCGAAATACAATTATTAAATTAAATTCAATTCGTTTTTTTTTTCCTCAATCATTAGAAATTACAAACAAAAACAAAATATTTCTTTCTTGTACAATAATAACCAGGGGCGGATCCAGGAATTCGTATAAGGGGGGGGGGGGGCACACAAATGCAGGATTGTCAACTTTGGGAAACTGCTTGGAGGGAGACCCATATTTTTTTGGTCTCTCGCCAGCTCTCCAAAAGTCGCTCAGTGGGGGGGGGGGGGGGTTATGGGGTCCAGTTCCCCTCCATAATTCTCTGACAAGCAAAAAAAAAAAAAAAAAAAAAAAAAAAAAGTTTTCTGCTCGAAAAGGGGGGGGGGGGCACATTGCATTGTTTTCCCTCAAAAGGGGGGGGGGGCACGGGCCGGGATTGCCCCCCCCCCCTGGATCCGCCACTGATAACAACGATAAAGAAAAGGAAACTAACTAAAAAGCAGAGCTTGTAATTGGTGCAGAATCTCGATTATAAAACTACCACCCCCTAGGCAATATAGTAGGGCATTCCCACTAAATACATATCGTATGCCACATGCTCATCAAGAGAGGAGAGAGCCCAGTAGTCTGAGAACCAGACTAAATCAAACGCATTAATTGGTACGAATAGGTCAGTCAACAAGGGAGATTGTCTCTGCAGTGTCGAGAGGAAATATTGAGAAATAAATTACCCTTTCCGTTCGACCACTAAATGTGAAACAATCAGACAATATGAAAGACAGAAATGATGCACGTATCTTAAAATAACACAACCAGATAACGGTAACGTCATCTATGATCTAAACGTCATTTAAAAAAAATATAGGTCAGGATTGTTCTCTTTTCATTGGAACAAAGCGCTTGCTTGAGTTTTAAAGTGATATAAATAGACACAGTTCTCACATATATTATTTCAGTCTACACCAGATTTTTTTTTAAAGCAACCCTGTATCTTGAAAATTTGAATTCACTAAATATGACGAACATTTCAGAAAGCTTGTCAGACAATTTAGAACTAAATCAAGTTTCACATCAAGGACAAAGGGTAAAACCAGGGAATTAGTTACATTTCCCTGGCAAAACCATAACGCACACATGTGCTACCATGAGGCAATGTAATAAACATCTCGAGAAGACAATCCATGTGGATGTTGTTTTGACAGATCATTAATTTTACTGTCGGCTGGTTGATCCCAGCATTGATTTATCCATTCATAGATTATCGATTTCCATGACGATCTTCATTGCCTCCCCAATACTGTATTATTGCCCCGGCTGTTATTAGGCTGTCACACAACTGCTCTAGCATCCAAGACATTCCTTCCTATAGTATCCTATCAGGCACACACTTGCCATGCTTGCGACGCTTACATCCGGGAGGAGAGTGGCAAATTTAGATTGATGCCTTACCGGAGGACATTGCATTTGATTTGAAGAAAAAAATGTAATAACATTTTTTTTTCCACATTCCAGTGCATGACTGACTTTATACATGATACTGAATTCCACCTAAACTTCCGAAGTATTCTCGATATCTAAACCGTAACCTGGGACTACAGGGCTCTTCAGTTGTCAGAAGGCACTGATGTATATAACGACAGTCGAGACTGGTCTCTGGCATTTTTGATACATGTATTTATTTCTTGGACTTGACCCAGTACAAGTAAATGTACCTCCCCATCCAATTTATCCCCAAGTCTCAAATTATTTTAGGGACCCAGATCTCAACTAAATATCGGTTAGAAGTGAAACCACATTGTACGCAGGCAAGACTTTCTCCATTCTCCACACCTGTTTTCCTTCTGTGTGTCCCCCGCAGTCTCGCAGATGACATCGAATGGATGGTTATTCAGCTTTTTAAAAAAGAAGGAAAAGAATTACATTTTGTTTGGTTGTACAGCATAAATGGATGAAATCCCTGTAGGGGTTGTTTACACAGAAAACAGGGAAATCCGTAGAAAATTCAAAACATACATGCGATCATCTCAGGCGGACCTTAGTGAAATTGAAGATATGATTTCCTTTATTCCTTGATAAAATAATTATTATTCAAAAAAATATGCTCATTGCAAATTTATAAACAAATAAACATATCAGAGTACATGTGTCATCCTCGCCCACAGTCAAAATATGCAGAATTACAGCTACAGGATAGGTGTATATGCACTAATATGCAATCAAGAAGATCTAAGAATTAAAAAAAGATTTAATATGGAGAAAACAGAGGTCAACATAATTATGCCCATAGGTATAGTAAGGTCCAAATCGGTTCGTCTTTTTAAACTGTAAAACACGTCGATGATTAGAGTATCTGCCAAGTAGGCTTTATGCCAAGGCAAAGGGTTCTTCTTCAGTTACTGTGGTAGGACAAAGCCCTGTACATGTATTTGTTTTCCTTATCCAAATTTTAACTCCAAAACCCCTAAATGTGAAGGGGGAAAAATAAAACAAGGGCCTCATGAAACACCGGCTTGAAGTTCTATTCCGGACCCCTGAGAATCAATACGTATGAGGCACTGCAGTATCATTTCTATTTTATCATTTCATGTTATTCAGTTCTAAAATGAAGAACAAATGCATTGTGTATTATGGAGTGTAGGCGACCGGTAGCCCTGGTATACTTCACCGAGTAAGAAAAGCAAATTAAAGCCAAGCAGGCATGGAGCTCCAAGATAAGCAGAGGCCTTAATTGAGTCTGAGAGTCTTTGCAATAGTACCTGGTGTTGTAGAAGAACAAGAAAGAGGAAAAAAATATGGGGAAAAAACTGTAAAAAGTGTAGAGAGAGAGAGAGAGAGAGAGGGGGGGGGGGGGGAGGCAGAGATGTATTAAAGATAAAGTTGAGTTCTATAGTCATGCGATAACATTGTGAAAGAAACTGTCTCAAAGCAAATGGGAAAGGTTGATTATATAGCACATAAGAATTTGTGTATGCTGTAAGGTTTTGGAATCACCAAAATGATAAGAAATTAACTCAATCCTGCTAAGAGTCACATACATTTCAGTTCACAAAGAAATGTGTATATGGGACTATAGACAAATGTTCGGCCAGAACATTTGAGCTGTTTCTTGTAATATTTTGAATGTGAGGGCATTGAAGAGCAATCTTTTTTCAGGGGACATTTCTACTATGATAATCTTCCAAATTAATATAAAAAGAATTAGAAGGCTCACAAATTATTTTTAACCTTTCCAAGAAGTCAACCTTCTTATCTTTAAAGAAGGAAATTCACAGTGTTTTATGTAGAATCCTGTAGGCCCCTAGTATATAGATAGGATTTTTACGGGTTATGAAAGGCGATCGTGTTCTTTATGGGTATTTGTTAGCAAGACTGCTGCCAGTCTTTTTTTTTTTTCTCCGTAACTTTTGTTTTCAAAATGAAATTTAAGGCGAATGGCAGATCCCATAGCCTGGCTGTACAACTAGCCTCTGGAAGTAAGTCGTAACCACAATCCTGTTCAACGGAATTCTCATGCGTCAGTCCGACTGGTAAATGAGGAAGTCGTCGAGATAAGTGGGTAACCATACATCCCCTTGCTTCCTTGGAATATACCTATATACTATAGGCCTCCCTCTTTCTACATGCGTACCAACTGACCTAGAAATCATAGTAAAAAGTCATGCGAATCAATGCCATACACTGTTAAAATTTGTTGTATAATACCCATGAATATGTCTTGCGCGCCTTGTCACAAATTGTTAAGACGAGGTCACTAACGAAAAATAAGCTGGCAAAAATAATTTATACTGTAGTTTTCATGGCAGTTCCAAACTTACAGAGACCAGAATTGAAATTACTGGAAATAAAAGTAAGATGGTGCATTGCTGATCATAATACATCGCGCCATTTACTTCCAATACCATGACCATGTAGGCTTTCCTCACTTATGAAAATGAAACCTATCTAAGTTTTCAACAATTTCACCTTGTCCTAATCAAAATCTAATCGTATATGTATGTAACTATTAATTTTGTAAACTATCTGCAAAAGGAGGATCACAAGGAGAGAGAAAGAGAAAGAGAGAGAGAGAGAGACAAAATCGTTCTACACAAAGACATAATTATTTCTGATGGCCTGGAGGAGGGGCTGGATGCAAACTACACTGAGGAGATGGAAGGTATGCCCTCATTTTGTAGCCGATCGATTCAACATTTCCTTGTCGAATCCTCGGTCGAATGTCGTTCCCAATAATTATATGTTCCCTGATGATTTTAAAGGTAAACATACCCTGTCAGATGTATGGTGCTGAAAGTCAAGCTAGTTCTAAGACAGAGTCTGGAGAAGATTGTCAAACAAGGAACCCAGCTTCTTAAAGGGGAAGTTCACCACGAAGATCACTTGAGTTTAAAAAATGCAGAAAAAATAAAGAAAAATATTGGCAAAAGTTTGGAGAAAATCCGTTAAAGAATAACGGAGTTATGGACTTTTGAAGTTTTGATTTTGTGACGTCACATGCGAGCAGCTCCTCCATTATGTAATGTGATAAATATTCCATAAAATACAGTTTTCTCAGAAAATTTAGAATATTTTCGTCTGTGCATTTGATATATTGTCAGAAATGCTATTCAATACTAGATTCTGAAAAGAAACAATATTAATTTATCGTGGAACGTAAAAAAAATGCGAATATATGGAATATTTATTACATGACCAATGGGCAGCTGCTCGCATGTGACGTCACGAATCCAAAACTTTAAATACTCATAACTCTTTTATTATTTGACCGATTTTCATCAAACCTTCGCCAATATTTTTCTTTATTTTTTCTGCATTTTTTAAACTCAAGTAATCTTCAGGGTGAACTTTCCCTTTAACCCTTTCAGGACAGGAATTATTTAAGGGCTAAATTGATCACATTTTGATCTTCAAATTGGCAACAATAATATTTTTCTTTTAGTGCTACATGGTTCTAATAAGGTGTAATGTCTTTGAAAATAATACACATGGTTATGAATTTTGTCGAAATGTTGAAAAAATTGCCAATTTTGATAAAAAATAAGGATTTTGAAACTCTCAATGTGTTGCCAATTTAAGGATTTTAAAACTTATTCTCCTATTCAAAATTCCTGGCATCAAACGCAATATGGTAATGCAACAAAAATGGACATAGTGTGTGCAGAAATTTTTGCTCTTTCTACTCATGTATCTGGTATATTTTTTAGAGCTCTGAATAAAAAGTTATTGAGCCAAACCACAAAATGTGGTCAATTGTCTCGAAAGGGTTAAAGCTTTTCAGGGAGAACACTGAAGGTTAGATTGAAAGAACACATGATGTCCCTTAGATTGAGTAATCCATCTTATTCAGCAGTTGCAGAATGGATGGGATGGTGCCCCTATTATTGAAAGGTGAAAGAATAAATCTGGATTACAAGGATCAATCCTCCACTGAACAGGGACTTTGGTTAATCATTATCAGCTCTATTCGCTCCAGGGATCTCATGGATCTCGAGGCAGCTGACAGCAAGAACCTGGGTGAAGAATACCTGGGCTTGAGAACTTATGAGAAGGTCTACAGGAGTGGATGAAAGCTGTACAGGAGTGGATGAAAGCTGTACCTTGCCTGCCAAATATTTAGTTAAGGTTGGTAGAAGTTAAAAGCCTTAACTAGTAAAAGCCTTAACTAGTAGCTACATGTTATCAATCATCATGCTTTCAATTCAATTCAATTCAATTCAAAACAACATTTATTTCCTTCTGGTTTGTTACATACATGGTATGCAAACACAAGAAAAACGTTTAAGTACAATAATTGAAGGAGTCATGGTCCCTGAAAAGCATAACAATACTTGTGATTGGGGATGCCTGTTTACAACAACAACAACAACAACAACAAAAACAACAAAAAGCATGTCCATGTTTAACCCTTTGATGTAATTAATCTTGTCATTCCCATAACCGGCATAGACTTAGTACAGGAAGACCCAGTTCCAGTAGAGGCAATGGGCTAAAATGGATGCACATCTACTTGGAAGTTGGATAGGTCCACTTAAAATTGAATTAATACACTAAATTTCATGACTTAAATAGTAAGTCTGTTGAATGGTTGGGGGAGGGGGAAGGGGCACACGTTTGCACCCCTACCTCCACTCTGCTTTTTTTCTTAAATGCATGATATCTTGAGTGAAACTGTATTCCAGCTTCAAAATGAGCAGCTACGCAGGGCCCATTCAAGTTGTCTGAAAAAATCTTATGTTTTGTAAGTCGGTGGTCTTCAAATTACTTTTTTTTTCTCAATGAAGAGGGACACAGAGAAAACTAAATGATCAAAAGACTACTGTCCCATTGATTTGAAACTCATCTTGACTCTGATCGGAGTATTATTTCTAGCACTATACTGTCCCACGAGATGTCAGATTTTTTTTTTCCCGGACAAACCCTCAAGATAGTTGGATAGTTACGTAGCTTCAGACCATGCACTGCAAAAACAAGGGTGTTAATTCAACACCATCTGGGTATCTTTGGGTGCGTTCATGCAAATTTTGGAGCTAGAATCACAAACATGATTCACGAATCAAAATGACGTTTTAAAACACGGTTTCAGCGGGACAGCGTTCATGCAATTTTTCATCAACGCTGATTCTAACTCAATTCAAGCTCTGCCATTGCGCAGCGTAGTGCGCAGTTTGACCCAAGAAGTAAAGGTCAACTGCTGCACGCCTTTTTCTTCTTTCATCTATCTAAAATCTTTCTTTATGTTATTTTCTGTTTTTAGCCTTCTATCATCTTCTTTGTCTATCATTCTAATGCATTTTTGTTTTATTTCATCTTCTCTTTCTATCTTTCCTTATATAATTCTTTTTTCTTCTTTTTATCTTTCCTTATATTATTCTTTGCTTCTTCGTTCTATCATCAGTTTCTCTTCCTTTCCTTGTTTTTCCATATTTTTCTTCTTCCATATGTTCTTCTGTCATTAACTTTGTATTTCTTTATCTTTCTTACTGTAGGTTCTCTTTCTGTGAGCCTTTCCTGTTATTCTTTGTTTTTATATTTATATATCCTCTTTCTTTCTTCCTTATGATTCTTTTCACTCTTTTCTTCCTTCATCTTTTCTTCTGCCATGTCTATCGTTCCCAATGCATCTCTTTATTCTTCTGTTATCTTTCATTATATTATTGTTTGTATTTATCCTTCTTTCAACTTCCCTTTCTTTTTTTCCTCATAATTATTTTTCTCTATTCTTTCCTTCTTTCATCATTTCATTCTATGTATATTGTATATTTTCTTGTTATTCTTTGTTTTGATCTTCCTTTCTCTTCGCTTTCTGTATTTCCCTTATGTTATTCTTTGTTTTTATGTTTCTATCATTTTTCCTTCTTTACACATCTCCTTATGATATTGTTTTGATCTTCTCTTCTCTCTATATATTTCCTTTTGTATTCTTTGTATCTATTTTTTCTATCATTTTTTTCATCCTTTGTATATTTCATTATTTTATTCTTTGTTTTGAACTTTCTTTCTCTTCGCTTTCTATTTACCTTATGTTATTCTTTGTTTTAATTTTTCTATTTTTTTTCTTCTTTATATAATTATTTCCTAATGTTTTTCATTGTTTTGATCTTCTCTTCTCTTCTTTCTATTTTCCTATGTTATTCTTTGTTTTTATTTTTCTATCATTCTTTTCCTTCTACATATATTTTCTGACGTTATTCATTGTTTTGGTCTTCTCTTCTCTCCTCTATCTTTTCCTTTGTTATAGTTTGTTTTCATTTTTCTACCATTTTTTGTTCTTTATATATTTCCTTATGTTATTTATTTTGTTATCCCCATCCTCTCTCTTTGTTTCTTATGTTTTCCTTTATTGTTCTGCTTCTCTCATCTTTTCTTCTACCCAATGACGTCACAGAATCATGATTGATATCTCCGTTGCGTTCATGCAATTTCAGCGAACGTGTTTCTGGCAGAAACATGCTACAAAACGCTCATTTTTCTGCATTTCAGTTTGGCGATCTCAAACACGTTTATTTTTACGAGCGACGAAAAATTGCATGAACGCAACCGTGTTTTATTTAAACTATACGTCTTTCAAACCCGAAATTCTGGGGCGAAAAATGTTCGCAACTTCGCATGAACGCAACCTATATTGGGCTACACCAGATAAGTGTTAAAACAACACCGGTGTCGAATCAAACTGGCGTTCTTTTAACACTTATCTGGTCATGCTGGTGTAGACTGGTGTTGACGGTTTTAACACATATCTGTTGTAGCCCAATATTGAACCGAGATGGCGTTAAATCAGGGAAGTGTTACACTTCCTGCCCTGGTTAAATCAACACCCTGGTTTTTGCAGTGTGTGTTACGCAATATCAGAATAGGAATAGAATTGCAAGGGCACCTGGACAAGCTGGACAGTGATTCGTAACCTCCGTCGTGTGCACAGGGTCTGTCAAAAAATATATACTCACCTCAACTTTAATCTTACGAGAAAATTGATTCTCGTCGCTCATAGAGCCCACATCAAAATTTATATTCGCCTGTGATAATAATGTTGATGCCATCAGCATACATGTCAGAGTTAGGAGACACAACACGCCCAAGAACATACCCCTGGACCGCGTATTACGAAATAGTACTGCACCACTTCGGATAAGCAGACGGCAAGCAGAGTCTTCAGTTCCCGCCGCCATAACTCCGCGACATATATTCCTGAAATGTTCCATAAATCCACCCCCTGTTCCCGACGTTCCACCACCTCCTCCTCCTCCTCCCATTGTTTCATTAACAGTATTCCTTGAACTCGGCTCCAGTCGACCACCTAATACTGCACTGTCTGGAAAGTTTTTGTCCGTGCCCGGGCCGTCATGCCACTGTCCATGCTGAGAGTGAGAGTCGCTTGCATTGTTGTCCTCTCGGCATACTTTCTCCTCTGTCTCCATTTAATCCTGAACGCTTCACTCTCTGGCAATCTGCAGTAAGATTCTCCAACGTGTCAACGATACAATGTTATTAAATAGAACAATATCACTGCAAATAATTGTAACCAACATAACAACTGGATCCAACCTGAAGTGAAAACACTCGTGTTGACGTTTATGACAACACAGCAGCATGCACTTGCTCTGAGTGGTGCACACACACACATATATATATATATATATTTATATCACGGAACCCCGACTCTGAGTCATTAGTTCGCCGTCAAGCACTTTCACTGATATTTTTGGCAAATCATCGTCGATTTGGGATCATTTTCGATGAGCGAAAGTCGAAATGCACTATTAAGACCTCTACAGAACCTTCATCACACTAAAAATCATGGAAAAATTCAACCAACGGGCAGAGAGGAAAGTAGATGTCTCGGACTAGGTGTTGTGTGTCAGAATTTTTAGACTAGCAGGTCGCAAACCCCATGACCCCTTGTTCAACACGCTGACTTAGCGCGAATTATTAGCACAGGATGTTGAGCGTTTCTGTGTGTCCCTTTATACTCGGCTACTTCAGAAAAAAAAAAAAAAAAAATTCACCCGTCTGCACCATCGCTGGAAAAGTTGACTCATGCAGTTCGGGAAGGTCCGTGCTCCTTTTCCGACTTTTCAGTGCCAGTCTTATAAAAAGAAATTTGGATAAAAAACTGTATCATTTTGTTCCGCTGTTTGTTTGTTTGTTTGTTTTTCTCACCCATTCTCCTTGCAAGCAAAACATCTCTTTCTCCATCTTCCTTCTTTCTGTCTGTCTATTCGCCCCATCTTTCTAATATCTTTCTTTCTCCTCTTCTTCTGTCAGATATCTTTCATCATCAACCCGTCTCCACATCCGTTCATGTTAAAACCCCCCACAAACAAACAAACAAACAAAAACAAAAACAAAAACAAAAACAAAACAAACTACACTAAAGGTCTCTGATTTTCGTTTGAAAGAATTATGGAAATATTGTTCTGTTCCGCTGTTTGTGATGTGTGCCTGTTTTGAGGGGTTCACTGGTTATTCATATAAGGACCGATAGAAAACCGCTATTCATTTAACACGCGTTATGAATAGCGGTCCTTATGAATAGCGAGGTAATTTGTCTATGGTTTGCTCGCTATGTAGAAGGACCGCTATTCACACAAAACCGCTATTCATTTAGTCACGCGTTATGGATAGCGGTCCTTATGAATAAGTGATCCTTATGAGTAAGTGGTCCTTATGAATAAGTGGTCCTTATGAATAAGTGGTCCTTATGAATAGCGGTCCCTATGACTAGCAAGGTTACTCCGTTTTTCTCACCCATTCATTTTGCAATCAACCCATCTCTCTCTCCCTCTTCGTTCTTTCTACCTACTTTTGTTTTTTCCCATCTCTCCATTCGATCCTGCTTATCTCTCCTATTCTCTTTTATCTTTCATTTCCAGCCCGTCTGCCACATCAGTCCATGTTTCATCATATGACTACACCATACTAAATGGACTCAGCGGAGAGTACCACTTCAAATTATTTTGGACTATACATACAATGCGAATTTCAATTACCTTCGAAGAAATAAGATTTTATCCATATTACAACAATGTTCCAAGATAAAAATGAAAAAGGATTTACCAAACTTTGAAAAATGACTGACGATCATTTTTACTTAGTGATTTCATTGACAAAATACCGACTCGTGAGGAATAATGATCTTATTTGTTTGCTCACTTTCTTTGAGTTTTATTTTGTTTTTGTTTTTGTTTTTTAATGTGTTTTTCCGGAGATGTAGATTTCTTAGATTGCTATCAGTGATATGCATATATGGCAATAATTATGACATGCTGAAATGAAAATGACAAAACTTGCACCATCGACACGAATGTTCGTAATTAAATCTTATGTCAGAGGTAAAAACACTTCATGCTTAGTCAAAAATTGGTTTGGTAACTATTTTATAATATGAATTTGGAGTACACCATACGCAATATATCAAATGTAAATGTTAAACTGATATCAAGGGAAAACTTACGATAGTATCACAATATGGCATGCTTTGGAAACCTTTTCACTCGATTGTTGTGTTTTTGAGATTTTGGATGAAAAGTGAATGCATATAATTCATTGTTGAATGCATTTTATGTTGAATAAATGACCTCTGAAGAGAAAAAAAGGAAATTTGAGTAGCAATGTAAGCGATTAGAACATTTTGTTCACTCTCCGCAGTTGAGTAGCAATGTAAGCGATTAGAACATTTTGTTCACTCTCCGCAGTTGGGTGAGATATAATGATGGCGCTATTCGACAATACTCCGATCAAGGAGTTATCACAGATAACTCCTTGCTCCGATGGTACTGTGGTAGTACCATGGTGGTACACACTCTGCTCGCATTGGACTTTCGGAATTGCAATCGAGGCCGGAAGGGGTGGGGGGGGGGGGGGGTGCTGCAGCTCTCCTTCCCCCGAGAATTGTCACGTTTACCAATTTGTGGGCAACCGTCACCTCATACTTGGGCAACAAGGTGGTCAGTTTGTCATTTCTCATTACACAGTATATTTTTATTATGAAGTAACATTCTCACTGGAATGAACATTCAAAATCTTTGTACTTTCTCTTCGTTCGCTTGAAAAAAAAGTTAGTAAACATTGTTTTGATACATTTGATAATCGGCAAGAGGCTTTTACCTGCAATTATGCATTTGATCATTATTATGACTTGTTTTAGTTGCCCGGAGGTGGTTTTTTGTTGCCTCAGGTAAGTGTAGGGTGCTTCATAACCCAAACAATGTAGTAAAACACAATATCTACCATGTTTTTTCATGTGATAATTCACATTATATGTACAGGTTAAAAATAATTGTTTCATATCATTTTAATATCATTGACGTGTGAATAGATGATATATCACTGTCATGTGCTTTTGAGGCATGATCCAGATTAAAATATATGCAGAACGTTAGACCTACATTTGGTTTTATAATAGCAATGCTTTTGCAGGTTTAGGGAATGCGGTTTCGGACTGGATTTTAATTGAAATGAAGCTTAGTCTGGAAGTTAACCCGAATATATTTGATATATTTTATTTTTACAAATTCAAAGCATATATATATATTATGCCAATATGCCAACATAAAATCATTTTGTAGTTCCAGTATTGCTTCTGCAAAATAAATTGTATCAATTTTATAAAGGATATAATTATGGCTGAACATATGAAAAGGGAATCAAACTACATGACATGATCAACAGACTCTTCGAAAACATTGCGGAAAACAGTCGAGCGTCCTCTTGTGTGGAATTGGTACTAGTGCATGCAACAATCCTGTTTCGGTTCTATAGAAGCATGAAAAGTATTAGGAGATCCTGTTTACGATATACAACTTTTTAAAAAGTAATTATTAAAAAAAAAATGTTTATTTTACAGGAGTGCAAGGCAGATACAAAGCGTAGGACTATTTTACAACTCTTTTGTTTATTACCCGTGATTTATCTTCTTTTAAAGAAGAAAGAAGAAGAAGAAAAAAAAATCCTTTAAATAACAATAATCATAGCATATCCAGAAATTGAAAGTGGTCAACATGAGGGAGGGGTAATCTATCTGGACAGCCCTCAGTGACGTAAAGGGGGGGGGGGGGTGTAGAACGGCTTCACCATTGTGCCATATAGGCCTCTCATATCCTGCTATAATCACGCTTCGGTCATAATAAAATAATAATTCGGTCTTATTTACCTAGGGTAGCCACATCAGTATAAATACTGCTCTTCCTGCTGGCCCTGCAATTATTATTACCCCAGCATTGCCAGGTACCCATTTACACCTGGGTCGAGAGGGACAAATGTGGGCAAAACACCTTGTCCAAGGATATAAAGGA
Organism: Heliocidaris tuberculata; assembly: GCA_025618425.1. Taxonomy (NCBI): domain Eukaryota; kingdom Metazoa; phylum Echinodermata; class Echinoidea; order Camarodonta; family Echinometridae; genus Heliocidaris; species Heliocidaris tuberculata. The sequence continues at coordinate 13,837,971 of CM046846.1, forward strand.
TCGAACCCGGGACCTCTCGTATGAGAGTCAAGAGCCTTCACCAATATACCACAGTGCTATAATCAAAGCAAAGGAATTGCAGCAATTTATTTTCAAAGGCAAATTTTAAACCTGTTTTTTTTTCTTGATGGTTGGGGGAGGGGGGGGGGGGCTTAGGATGACTCAGCTGGAGAATTGCTTCCACACCAACGATTCCGGCACCCGTTTTATTTTAATTATGAAATTTAATCCGGTACATACTCGCAAATTTATATCTAACTCTTTGCATGAACATTCGAAATAATGAAAAAAAAAAGCAAGCAAGCAAGCAAACAAAGAAACTTTATAATTAAGATAGGCCGAGCACATAAAATATGTCAAAAATTTCATGTTGAAATTAATTAGTTTTTATTATAACATAATTATAGTAACTGAACATTAAATATGAGAGGAGGCCCTTTAAATTTTAAGCTATAACTGTGTGAAGAATGAACGCTGTCTCTCTCTCTCTCTCTCTCTCTATTTCTCTCTTTATTTTATTACGTTAATTTTTCATATTGCCCTTACTCTCTACCCTACCTCTCGCAGTCTCTCTTCACATAATCATGATAATATCACCATCCATCTGTCTCATTATCCTTTAACTTCTAACATTTGCAATAAACATTTTTTTTTTAAATGTTGATGTTAACCAGTAATATGTTGACTGCTGGATTATTTCATTCCCATAGACTTAATACAGGGCTCCACCCGGTTACCGTAGCCAATGGGTTAATATTATATTACTTAAAAAAAGTGATGCACGAAATTGTTGGGACAATTTGAGGTCTGAACTTATTTTTCTTCTGGTCATGTCAAGATAAAAAGTACTGACTAGCATGAGTAGTGTGGCTGGCCATGTAGGAATTTAAAGAAAGGTTCGACTTTAATACATATAGGTCTACTTTATACTCTTTTTCAATTTTTTTTCAATTCCCATTTTCCGTCATTCATATCAGGCATGAAACACATAGTTGACATAACCATACATTTATTTATTTATTCATTCATTTGTTCATTACCATTTTTAAATAATCATATAAAGTGAATTACGTTTATACAATAGAACCTATGGCATAATGCAAAAATTTAGCATCAAGTTTATAGTCTAAAGAACTGACGTCATTGTTACTCATTTTAATGCAATAAGTACACAAATGAGCATAATTTGGGGTTTCGATTCGCGAGCGTCTGCTTGTATAGTATATTCTTAAAGCTTAGGCCAAGTAATTGATTCCTAGTTTCTCGTCCTGATTTTTCGAAAATGAGAAGGAGGGGGTTACATACTATTTAATATTTGATATTTTGCCCAAACATAAAAGGGCTATTGGGTTGATTTCAACACATTTTTAAAAGAATTCATTTTCATTTTCCCATGCACCCTAGAGGCTAAAAACAAAGGGAAATTTCATTTTATTAATGATTTTTTTTGGGTTAATTCATTGTCTATAATTCTCATATTCTTATTCATTTCATTTCAGAACAAAAATATCAAATAACAAAAAAATAATTGAGGCGGCCCAAAAAGGAAGGAGGAGTGGACGAGAAACTAGGAATTAATCTTATTTGGCCTTATCTTTTAACAATTACAAATGATAAGTCGAAAGTTTGAGCTAAATATAATTTTACAGAGTCCCTTGATTGCATATATACGTCATAACTACATGTTGCAGAATTATATGTTTCATTTTTATTATCACTGATGTTTGTTCTGAAGACAATTATTGTGTGCTCCTCGATATTACCCCATTGATCACATGAGGTAGTCTGCAGGTACAGGCTCTTTTTGACAATTTGACACGATTCCATAAAGCCTTGAGCCGAACCTAACTTTGCCAGTCTCATGGATGTGTCAGGAGCAGCTTAAGTACAGGACAGGTGGAGTTCAGTAGAGCGTGCAGTCTACTAGTCTTACATTTCAGACCAACAGACATTCTGTTTACGCTTTAGAACTGACAAGGGTTTGTGCGTGCAAACTATACATGTTTTCGCGTGACGTGACGTGACGTATATTGATACGTGCGCTGTTCACCTCTCATATAAACTAATAGTATTAAATGGAGACCAATGTCAAACCTCTTACAGCCCGCCCCCCCCCCCTCCCACACACACACACACACGCCATATTAATATACCAAAAGATTAACAAACAGCCGGCATTAGGTCATTAACACTTTTTCTAATCATCAGTTCCGGAATTGGCACAAGTTCAATCGTCCGTCCAAGTTTTGGGGAGCGCTTTAAATCAGTCTATTCACGCCAATCGGAAGTTGAATTCCAAGTCTGGAGGAAATGGGTATTGAGGAAATTATCATGCATTGTTCATTATATCGATTTAACAAAGAAACACCTTTGCCATTAATATCGTGATAGAATCTAAGGAAGTACACGTTATAGAAATATAGGTACTGCAGCCTAGCTCTCGTTCTCCAAATTTCCCTTCTCTTTCTCTTCCCTTTTTCCTCAAATTATTTAATTGTTTCATGTCCAGGCATGCTCGAGGTAGATGTAGGTTTTATATGATGTATACATGGACCATCAATATATTTCCCTATTGTTTTGTATTAACGTTACATAAAAGAAAAATGACTAGGAAGCATTTATTATTATATCGAAGTGGGAAGAAATAAAGTAAACAAATATTTTTCAAAACATTTCGAAATGCTATTTCTATATTATCTGCTGCTTTCTTTTTAAAACTACATGTTTATTTTTAGATTTTGGCACCTGCTTATTAGGCCAACATGATGGTCTTTTTTCACATAAATTGCATTTCATTTTATTATAATAAACAATTTTTTTTTCCAAAAACAAGAAGTGAACTTTGCAACCAATTCAAGTAAAGTTGATGATACACTAGTAACACAGCTTGGAGTCTGGGTCGAATACGATCATGACGATCGAAAAGTTATGAAATTGAATTTGTTTGTCGTGTTTATTAATGCAACCGATTTGCACATATTAACATCCTTCCATCCTAAGATCTGAGAGTTGAACAATATGTTATCTAGCAATGGCTATGTTTTTATTCTTGAAATAGAAACAGGTTCCCTTATTGTAAAGTTTATCCCCATAAAAATCATCCTGTACATTAATCAAAAATGAATAAGGTACTAATATTCAAAATATAACTGTTGAAAGTTCATTTCTAAAATACAAGAAAACCTGTGAATGTTTAGCGGCTATCATGAGGTCAAGGTGGTCTTTATAGAAAGGTGACTTTTCTACACAGGTGATTTTTCTAGACAGCTTCCACACATTTGGTTTGAACCTTTAAAAAGATTATTATTGAATCAATAATAATATGTCTCATTATATCACGACAGTAAGATAAATCAAAGTACCATAATAAACGACGATAACAATCAAATTACAGAAGTCTGATCAGCCAGGTTAGGTGATAATTACTCTTTAATTCATAGCAATTATTGCCTCTGTGTTTTAGGCCATCATATAATTTATAGGGAGATACATCAAGAGGCGACTGACAGGTTTTTCACAGGTGGCTTTCTACACTGTCGAGATGAAAGAATCGTAAGCTGTTACCATCTATACATATGGCCACTATGGCATATTGAAATTTCAACTGTCTTCACAAATTATATTTATCTATGGTTATCACAGTGTAATTCATTGTATTTCATATTTCCTGATGCTTTTTTCATGTTTGTTTTACCTTTATAGACGTATTTCATTTTGCTTTTACCTTTGTAAGCTATGGTCACAAATCAGGGCGGCTACCGACCGATTTGTAGCCTGCTCGGGCGCCGCTGGAATTTAGGCATCGCCCAACGATTTTTGGAGAAGTCGAGCGGGCTGTAAAGTCCTAGCGATGCCTGAGCGGTGCCCTGTCGATTTCCCCTCGGTCGCCGATCGATTTTAGGTCAAAACTGGGCGAAATCGGGGTAGCTTTTCCGCGCGGCGTCCGGGCATTGACCGACTGATGGCCCACCGATTCCCGGGCGGCGACCGCCCGGACACCGAGCGTATTTTGGGCGGCGAGTGAAAAGTGGCCAGTCGCTGCCGAAATTTTAACTCCGCGCTACAACTTCATCGGCGACCGAGCGATGCCCTAAAAAACAACGGTGCCCGGACGGCCGGCGCTCGGTGCCCGGGCGGATTTGGCTAAAAACTCACCGCCTGAGCAGGCTGATTTTCTGGGATGTGACCATAGCATTAGTAACCCAAACATTTTAAAGATGTCCATTTTGGAAAGCTCAGGGTCAATGTCAGATTCATGGTCAGGAAGAGCTTGCTTGGAGCCTTGGACACCTGGACTGACTTCCCTTATAATGTTTATTGTGCAAGTTCTTTGTTGGATTCACCGCGCAGTCCTCTTATTCATGCATGCAGTGCCATCAAATTGTTTTCAATGTAGTAGAGGCTCATTACCAACAGCTATGTGAAGTCTCCCATTTCATAGCTCTGTAGGCAGAAATTAGCCCTTCTTTGTTTCTTTCCCCTTTTTTCTCTTTTACATCCCGTGTCTTTGTGCTTCTTTGTTCTCCAACTCTTCTCCGCGTTTGCGTTTGGCTCTTGTGCACTATCACCAGAATGTAAGATTCAGTAAGTTATGATGAGTCCCGGGAGGGGGGGGGGGGGGGGGGCTTATGTCTCATTGAGGCCTGTACGGGTTAACAGAGATTTTTTTGTATTGTATACAATACAAAAAAATCTCTATTAACCCGTTGACTACTGAATCCTCTTAGGCTTAAGGCTTAGGCTTAGTACAAGAACCACCCAGTTCCAGTAGGGGATGGTTTGTATATTGATAGAATGAATAAAATAATGTAAGACCTATGATGTCAAGTATCAAGCTTGATGTTTTACCTATAAACAAAGTGCTACTTAAATGCAGATGACTGAAATACATTTTTTAGTTTAATCCTTTTGTGTCATGTCTTTATTATCATTATGCTTCAGTTTTAGACATGGACCTATACTAGGTCCATGGTTTTAGCGGACCTCAACAGAGCATTTTCATTCGTGGTTCTGAGTAGAGCTATCGATCAAGTCACTTTTATTCTTATTTGTGGAAAGAAAAAAAAAGATATTACTTGTGGAACCCCCTGTTCCCTTTGAAACAAATGTACAGGAAAGTAAGAATGGTATGAGAATTTGATAACAGACTTGAAAGAAACAGAACACTGCGTCTTCTTTGAAGCAATTGAAATCGGAGTGAGAGGTCAAACTGATAAAGAAAACTAAGCTAGACTTAAATTATGTTGTTGATATGTGCCAATGCGATATCAGACACAGGGTACTGATTAATGACATTAGCAAGCATGCTCTTCTTCCATCCTTTGTTTTTCTCCACAGTATAGAAGGACCAATACTGGGAAAGAGTAAAATACGATAAGTTACATCGATATTTAAAAAATTAAAAAATAGTCTTGAGACTAAATGTTCTATCCATACCCACTTTCTGTCCTGATCCAGAATATCAATATGAATTATACTAGAACACCTTTTCTCACACAATTTTCCTATTGTATTAATATGGTATATAGAGTGTACATTACCATTGTCATATTTTCATGACATTGTCATATCATGAATATGATAATTATGTTGTCATTATGCAACAAAATGACATTATATTGTTATAACATTTCTTTCCCATTACTGTACATTCAAGCTTGTCCTTCGTTTTTCTTATATCATGATACTTTGTATTACAACCAGCCATGAACCTGAATAGGTTCATGGACGTTCTTGTTACTGCTATTTTGCATGATGCAATTTTTTATGTTGCTTTACTTCTCTTTGAAATAAAGAAATTATTACAAACAAACTGTGTATGTTTATGACCATGCTTTTTATGTTTTACATGGAAAATACAAACGAATTTCACGGATAGATAGACTTTTTGAAAAATCTTTATTTTCTTCTCCAAATTGTTGACAACGATAACGGTGTTAGCCAATGACAAGTTTACTGTATAATGATACAGCGTTTCTGTGAGTCAAGCAGCTATCTGAAACCGAATCAAATCTGTATCCTCCCCTCCCCACCCTCTTTCCCTCCCCCTTCCCTTTGGTTAAAATCCCTCCACTTCCTCCCCTCTCCCCCTTTCAATCCTTAGGCAATGTTCTCAATCCAATACTTATCTTAACCTATTCTCATTTTCTGCCTCCCTATTTTTAGCTGAGGAGCGCGCGCAGGGCCCGAGGTGTGATGAATCGGTAGTTTTTTGATCCAGCGAAACGATTACAAGCTAAGGGGGTATTTCCTGATCTTTGCCAAGCTCGTGGGATCAGCATTCTCCCCTCAATTCCTTGTCCCTGGAGATTTTGTAGAGATCAATGATTAAAAAAACATTCAAAGCTGTCCGTCTTATCTGGGAAACTATGCAGAAATACCCAAGCATACGCGTATATAGATATGATGAAAGTTAGAGCAGGCATGAGATCATTTCATTTGCATAATATTTAATCCAAAGTAGTTGATTGCCTTTGACTTGTATCTGAACCCATTGCCTACTGGAACTGGGTGGGTCCTGTATTAAGCCTATGGGAATAAGATAATACAGTAGTCGACGGGTTTAGTAACCCATCTGTTCCCCTTCCCCCCCCCCCCCCTCTCTGAAATCATTGTCAAAGTCCAATCTTGTTTGCTTTTTAGTATACTGTGATCATAGCCGCCGGAAGTGGGGGGGGGGGCAAAATGCATTTTTGCCCCCCAAAAAGCCCCCCCCCCCCCATAAAAAAAAAAATCAGTAGTAAAGGAGTAAAAATCGTGTGTATATTAAAAGCTTGATTGCTTTATTACGTAATTGTAAGCCTTTGTATTCATTTTTTCGTATTCATGGAGATCACTGAAGACAGATAAAGCATTCAAACTTTAAACTTTAACGTAGTGGAGGTTTTGTATTAGACGCAAGGTTGCCAGAGTTGGCAGAATTCTGCTTTCTGGCAGAATTTTGACCGCTTTAGCATAATTTGACAAAATTTAGCAGAATTTTAGCATAATTCTGGTGATTTGTTTTTTTTTGCTTGTCAGAGAATTTTCCATTAAAAATACACCCCAAAAATGCTGATAACCTTTTTTTTTTTTTTTTTTTTTTTGCTTGTCAGAGAATTTTCGAGTAAAAATACACCCCAAAAATGCTTGTCAGAGAATTTTTGAGTAAAATTTTGATTTATTTAGCAGTAGGATCTGTATTGTTGTGAGAGGGTGGGAAAGCGTGTGTGTTTTTTAAGGGGTGAGAAGACATGAGCCCTTGAAAGGTGAGCCCCCTTGAATATTTGTCCCCCCAATCCCAAACTGCTTCCGGCGCGCCTGACTGTGATAACCTTCTTACCATTGACTATGGTAATCTAATGCAAATCCTTGTGGATATTTTGGTGGAGCATGGCTATTTTCAAACTTTGTAAAAACTTTCGCCCCCCGCTCCCTCCCCCCAAAAAAAATTTCGCCATGCACACGTAACCGCAGCATTACACGCTATGGCACTTTTTCATTTTTTTTTCCTAATCATTTATATATGTTTTTTTTGTTTGTGACCCTATGTCAGGTGGAAAATAGAGAATTTGTATGTCTCGTGAATAAAACAGATGGCAAAATGCATTTCCTTGTTTTCTAGGTAAATCAGCTGTATTCTCTCGATAAAGCTTATACTACTATCTCAAAACTGATTCAGACAAATAGCTGGATTGAAACAAAAAAGAAGATATAAATAAATGGAATACATAAGTCAAAATAGTATAACAAATTAATTAACTTCCATTGCTTTTTTTTCTATGAAATTTATGTTACGCCCCCCCCCCTGTATTTTATTGTAACCAGACATATAGGAATGTACGATTTGCATAAAATTGCAACACTGAATAATAAGGTAGTGATGAAAAAAACTATTTCAAAAACTCAAAAAAAGCAAGCAAAATAGATAATGGATTCCTCACTCTTTGTGCGATTCTCGTAGTCGTCCGTTCTTACTGTTCATTTATTGTATTCTTCTTTTTCTTTTTAAATTCAGTGCCTTATCAATATTTTGTTTCACACTATGTAATTATCCTTATACTTCTGTTCATCTTCCATCTTTTCCTTTCTTACTCATTCGCTCATTCGACTTCCATATATATCTTTGTTTGATTTCACTTGAATATGTTGTTGTTCATGTTTGTTCTCCGTTCTCACTTCTATGTCTTTTTTTCTTTTCACTATCTTTGCTTACAAACTTCATGTCAGTATTAAGTTATGCATTTAAAGTGTTTATACCAATGTTTTACTATATGTTACCTTTGATGTTTTTGAAATCATGATTGTAAAACTTTTGTAATTCGGCTTTGCCGCGAAGAAAGTATTTTCAATAAACCATTTTGAATGAATTGAATGAGTCTCTGTGACATTTAGCGGCGATGGCCGAACATATGCCGAAAGAAATCAGAGGTGGGGTGCTTCAGAGCCCCCCCCCCCCCCCGGAGTAGCTCCAAATAGCCCAGTTTAATGTAAAAACTTTTTATACGTGTGTATTGGTGGGCTGAAATGTAATTGTGTTTGCCATATTATAGGGGTTCATACCACTCGATTTTTATTTATCTTGAAATTGTTATAATAATATAAGACCGCGTTAATATAATCACAAAGTTGTACGACTGGAGGTCATGGGTATTGTGAAAATATTTGTGTCTTAGTACATCTAGAATCTAAATGATCTCACACCGAATCGGAAATCAAACAATTTCTTTAAATAGCTTTAAAAGCTTGGAGGGGACAAACGGGAAATATTCATCAGATTATATCTGTTCCCTTCTAAAACGTTTTAGTTTGAGAGGAAACAATCATACAATGTAAGCATTTAAAGCGTGACTGTTAATTCATTTCTTCTTTTTAGCCCTTCCACGTGGTTCCTATACTAAACAATTTCATACATAAAAATATACAAGAAGAGGTATATACAGGAAGAGTGTTAATATTCATGCCGATCTCACTATTAAAGTGCTTGTGGACGTAATGCGGGAAAGTACGATAATTAATTGATGATAAAGGAAACCTCAGTAGATAATATTTTTTGAATTCTTAGTCTTTTGCATTTCCATCATTAAGTTTTGCATGATATATTATTGTGGTAGTGATGATATCAACATGAATTTAAAGAGTGCTCAGTTCATCTACAAGTGTATCTTTGCTGCAATTAATTATTGACCTGGTCATGCTGGTCTTGTGATCAATGCACGAACACATTGTGTGAAACATCTTCAATCCTTATGAATATTCCTACCACATGGTTACCGTAAATACATTACAGATTTTGATATACAATTTATGACTTACGAGATCCTACTATGTCCCCAGTGCTCTCCTACCTGTGGTATATCATATTAAGATTATTGATTTGAAAGAAATTTGTGTCGCAGCGGGAAGTCAAATCCAATAACTAATGTCCAGATTACATTTTCCCGCATTTAAAAAAAAAATTGTCTTTCATTTCTTGTTCATAAAATGCAAATGAAATATAAAATTCATACTTACTAAGTGATTTTCGATCAAGATTTCATTTTTTTTCTTCTAAAGAAACCCTTTATTCTCATAAGTATAACTAAGACTAAGTATAACTAAATCTGTGAATATAATCACTTCTTTTAACAAACTGAAAAATGAAAGCAACTTCTAGAACTGTAACAGGTTGCAGTTGATAAGACATTACAAGAATATGCTTATGTCTGGTTCATATTTGAGAAAGTTTCATAAACCATAATCACTCATATGATCACGTGTGTGAGGGATGTGCGTCAACGTGCACAGTACTGATAATACACCGCTTCCCGTTACTGGCGTAGCTCCAAGGGCAAGGGGTTGCCCCCCCCCCTTTACCCAAAATAACTTGCATTGAGCCCTGGCTCCACGTTATAGAGTGATAAACTAAGATGTATCCAATGTCAGACTGTACTCTACGTTTTGACCTTCCCAGATGGCAACACTCACTGATGCATGAGCCTTTTTAAAGCAGCATTAGTACTAAGCCTGTAGCCACCCCCATCTCTCCCTCTCCCACTCCCTGCTTTCCGACAGGTCTGGCTCTACCCGATGTGCCATTACATATGTAATGTGTGTTGGGGGAAAAGACGTACACGACTAGAGAAGATACAATTGGGAGTTGGTCCCGGTACCGTCCCAAAATCTCTGCATAACGTCAAAGATTTATGGATATGAATTATTTGATTCATTATTATATATAATCATAGTTGAAACGATAATGAAAATGATAGTGGTAACAACTGATGATGGTGATAATGATTATAATGATGATGAGATTATTATGATAATTTTTTTTTTGCATCTTCTACTTCTAATATTACCACTACTACTACTACTACTACTACTACTACTACTACTACTACTACTACTACTACTACTACTACTACTACTACTACTACTACTACTACTTGTACTACTACTGCTAGTTCCAATGATGATGATAATGATGATGATGATGATGATGATGATAATAATAATAGTAATAATTATGATGATAATAGTGATAACAATAATGATATAAATGATAATGATAATGATAATGATAGTAATCATAATCGTAATGATAACAATAAAAATAATAATCATAGTAAAGATGATAATAATGATAATAAAAATGATTATAGTATTGTTTACCATCGTCTATTTCGCACTGCACTGGAACTTCATCGTTAGGATGATGGCACGCTACCTTATAGTTATTAATCCCTTCTAAATCATGTTAGTAGAAATAAATACCAAAGAGGGAGTATAAAGAAAGCAAGATCGAACTCTGAGGTGTTGGCATTATGTTATTACACTTTTTTTCTTGTCTGACCCCTATACAAAGTATGTATATAAAAACTTTCCGATAATTATGAAAATTATTTTCATTGAATTAAATTCAAGTCTAGTTATTTTGTTCTGTGACAAAGTTTCACTTTGTGGACTGATATTATTATCACTTGACATATGGCAAACAGTCACATGATAATGGTATATTTAGATTTCATCAATAAAGTCATAAAACGTGATGATGATGATGCAGAGTAGCTGTTAAAGTAAATATCGAAATACAATTTCTATTACGCATAGTTTATACAGTGCTGCTACAATGAATTACGTGCAGAAAGGCTATACAATAATCAGTTCATCAGTATGTGGACATAAAATAGTTCTCGTATATACATAATGTCTAATAACCCATTAAAGTGATCTCTGTACTGTTCATTTCAAAATTTAGTTGTACTAAGGAGCACTCAACGTAGCCCTTTAAACAATGGTCTAGATATACATGGCAGAAAAATCAATTAAATTTGGAATGCTCATCGTTGATAAGGACTGTGACATTTGCTGCCAATGTACATATTCATTTGATTACTATAGTTTCATAATGGCAGGAAAGATACTCTCAACTTGAACTGAAGTTAGTCAATACAATTGTGCTCCTAAGTGACTTTAACTTCTATTTACCAAGCTGAATTGAATTGCCAGTCGATAAGGAGAAAATATAGGAATGCCCCAACTTTCAGTTTCGTCGAGATTTGCGTCACTATTCCACATTGCCCCCGTTCATTCTCCTTATAAATTTCTGCCTGACTTTATACTTCTCATTTTATGTTTGTATCGTTTTTGTCATGATAAGAGGTTAGCTAATATATCAGGGGCGACGGGCCATCTTTCTGATGGTGGGGGGGGGGGGGGGGGAGCTTATTAATTGGATCAATTCGTTCTTAGTTGAATTTACAGCTAATTCCAAAAAAATTATGGGGATGGAGGAGGGGGGGGGGGGGGTGGACAAGAGCGCCTCCTTGAAGACCCCGAAAAAGAAATAATAACGGTGTAGTATAAACATGCAAAGCGTCTACGCTTCGCAGTGCATCCAAGGTGTATATATTAGGGGCCATCTCGGCCGGGGAGGATTCTACTCCCTCCCCACTGCTAGTCATATTTTTTGATAGGCCATAGATGCTGAAATTAGTGGTCAATTAATGTCCTCCTAAGCTTATGTCTGCTGGTCGCTGGTGACTATATTTTGGGGTCTGCAGTATAGTTATAAGAGTGTTCAAAATGTCATACTCACAACTGGATTTTATTCAAATTGGCGTTGGAAAAAAGAAAAGAATAATAGCTGATTTGTAATTCACGAGTTCACGAGTATAACAGTGTTGTATTAATTATATGGTTGAGCCGGCGTATACCCCCTTCCCCCATATTAAGGTCCAGAAACGAAAAAAAAAAAATAAAATAAAAAGAAGTCTTTCAGCCCAGATAGACAAAGTACATTTCTGAATACTCAACTGTATTGGGCAACTTTATCATCCTTTCTTATATGAATAAAAAAAAAAAAACTTTACCATCCTTTCTCAACCTTTTTTTTGCACACTTCACTCTCCTTTTTTCAACCATCAACTTTACATGACACAGGTGATACTCCATTTTCAAATGTTATGATGATAATATAATGTTCAATTCGGTGGAATCCCTGAAAGTTATTTTCCAGGGTACTTTTTTGTCATTTTTTTTTTGGGGGGGGGGGGTCTAAATAAAGCTATAAAGTTGCTTTTAATACTTTCAGAGGCTTCTTTCAGCCATTTCCTTTCTTCTTTTGAAAAAAAAAAAAAAAGAGAGAGAGAACAACATGAATTAGAGAACCACATGGAGTCTGCTTTAGTTTATGATTCTGAACCTAAACACAATTTCAATACATCTTTCCCTATCATGTTTCAGCTAATTGATATTCAGGACCAACGTGTTGAGTCACAAAACAATAACCAATGATCGGCCTGACCAATCACTGAGCAGGACCATTCAACAACTTCCGTACGCATGCGCCTCCTTTGTTTATCGGCCCTCGCGTGGGCGGGGCTTTGACCATGACAAAGGCACTCACACGTTTTTGTTCTCTGTGCTAAACGACAGCTCTTGTTTTACAGCGTCGAATTACGCACGTGGGACTATGTAGTGTGGAGGTAACGAGCGCAGTCGCTAGACACAGGGATCAATATTCGAAAAGCAAACAACGATTAGCAGTATAAAAGCGGCAGATGGATACGGATGTAGTCTTATTAGTACGACTTCCTCAACCAAAGGAAACTCGAGTTCAGAAATAGCTTGGGGTGCCTTCATCGTAAAGAGAGCTAGACCGCGTCCTGTGCGCTTTATCGTCTGCTAACCGACGAGTACAACCATATTGCCGCTTTTCTGTGGCGCTTTTTCGAATTTCCATCTCTTCATTCCTCGAAAAATTCTTGAATGCTCACCATGGAGGGAGTTACTATGGAAAATCTTCTGGATATCTGCCTGTGTACCAGCGTGGCGATCAATTTTTCCGTATTTTGCTACTTTTTCATCTTCGCCCTTGCGGATTTATTCGTGAAGACCTGCCACAGTTCAACCTCCCGTATGCAACTAGCGCATAAACACTGCACAGAGTTCATGAGGAATTTGTAAGTTCATCCAGCAGAATTAATCTTTAGCATACTTTCAGACAAGATAACGGGATGCTCGTGTTTTGTGAAGGATGCACATCTGGCATAGCCTTCTTCCTTAAAGTAAATACCTGAAGTAAATAATGATAACCTAAATACGGGCAGCTGTGTCAATGTGTATCGTTTGGTATGATTTTACTTTGTCTTTTATTATTAAAAAGAGTATTTTCTTTGGTTAACCGTATTATTGCTTTAATGTACTAGCAAGACAAGAATTCACCTTTTTTCCCCTCATAATTATTATTATTATTATTATTATTATATATATATATATATATATATATATATATATATATATATATATATACAGTGCGTCCCAGAAAAACGAAACCCTAAAACATAGGGTTATTGTGACCACACTCTGTGCTTTACGACAATAATTATCTTTTTTCCATGAACTAGAAGCATTACGCTTTTAAATGATACCTTGATGGCATTCATACGTACATGCTTTACCGATCAGCATCATTTTGAAAATGACATGTAAAACTTCAGTTGTGCCAGATTTGGGTAAAGCCGTGAAAACGTTAGTATCACATGCGAACATGACGTAAGAGAAATACCAGCTTTGAGAGATATGATACGTGAAAATCCCTTGTGTGATGATATGCATTCAGTCGGAAATTCATAAAACACAGGTTAATACCAATTTCCAGTGGTGGCAGGAGGTATGCCCCCCAAAATTTCCAAAAGCAATAAATATCTCTAGAAAGATGAAAAAGTGCCCCTCCTGTGATAGAAAAGGTGCCCCTCTTTAGGTGGGAAATTGCCGAAATCTTGATATTTTTTCTTCCTTATGTGCCCTTTCTACCTTTTATTTCCATTTAATGACAATGGAAAGTGGCCACTTACTTTATTTTTATGAAAAATATACCTTTCTGTCCGCTTTGTTCTTAAAAGAAACTGCACTTCTGAAAAATGAATTGCGGGTACCATTTCAATACAAAACATGCCCTTTCTTTACCCCCACCATGAACAAAACCTTGACCATCCTTTATTTTATGATGAGGGCATTAAGCTTACCGTCATTATTGAAAGAAACAAATGAAAAAAGTTTTCTCATGGGGTTTTAAAAGTCATGTTTCATCTGGGTAATGTTCGCATGTGATCCTAACGTTCACGGTTTTACCCAAATCTGGCACATGTCATTTTCAAAATGCTGCTACTTCGTAAAGCATGTACGGAAGGATGCTATCAAGGTATCATTTAAAAGCACAATACTTCTAGTTTATGGAAAATAGATAATTATTGTCATAGAGCAAATAGTGTGGTCACAATAACTCTTTGTTTGAGGGTTTCCTTTTTTTCCAAAGTCAAATATAAAGGCATCCCTCACTCAAAATCAAACTAATGTTTATGGAGCCCCACCGTTTCAAGTCTTATGATGATCACGTGAACTTCTAGCGCTGCCACAGACATTCATATCCCGTACCCGCCCCTCTGTCGTGGTTATTCGGAGATATTTCATGTCTCAGTGACCAAACAGATTATTCCTCTAAAGGATTAAAAAAAAAAATCCGATAGATCATTGTTGTATAGTGCACGGTGGGGAGAAATTTCATAAAGCCGTCACAAACTTTTTTCTCATGTCTTCTATTAGGCCCTCTAATTTTCTTTTAAAATCGTTACAATAACTGCTTTCATCTTGAATTTATCAAGGGTATACTTTTGTCTGGGATCACGCATGAATTCTAAATGCATATATCCAAAATTTTCAGCTGTTAAATATGTATTTGAATAATTTTGTTTGGTTCCAAAATTGAACACTGCATACACATATGGGTTCGATCACAACATGGAATTTATTGTGGCAAATCTTTTAATCTGTCTTCCAGACAGCGCTATGAATTTAGAAACGGAAGCCGATGATTGCTCTAGAATAATTTGCCAGCAAAAACCGAGACATATAATGGAATTGAGATTTTGAGACAACACGAGCTTACGGTTACCATTGATTTAATTCATCCGGTTATCACTTTAAAAAAAAGTTATGCAAAACAAGTTATTAATGTAAAAAAAAGACATTTCAACGGTATGTGTTTCATGAGTTCAAGTAACGAGAAGGACAATATAACATAAAAGAAGAAAAAAAAAAAAGACTGCATAGAAGACAAAATGATCTTCTGTTTTAAAAACGAAGGAACATGTTAAAAATCATGTCGCTGTAATGCTAATTACTTTTTATAAAATAATTGTAAAGCTATCGAAATGAAGTGAAATGCATAAAGAAATATTTATAGACACTGTCAAAAATCTAGGAATTTTCAAAATGTCGATACGTTTCGTAAGGGTAAATTTTGCGCTAGCAGGAGCAAATTATAAAAAGAAAGAAAGAAAAAAAAAATGAAATGTGTAATAGTCTGGGGGAATATGTCAGCCAACTACAGATCAACTAGTTTAAATCGAAGCTTCTGCACTAAAGTCATTTGGTAAGACATTAATCTACTTTTAAAAAATTGCCTCTCTTTTCCTACATGTAAAATTATTGGATAACTTGCAGAAATTCCTTGAATGATTTTTACTGCCTTGAATGGCAGCTTGGCGAAATCCAGAATAATTATAGCTATCGCAGTAGGTGATTTGAGCATCCTTAGGTATGGATACATGTGCATTATGCATATTGTTGAGTCTGCTTATTAAGCACATATAAAAGAATCTTAATCAAGCGTTACAACTATTAAAAAGTTAACTCTATACAAATCTAAGGATTGAAATTATCATTGACTGGATCATTAATGAAATAATCATCAGTTTAGCATATTGATTATGTCAAAGAAGGATGATCTATGTATATCTTCGGGTGGAATTTTTCCTAATCTTAGAGAACGGAAACATCTGTTACCTGTCTCTTCTTGTTCCTCATGTTTTGCCGATGTCATCAAAGCTCAAGAGGATTTAGTTAATTCAGTGTGCTTCTATTGCGCGAAATGGCAAGCTTAACAATAATTATTTAAAGCTTAACATTAACGGCAAGCTTAACATTAATGATTTCGGAGTGCTATTCATGTTATGGAGACGAAGTTGTTACTCTTACTCTTAAAAATAAAGCGTAAAACAGTTCCCGAAATTTAAGGGTAGTTATATATCTAATTCCAACTAACTTCGGGCACTTATATACCCTATATTTGATAAATGTTTTGTCCAGTTATAATAACTTTATTATCAAAACTGGGCAAAAAGATGGCATAGTTGGCCAAAACGAGTTTTGCTCAATTTCAGTTTACAGAACAAATACATGTATGTATCCAAACTTTACCATTTTTGAAGAATGTTTATTTGATAAAGGGCGACATGATCTATGTAAAATTGAAATAAGATATTCACCCAAATTTAAATTCTAGTTTATATATGTGTGTGTGTATATATATATATATGTATATACTATATGAGCGAGGGTCTCAAAATTAATGCACAATATCACGCAATACATTAATATTGTACTTACTCGCCACACCATTACATAAACACTTCTGACGGTTTGACAAAAAATATATAAATGTATGTACACCTATTTTGTCAGAATACCAATGAAGAGTTCAGCATTTCCTTATTTACGAGTAACTTTCATATACCATGTGTATGCTTTCTTGAACTTTTAGTCAATTATTATATAAGCTTTACCAAATATTATAGGAAAGAAAGGAAAGTCATTAATTTTAAAATCAAACAAAAAGACATTTTATAATAAAACAAGATTAAGTAAAAGACATTTTATAATAAAACAAAATTGAGTTAAAGACATTTTATCATTCAATATACCTTCTACGCTTCTCAGAGATAGACTACTATTTTTGTTTACCAAATCTTGTTTGCGTGGTAGGATATTGTCAGTCTAGCCCCTATTACAGCGAGGTCATTAATAGCGATTAGCCCACGCGTCTATCACGCCTCTCTCTCTTTCCTGCTATCTCTTCCCGTTATAAGTATGACAAAGACATATCAGCGACTAGACTATCAGAGATTATATTATTATATAAATCTATCGAGTAATAGCAATTGTATCACGTATTACCAATTTTAGTAACTTAAGTAGTAGTTCTAGTATTCTCTTTTTTGTCCTAGCCCCCAAATTGAGAGGGTTTCCTTCATATACAGGACCACAAGTTTTTTTTTCTTGACGAAATAAAATCAGAGATAATGATGAAAAGTTTGACTAGCGTTTGCCACAGAGACGTATAAGTTAGAATAAAACAAAAACAAATAAGAAAATACTTTCCTAAAAATTGGTAATGATGTGTTATGTCCTCTATGGATAACTCTCTCGTTTGCTGTGTACATTGTTACTTGAAATATCTCTGATACAAGACATTTTCACACATTTCAAATTTTTTTGAAAGACTACAGGTGATAGGTAGTAAATCTGAAAATGTCCGACGCGAAAGAAATGTAATTTCCATCATGAAAATTTTTAGTGCGACACTTCACCTGTCTTTACTGCATGTGGTCTTTAAAGATTTAACATTTGAGATACTATCTTATAAAAAGGATACTATCTTATAAAAAGGATATAGCTGAAAATAGAAAACTATTTCCTTCAAACTTACTGATAAGGTAACTAATATGAAATGGTTGCCAAAAATTCAAGATGTGGCTTTAAGCTATAGTTTTAAGTATATTTGTTATCAGGTTTCTATGGACATGACGAAGCTGTGATCAAGAAATTAACTGAAATGTGCCATAAATGTAAGGAAAATCTCCTAAGATTTATGACACATTTCATTTTTTTTTTCATTATTCATTAATCAATAGGAAGTGTGTATTTTTATTTTGTATCACACCTTCGAATCCTGGCAAATTTAGCAACGTAAACATTTTCTCATAAATGTGTACATGTTGATGTAGTCGGTGTTCTGGCTTTAAATTGCACTCTGGCTGGTGTTACTAAATCCCTTTTTAGTGCCTTGTATCAGAAACGTTAAGATATAAATTTATTATAACAGGTAGCAAAAAGCTACTGTTTCTCATCGCCGCAATTCTGTTTAAAACATTTTCTTATTTCCAAAATATAATTACGAAACATCTTCGTCCTATATATTCTTAAAAACTAAAATCAAATGCATATTTCTCTATTGCTTGTATTTTTCTTTTCGTTTCTATAATTTTGATTCTAGATCTATATTGTTCCTATCTTTCTCTTAGTCCAGGGCGCAGGGACTGAAAAAAAAATGATATGCGCTATATAAATGCTTTGCATAGTATACTATTAATACATGGTTGGGAGTGCGTTAGTGCGATCTGGCTACACAAAGGTTTTTATCGTGGTGTACTAACGCACGAGGCGTAGCCGAGTGTGTTAGACACCACGATAAAAACCTGCGTGTTGCTGGATCGCACTAACGCACGAAATCACAACCATGTATTAATAGTTTTATAAAACGGGTCTACAATTTTAGTGTTTTCTTACAATCTTAGTGTTTGATCCGGATTAGCCGTGCGTTAGTCCCCTCGCCGTGCGTTATCACTTTTTTTTTGCACGGTCACGTGATGTTATTTGACCAATCAGGATGGCTACATTCTTGAACCCGTTTTATAATATTGATTGTTACATTTGTAAATATGCAATATCCCACTTTTTGTGGTTAATTAAATGATTGATTAACCAATATTTAGACTATATTCTGCTAATCGGTCTGTATAAACTGCATTAAGCACTTAGACTACCCACATGTTAATCTTGTTCTACAATCTCTTATACCATGTATACGATCTCTTATACAAAGATTTTTTTTTCTTTTTAGTTCACATCTTAGTATAATTTTCCCACCAATTTAGTAGACCAATCTTTGAAAAACAATAGAAAGTATAGAAAATACTTTACAATTTCAATTGACCTCACGTCTATGGCACAAAATGATGGCTTAAAACAACAACTACACACTTCAAAAGGGAAAGGAATAAAGTTATCCGTAATTGCAAGCTACTAGAGGGCTGCCATAAAATTTAAAAACAAAAACAAAAACAAAAACAAAAACAAAACAAAAAAAAAAAAAAAAGTTTATCGGGAATGGAAATATATATATTTTTCAAAATACATATTTAATTTTAACTGACCTTATTTTACTTTGTGTAGTTGAAAAAAAAACAAAAAAACCCTAACATAATGAATATTGAATAATCACACAAGTGACGTCAAGGATAAAATGGCCATTACATCACAGCTGGTCTAACGAGAGGTCCAAGTGACTAGCTAATAAATATACAGACAAATAAACACCGCAATATAAATTTAACACTTTGCATATCACACCCCCCCCCCCCCATGAAGATTAACGCCGTAACTATTAAAGGGCACTAGCGTATCGACGTGGTTTCGAACCCTGGAGCTCTTGGTTATACTAGACCACTGCTCTACCAAAAAGCTATCAATCATATTCATAAGCCTATAAATATTGCCCCCTTCTGTCCGCGGGAACACTGGAAAGTCATGTTTCGTTCCCTCGAGCATGTTAAACATCGAATTAACACCAAACCTTAAGACAGCATAAGCCCCGGCCCTGCAAGCCATGACTTTCATAACGAGCTAAATTAGCCGGACGGGGATCCGTAATCCAGGCCATACACTTGTGGTTTGTTATGCTGACGTGGGGATTTCCACTTCGACAGGATGCTAATTTTTATTTCTCCTTCTCTTTCCCCCTCATGACAGATGATATAATTCTTTGAGGTTTCTTCGGGTTCACCAGTGCCATCACCATCAGTGAAGAGCCCCCCCCCCCCTCCCCACCGGCAATTTTATTATATAGTTATACCTTATAGCCAAACTATCTCCAACATGCGTCAGCCTGTGTTTTATAATCCTTGAAAATTAAGGATCACTTTTAAATCGTCCCAGAGGCATCATCATTTTTAGGGATGCAATCTTAAACCCTACACCCGCAGCGGGACAATATTGTACCCGCCAGTCATTATCTTGAACCTTTCCAACGGTTCAGTTTGAAGGTTAGATCGCTCACCTACACCAAATGGTGTCCCAAAACAAAAAACGAATTTCCAAGGGTTCAGATTTGAGCACCTGTCCATACTGTTTATCAAATCATCAATGTCCTACATACATCAGTCTTTTTGATATATACTTATTTATCACACCATATAATTGTCCTTAATTCACATATGCATTCATATTCACGATTAAAGTAACCTCTACCAGCATTTATGTATGATAGACCTTGCTGCATACATGTTTGTAATTTAGAAAGAAAATTACGAGAAATACATGTATGAAATTTGATTTACAACGCAATAATGCACCCAGAGAGCTTTAAACAAAAAATTCTACAAGTTTTGAAGTGCAACTTCCTATGAAATTATTCGTCCGGTCTAAGTTGAGGCGCCCTGAAATATGGATGCAGTATACACGGGGTACAATATACAAAGAGTTGGATAAAAATGGGAACATGCATCGGTTGGGAATAATATGTGACATCCATTACTCTGTTCCTATCATAATGTCTGAAAAATATTGACAGCGCCTTGTGCATCCTGTATGCGGCATTTGTAACCAATTATTGACAATTATTCCTTTAAATAACTTTTGCGCCAATACACGTCAATTGGAAATCAGCCAACGCATTTTCATTGATGTTCCGGAAAACAGTAACAACCTGCGGAAGCTAGGTTTGTCTGATCTAGCACTTTAAAGGTATTACAAATCAAAATATCAAGTAAAAATTAAAATACTGTATTTGATTTGTGCAGAAATCTGTTTTAAGAAACACAATTGGGAATTTTTAAGCAAAGAGATTATTAAGAGTTGTATGCTAAAATGCTATTTCAATTTTTTTTTTGCTGGTCTTTGTGTTCTAATTGCGTGACGAAAACACAATAGCTACAAGTATCTACAAACACCGTCATGTGAAGATAAAATTCTGTATCTTATGTGATTAGATCATCTTGCCATTCGTACAATGTTAGAATAATTTGACGTCATAGGCCACCATGAGTTTTAAAAAATACCTTTGAAATATATATCATAATGACTTTGTGAATGAAATTTCAAAGTTAATTAATGAATACTCAATATTCTTAATATACAGTATAGGATTAATGTTTTTAAAGCGAAAATGGTATTTTGTGCCCATCTTCGTAAAACTAAGCTCAACATTGACAAAAATATAACTGCACAAAGTAATTCCCAGAATGAACAAACTACCCAAAGAGGGTCACATTGCTCCGCTTCTTTTGGACACTATTCATACCAAGTAAACTTCAGAGTGTACCGTCCATTTTATTATACC